>VZRE01012724.1:78026-205193 GCA_013396775.1 Cephalopterus ornatus | reverse complement strand
CCAGAGCCTCCCCGAGCCGGCGGACGGTCGCCCCCCGCCGCTGCGCGGGGCTGACCCGGAGCCTCGCCCGGCAGGGAGGTGCCCCCATCCCTTCTGTGTCGGGTGTCAGGTCTGTAGAGCCCCGTTCCGCCGAATAACGCTGGGGATCTCCAGGCGTGCGGACGAGGATGGAGTAACACACCCCGTGCTGTAAGCAGCGCTTCGTACGTGCTCCCTTGACTTGTTTTGTCATGGATTGGGAGGAGGCTTCAGGAAACGAGTCCTTAAGCGATGTCTCCTTTTCCAGAAAATAACTGAGGTGATGCTGCTTGTAGGGGTTTTTTTTCTGTATGTCAGCACGTGTTTCTGTGAAGCATCTCTCGGAGCCTGACTGGTGCCTGTTATCTAAGTGGCATGTTATAAAACAGGAAATGAAGGAAAAGTCTGTGACCTGGAGGGTCTGCAAGTAGGAAAAGAGGTTATAAATAAGGTTATAAATTTTTAGGTGTTAGAAGTGAGATGAGATTTTTTAGGTGGAAAGAAGCGTCTTTTACTAGAGGAGCTGTTGGTTTGGAAAAGCAGCGAGGCTGGCAGGCGCACACGCCCTTCGGGAACCCGCTGTCTGTCAGGGTGGCTCTCAGGACTGGTCCCAGAGCATCACCACTGTTAGCACCTGCCTTCAAGCCTGTGTTTGTTACAGAAGAGAAGAAACGCCTGTGCCAGACAGGAGGTGAGCGGCAGGTTCAGGGAAGCAGTGTAAATGCTAGTATGGAAGTGTGTTGTTAAAGAAATTAAGCTAATGATCAAGCGCTGTTGGGGTGTGACAGTTGTTGGGATGTTCTTACCGGTAGGTTTTTTGTTGTGTTGCAAAAATGATGAGACAGCTTCTTTTCCTGCAACTGAAGTATAATGATAAAGCCTTATCATGAGAAGACTTCAATGGCTGGGATGATGCAGATGCTTCTTTTTTAAGGTGTTATGTACTCCTGGCCCTCTGGGTCTCTGTGATGTCCAGTTAAATGTGAGAATCCATCTGCATGGGCCTATGACAGAATCTGGATATGAATCTTTAGTCTTTGTGTCTCAGAGACTAGAAGCATTCAGTTATTAATTGGGATTGTTGCAGCTACCTATTTTCTTGTGGCACTTGCTTATATGATGTCAGTGAGGGAAGTGGTCACACATTTGCAGAACTGGGTGAGCAACAGCATTGAGAATATTTTCCATCATGGAATTACTACAAGGATTGTATAAAAGCAGTCGAAGTCATTGATTTATTTCAAGAGACTTTGACAGTGTCCTAAGCACATGCCTGTGAAAAAGGCAAGCATACTTTACCTAGTTCCACTCTGTAAGTATCCACTCAGCTTTCAACAAACTGCAGCCCAGGAACTTTCTGGAACAGATGTGTTGAGGTCTTAAAGATCCATAGTGGATTTATCCATCAACTCATCCTTGCCTTTGACCTGTATGGAACTCTATTTTTCCCAACATCCAGCCTCAAGTAGTTCCATGGGTCAAATATCCTCTGACTCGGGAGGCACCTCTGTTGATTTTCAATAGACTTTCTGCTACTTCTATTTAGTATTTCCTACTTTTTAAATTAGAGCAGACACTGATGGGTCATTACCCATTTATCTGCATCATTTGATTCACCAAGGCAATTACAATAAATTGTGTATGGGTAATGGTAAAACAAAATTACCAATATGACTGCCAAGCCAAATAATTTACCAGTAAATTTGACAAGATTTACTCTAAAGCTTCCTAATTGCACTCTTCTCACTATTTTTATTTTCTTTTTTAGTTGATAGCTTTGGTTTCCTTTAAATGACACGGGTTTTTTTCAATTATTGTGATTTATTATAATTAAGACACCTTTTCTGGAAAAAGGGATGATCCCCCTTTTAGATAATGTCTAGGTTATTTTTACCAAATAATAGAAGCAGAATTTCAGGGTTTCAGCTTTAATGGTGCTGTGCACGCATTTGTACAGAAAACACGTTTATAGGATATGGAGGACAGGTAGTTTTCACTTATTTAAATCAGGCATGCTCCTAATAGCAATATAAGTATGTTTTTTTCTGCTCTTGACAAACTACTGTGTAACACTGAATTTTCGGTGAAATGTTTGACAGAACTGGATTCCTGCTTACGCTTTGAATGATGACATTTAGATGTCAGCTAAGGTTTGTGAACAAGTTATACTAGGAGAAGTAAATTATTCTGATGAAAGAATATCCATAATAGCAAAAAAAAAGGTGTAATATGAAAGGTCTGAGCTTAATGGAGAATTAAGCTCGAAACAAATCCGGCTTTTCACATGAATACCAGCCTGAGTACCTAGTCAGTAGTGAAATGAATGAGAGAACTCTTTGTTTATCTATCTCGGATTGCACAACCACCCACACAGCCCTGCACTGTGTGGTAAGTGCCCTGTTGCCTTATGTTAGGTAATCCTGATGTGACAGAACAACTCTAACCAGAGATGCTACAACTTCAAGTTTGGCAGGGTTTCTTTCATCAGTATCGTTCTTTCTTTCCTCAGTGTCCTTGCTTCCTCCTTCTGCTACCAGTAACCATGGTGTTCATTTGGTTCTTTCCTTCTTCCGTCTCCTCTCCTGCGTCTGTTTATATCTCATTCCCACTGTCCTTTGTTTTGACCAATTCTTTACTCAAATTTTTTGGTGGTTTTTTTTTTTTTTTTTTTTTTTTTTAAAGGAAGACTTTAGTGATACAAACTTTGTGCGGAAGTCTGGCTCCTCAGATTTTACCTCCCGAAAAAAATGGTAGCACCAATTGGGAATAAAATGAGTATCAGATTATAACTGGATTCTTATTTTCACCTGATGAGCACAGGCTTTGTTCATGTATGTATTGCTACGTAGTCATGTGTTGTCAGGCTTTATCTTGATGGGAGGAGCTGGGCCCTTGTGCAAAATGCTGTAATAGAGTAATTACCAGGGTTACTGGTGTTGCGAGGAGCACACTGGAGTGTTCCCAGAATGGCTTGGATCCTCTTGTGACCAGAACTGTAGGTCTGTATGTCAGAGCACTGGCATGTGCAGGCCTTCCTGCAGCACTGGTGCTGAGAGAGACCTTTTAGCTACAGCACCACTGTCCAGCCCAACTGCTCAACTCCCTGTCCTGTCCCCCTGATCAGCAGAAGGAGGAACATCACCAGTGCTTCTTACTGGGAAGGACTTAGACTCCAGGTCTCATATTAGTAGTACAGACAGTCACGTTGCTGTAGTGACTCAGAAAGGGACCTAATGCTACCTGTTTTTATTCATGTCTCCTGTTCATTGGTTCTCCTGTTTGATTGCCTTTGTCCTTTGCACAGAGCTGCATACAGTTTGTTTCCCTGTCTCTGCTCACAGTGCCTTCCTGACCTGTTTAGGTGGGTAAATTAATATCAGAATGTACAGCTGCTGCAGTAAACATAAGTAGGAGGTGGTAACACAGGTTGAGAGATTACTGGAGAATGCTGTTGTGACTAGTAAGTTGGTCTACTGTGAGTAGATGGGATTTTGACTAATTCTTTTATGTCCTTGTTAGAAAGCAGGAAAACGGGCAACAGCAGGAGAGCTAAGTTGAAGGTGGGATAAACAGTTGATGTAGGAACACATGAAAATACGAAATTTTTGAAATAATAAGATGAGAAGAAAAAAGGTTTTCAATTTGAAGCATGTTTTAGGTTAAAGGAAAATAACTAAAATGGAAGAAAGAAAGAAGAGTTAGTTCTATAGAGAGATTTATACTGGCGATTAACAGGAGAGGATGGGGGAAGCCAAATCAAGGGCAGTGTGATGCTAATTGTATTGGTGTATGGTTTTTTTATTTATTTTTTATTTGATTCCTGCCTCTTATTAGTATTCATTATGCTCTTTGAACTTTGCATTACTTAACAAGAAAAAAGAGTGTTCTCCATGGACCAGTGAATCTTATTCTGATAGAAGGTGGAAAAAGAGTTATTTATTGAATATAAGATGAAATAGCAATTGCATTTTACTGCTTTTGCCTATTATTGCTGCTGCTGAAAGATAGAAGTTTCTTCAAGTGCTTAAATTCTGGGTGGTGTAGTTTAAGTGAACATATAGGTTGCCATTACCTGAAATTATTGCTTTTTTGTTTTTCATTGAATGTTGTCTAGATTACAGGTATGACTTAAAGAGCTGTCCACCAGAAATGTGGGCCTTGTAGTTTTTTTGTAGTAGGAGAAAAAATAAGAGTATAGAACATATGGTTACAATGCCAAATAATTATTTGCCTTTTTTTTCTTTTGAAAAGTTGCAAAATTCTCATTTTCCCTAGAGATACTGGGAACCAAATGGCAAAGAAGCATCATCTTTGTTTAGTGAGCAAGCATTTGATCCAAAACCTTAGACCACAGGCAAACCTATTTGCATGTGTATGTTCCTCTCTCTCAATATTATTTCCAATTTATTCTACCATGTATCTCCTTGATTACCTGGGGTTTTTTTTTTGTAATATATTTTGATATTTCTCTCTCTCCTTTGAAGCAAAAAGGCCATGTCTTCCCCCATAATTCAAATAACTTTTGGACGGGGCTCTGTTTTGTGTGTTGATATGTGCTGAAGTTTGAAGGCCACTAAAGTTACTTTTCTCTGTATGCAAACTTAAGCATGATGGATTCTTGTTTTAGAAGTATAACATTCCCACCTCTAACTTCAATCAGATTTTACTCCAGTCTGTAATCATGGTGTTGCATTTCAGTTTTGCCCAGAGGCTCCCAAAGTACTGATATTCAACATAAATAAACAAATTGCATACTTTGCAAACTTTACTGCATTTGTGACAATTTTCTCATGCTAACTGATTTAGATTTTCAAACTGATTTATCTGCCTTTGACTTTCTGATGTAGCAGGCAGCTGGGAAAGTTTATTTACAAGATTCTCTTGTCTTGAGTCTGCTGTGCCTTTGAAATTTGTTGGTCAGAAGAGACATGGCATAGTTTTTTAACCCTGGAAACCTTTCTTACCATGTAGACATTGTACTTCAGCAGCAGCTTTTTATAAAGATATTCTATCTTTATTTGACCAAGGTTTGGCTAGCATTGCAGTTTAATCTCAGAACATATACCTAAAGTGTATTTGTTATATCCACATGTTATTCATGCCTACCACCTTCTGTATATCCCTCTGTGAGGTTTCAGTTTTAAAATCCCAAAGTTTTTTCTCTGGGTCCAATACTTTAAAGCAGTATCTGGAGGGAAAGCTGTCTTTGAAAGTTACTTAATTTCTCCAGTAGATCTCAATACTGTGTGCAAATGAACAACCTTTTTTTTCCTTTGGGACTAAAAAGTTTTCCAAAATCCCGCTTTCTGTTCTGGAAAATACCTCATATTACACCAAATTAAACCATCCTATTTACTTTCATGCAAATGAAACTGTCATTACTTCTTTGAGTTGATTTTTTTTCTTTAAGCAACAACTTTTATGCTGATTTCTTTTTAAGGTCATGGACATTCTTAGCTTTATCATCAGGCCTGCATATAGACTGGGAAATTGGGAATTTCCTGGGAACATAGCTACCACTTTCTTGTAATCCACTGAGTTCCCAACTTAATTATGCTTATGAGGTTACTTTAAGAAAAAGCAAACCAAGACAAACTTGAACTCTTTTGGGGTCATTTTCATGTTGGTAGCTCTGAACAGTTCACAACCAGTTTGTGAGGCTTTAGCTCTTTTGAAAAAGTGAAAGTGACCATCTGGGTGTGATTCAGCACCTCATATGTAGAACCTCTTCCACTGTAGGCTGAAATGTGTTTAATAAAACATATCCGCTTTTAGAATGTCATGTCTTTGTTCTCTTGGATACATTTATAGTTGCTGGTGTCATATGAAGCCTCAGGGACTCTCAGCCACACCAGAGTGACTTCTCAGGGTTTGCTTATGTTCTCTTTGACTCCAGCGCTACCATGTTTCTCATTGAGTGTTAAATTGCAACGGCAAATGGAGGAGCTTTGATCTACCTGGTAACAAAGGGCACAGACTGTGCTCTTTGAGCACTGGATAAGCATAACTGGGGTTTTGAGACCTTTATTAAACTGAGGTCTATGATTATCAAAGGAGAAAGAGAGACCAAACTTAGTGCCTTGTTGCCAGAACTGCAGTGAAACGTCAGATGTTGTTGACTGCTGAGGGCTGTGGACCAACAGTTGACGCTTTCAGACTGCTTTTGTAGAGATTGCCATTGTGCCTGATCCCCATGGAAGTCTTTCATTTGCTGTGTTATCCTCTTGAGAGTAGGGTGGAAATCGAGACCAAGAGTGCTGTAATAGTTCTATTACGATAATTTACAAGAGCTCCGGTTTTTTTTGTAGTCATTAGTACATGCTGAACTTCTCAAATCCAAAACTGTCAGTGAGATATAAATATTGGTTAAAAGTTATGATGTACCTTCCTAATCCATTACCTCAGGGTTTCGATCACTCTCTCTGTTGAATAATTTTGTACCAAACCAATGTAGATGTGATTAATTGTGTAATCTGAACATATTTTCTAATTTCATGATTCCTTACCCCCAAAACTCCTTTCAAATTTTTCATATCAGGGCAAAGCACCTTGCTGGAAAAGGTTGGTGAGGTATCCATCTGTTCTTGATTTGAATCCACAAATGGGCCTTTTCAAGGTAAAAGTTTTTTGATTTGTGAGTCCAGTGCTGCTTTGCTGAAAAGCTGTTTCCATAACTGATTTCAAAATGATTGGCACTGACAAGGAACCGCTTGTCCTGTACAAAATTGATACCCAGAAATCATTTTCTCTGCTCTCCTTCCACGAGGACTGTACACAGTTTCTTGATCATTGCTACAAGGTTATTAGTGGTAATAAAATCCAAATTTTGTGATCATAGAAAGGTCTGCAGGTAGGTGCAGTTCTTAAAACTAGATTTCTCTCTCCTTGGGTCTGTGCACAGTCCCCTGTATGTTGTCTCTGAACAACGTTCAGAAATGAAAACTGATTCCCATTTTCATTCTGCACTTTAGCTTTTTATCACTACAGCACAAAGCTCGAGTAAGCTATACCCCATTTCCTCATGTTTCACTGATGTTTTTGCACAGTCATCAGTGAAATTCTCTCAGCTATTGTACTGCTTGAGGGAGGGACATATTGATAATGATACAGGAACAAAACAAGTGAAGGCATGGGATTGCTAGGTCATCGAGTGATCCCTAAAAACAAAGCTGTCGAGTTACTTCACTTGTTCTAGAGAAAAGCAGCCTGCTGCTTTGAACTGCCCCATGTAGAGATGTTTGAGGTTTATTGGGTTATATTGTATAACTACATTGCTTCGTTTGAGATGTTAACTTTTTAGCTTTGCTTGTTTTTACAAATAACACCTGACATAATTCAGAGCTAGTGCAAAAAGAATTAGTATATGACTTTGGCAGAGAATTGTACTGGAAAGTACAATGAAGAAATGTTTCATTTTTATGTGCTACTGGCTGCTGCAGCTGCTTTACTTATACAGAATTGGTCAAGATTTGTGACTAGTGTCACAACAGCTTGCAAAATCTTTGGCCTGTGTTTGTTGTTTTCCCTTAGACAATATGGCATCCATTGTTTGTAGTTTGTCCAAATAAATCCTTGATGAGAGCTAGGCATCCTGTATTGTGTTGTCCCTTGTCTGACACATCGTGTCGTCCCACCCTTCCCTTGTTCCTCTTTGCAGTCTTTTTACCAGGTCGGTCAGTCTGTCCATTCTGTTTCTAGGTCTCAGCTGTGAGCATCTAAGTTCCAGTCTGCAAATCAAGGAGCTTATGTCAGGTCTGGAGGGTTCTCTTCTGGGAATATTGTTGCAGAAGTTGTCAGAGCCTTAGCATAACAGGCAGCTGAAGGAATCTCACTGTTTTTCCAGTTATTCTCTTGCATTGTGATATTTAATTCAATCATGTAAGATCATCTGTTAGGGCAGAGTTTCTTTTTTAATTTAAGTGGTACAGCTAATCCACAGAGTACATCTACTTCAGTTTCCTATGTTTTTGGAGGACTGGGCTAGATTCCTTTTCTCTGACCTATATACTTAATTATTGTCGTGTACTGTATGCATGAAAGTCTGCATTTGCTAAGGTACTAGAAGAATTGGCTGAGATCTTTGTTGTACCTCACATGCTTTATTCTTTCTGATGTTTTAGGGCCATAAGGTTTGTACACTGTTGATTTCCAGAAAAGTCTGGGGAAAATTTAGTCCATCCTTCAGATGAAAATTACTGTTTTGTCCATCTGAGTCTTAACAACCTCCAACAAGAGAGGTTCTGTCACCTTCCTAGCAATCTTCATTGCCTCCTTAGCAACTCATTTTTTTGTGGTGCCTTAAACTGTCAAGACACAACTTGTGGCTGTTGCCTCTTGTTTTACCATCTGCCATTGCAAGGCCACAGGCTGTGCTGCTTTTGCAGGTCTCTTTCAAATGGCTTTCAAATTGCTGTTTGATTAGAGCTTGGCAGACTGAAAAAGCACAATTCATAAAGCTTTTCCTTAAACCTCTGGCCTGGAAATTTACTTGACCCTCCAAAGTTTCCCTGTGTTCTTAACCTGGTGGGGTGAACACAGGTGGGCTCAGTATTGCAGGTGTGTCCTCATTACCTGTTGAGTAGAAGGGAAGAGTAACTTCCATGCAACTGCTGGCCGTGCTTTTGAAATTTCAGTCTGATACATAGTTTGCCTTGCTGTGTTCAGAGTGCATTGTTGCCTTTATTTGTCATCCATCATGACAAACATCTTTCCTAGCAGGGCCGTTGCTCAGCCAGTTACTTCTGATCTGCTTCTGAAGCGTGGCTGCTCCAGGGGCAGATCTCTGTGCTCTCTGCTGTTGAGCTTCAGAAGGGATCTCTTAGCCCAGTTCTCAAGGAAACAACCCTCTGAACCGAAGCTCTACTCCAGCTGTCTCCACCATTCCAGATGATTCGGCATTTTTTGCTTTTTATATCTCACCATCCAGGTTCCTGATGAAAATGTTGGGCTTTTTAGGCTCCAGTATTGACCCAAGATTACTTGACATTCAGCTGACAACCAGTAGCTGACTGTCTTTTAAGCTTATTCAGTTAGTTTTCAAACTGTGCAAGTCAGTTTATTGAGCCTGTATTTCCTAGGCCTAGAAAGGAGAATGCAGTGGGAGACAGTGCCAAAATTCTTAATAAGACAATGTGCATAAATCTACGTAAGTGTGCAAAATCTGCGTATTTTCTTTCATTCTTGTAGCCAGGTATTTTGTCACTGAAGGCAATTGTGTTGCTTGAGCACGATTTGCCATTGGCAAATTGGTCTCTTATTCAAGATTAACCTCTTTTCCTTTATATGATTAGAAGAACATATAGAAGACATACTCCTGTGATTTTTCTGTGGACTCAGCTGAGCCAGATCAGCCTATAGTGCCTTGGGTGCTCCTTCTTACTTTTTTTGATGGAAAATGGCTATAATTTTAGATACTTTTCTCCCCTGGCCTTTTTTTTTTTTTTTCCTAGCCATCAAGATTTCCCCTGATTTACAGTGATTTTTGATGAGCAGCAGCCTTGCAATTGCATCAACCAATTATTTTGGCAATTTAAGGTGTATCTAAGTTCAGTCTCAGGAATTTACATACATGCAACTTCTGTAGGTTATCCCTAAGCTGTAGCCCAGCTCCTTTCTCAAAAAGGGCAAAATAGATCAGGTTGCTGAAAGCATTTTCCAATTGGAGGTTCCACAGCCTCTCTGTACAACTTCTTTCATTATTTATAATCCTCAGTGTGCATGTGGGGAAACCTTGGTAATTGGAGTTACCTTCATTGCAATTTTTGATTGTTTTTCCTTGTCCTTTGGGTGGACATCACATGCTTTAGGTCCATATCATCTAATTGACTCCTTATGGTTACCATTCTGTCTCTCGCTTCAGGTACACCAGCCTCCTTGTGCTCTCTTGTCATTGAGTAGTTTATATGCCAACTATCAACTGACTTACTCTAATTACATTACGTTGTGCTAGTCTGAGCTTGTGGCAATTCTGTGACTAAACATTCTTTTGAATGCAGATCACAAATTTTGTTATTGCCAAGCTATCTTTGAAATAACATGCCAAGTCCAAGTAATAGTGTGGGATGGAGCAGTTAAAATATGCTATCAGGAGATTTGCGTAAATAGTTAGCACAATGTGTGCAAAGGAAAAACTTAGTTTTACTACCAGCATTTTACTTTGGGGTCAGCTGAACCAAAGATGAATATGAAGAGACTTGGTCATAATGGCAGAAGTAATCTGCTCCTTGTGGATAACTCTGTTTTCAAATATTCCTATCTGAAAAAAATGACTGTAGGTGGCATCCAGATCAGTAATAAGACACTTAAATATATGTGTTGGTTTGCAAAGTGCAAGTGTGTGTCTCAGTTTTCGTTATAGTCTTTGCAAACCGGGGGAGGATTTGTCTCATCCTGAGGTGAAAAACAAGAGGATAATTATTCCCTGATCAGGCCATACACTGACACCTAAATCTTTGTATTCTGTAATAGGAGTTTGCATTCAGGTAGACACCGACATTAAGGGTGTGTTAATCTAGTGCTTAAAGCCCTGTGAGTCAAAGCCCATATTTCTGTATTCTAACCAAAGTTTTGTAACAAGATTAAGTAGTGTTGATAGAAGCTGCATTTCTTGTAATACTTTTCCTGCATATGTTTAGAGAATTCTTGAGGAGGGGTTGAAGAGAAGGAAAAAAACCTGCATGGGACGTAATAAGGCCTGATTTCCTAAGTAGTTACATCTCTTTAACTCTGTGATGATTCATATGAAACTCATATGGTCAAGTTTGTGGTTCTGTTTCCTCTTCAGCATTGTTGAAACTGCTGCTAGGGCACAAACTGTGCCCTCTCCACCACCTGACAGAGATGGTACGAACCTCATCTCTTGAGACCTCTGCCTGTTAAATCTGTTTGTAAATTGATAGGCCATCTTAAGATATTTCTAGGGGAAATGCAGGCAATTCATGCCAAAGATAGATGCCTGTAATGGAAAAACTGTTCTTCAAAGCTTCATTTATGAAGAGGGAAGGAAATCCAGAGCCATTTTTAGGTATTACTGATTTTATCTTAAAACAGACCTGAGCAGTATGTTGGGAGCGCATCCACTATCTGTTTTTCTCTTCTGTCCTTCTCTGTTACCAAAGGCCATAAGAGTCACAAATTAAAAACCCAACAATAAATAAATAAAAAATCCCTCAGATATTACAGAGAGTTAGTACTAGGAAACTGTTTAAGATTGTCTCATATGGGCAGTTTTTTGGAGAACCACTTCTTTCCCAGTGTGCAGTCTTCCTTTCAGGTACTGCAACATTGTGTGTATTTGAAATTAGAAGTTAAAACGTTGACCAAAGCTAGTACCAGAAGTCTGTGTGAACCTGAAAATCCTACTGCTCCAGTCCAAAATACATTGCTGAGTTTTCTTCATTGCTTAACTTCTGACTTAGGTTGCAAATACTTCTTGTGAATGAAGAGTTGTCATTGCGATTTCCGTTTGGAGTTGTTCCATGAAATCAATTCAAAATGAAACTTTGCAACAGATTTCATGATCAGAAACTTTGTATGGAACCTACTTAATTGGGTATGGACTGGTTACTTTTGCTGCTTGAATTGTAAACACCTCAGAAAAGGGGTGAGAAGCTTAACGTTTACTGTGGTTGTTGGAGTAACTGAGTTTCTCTGTCAGAGCTGCTTTTAGCTTCTTTCAGCTTCAAATAATGAAGAAATAAAAGCAGGAATGATGCATTAAGAATACACCTGCTTATAGTTTGACAAAATTCACTTTACTTGCGTTTTAGTTGCTCTAAGACAACAACATGGCCAATAATGAAGTGGTAACAGTGTCTCCTTTGTCATTAAAAAAACTTCTTTTTTGGGGGAGTTGGGGTGAAATAGGGAAGTGGGGGAAAAAATTAATCCAGAGAGCCGTATTGTAATTGAAAGTATCAAAGAACTCTTCCCCCTTCCCTCCAGAAGTGTGTTTTGTTTCTACTATACTCAGTTTTTTTCAAGGTGGTACTTTCTAATTCAAACCAACATCATCTGTCTTTTCCGCAGGGTGTTCTTTACCTTCAATAATTCAAAACTTCAGATTAAAACTGGAGGAAGTGAAGAAATGTTGTTTCTTCAAGTGTACTTTTTTAATGTTGTCAAGCGTCATTACTTAAAATTTCACTCAGATATGTTCCCGTCACAGTGCATAGTACTCGGAATTTTCCAGTGACTGATTATGAAGGTAGTGCCTAATAAACTTGCAAACTTTGTATATCTTTTTAGGCTTTGCTTTACATGCCTGAAACTTCACAAACTGACTAGGAAATAGAATTTATATTGTTGTATTAAAAAATGAATGATCCTTTTTCACTAAACAAAAATAGTTGAAAGGCCTAATGTTATCCTTAACTAGATGCTTTTGATGGTTTAAAGGTCATGGTGATATGCTACAATATCCAGATGTATTATGAGGCACACAGAACTTGTAAAGGCATTCATGCAGTAGTTCTGTGTGCTTGGTATTTTTTTCTTTTTTTTGCCTTTGGGTGGGTTTCAGATATATCTTTTCAGTGGATGGCATGAATTAAGAAATTTAAAATTATTTGCCTTTAAGGTAGAATAGATCTTATTGTCCAATTTGTCGCTGTGTATTTTTGTGACAAAAACTGAAAGGTGCCTTCATACAGTAGTAATATGTGTTCTTCTACATACTACCTTCTACAATCTCTTCAAACATCAAATACTGAATTGGACCTCAGTTTACTGGATATGACAATCTTCAGGGAAGGGGGGGGTGGTTTGGGTAGGGGTTTTTTTGCAATTATTCTGTGGGAAGGTACAATAGCAAAGAGCCAACCATGTAAATGTCTGTAGACCCGTTGTAACAGTCCCTTGTTTTGCCTCACAGCAAACATGAGGTCGCCATCAGAAGAGTCAGTCCCATTACATGAAGAATTCATCTACTGTTGTGGAGCTGCTACCCACGTCTTAAAGTGTGGGCCCTGGAAAGACCTCTCAAAAGATGAAAGTAAAAATCTACCCCGGCTCTTATTCATGATTATTCCTGGTAAGGGTCTTTTTTTTGTTTAAGTCCAGAAGTGTGTTGATGTTCAGGTTTAGTATGAAATACATCACTATGTTAAGTGGTAGATTTTGGCTCGTGTGAATCACTAAGATTGCAATGGTGACTTTTTTTTGTTACCTTTTTTTTGTTACGTTCAATTCCTACTGTTACCTGTACTTGTAACTGTGCCTTAAGACAGTACTGAGAAATTAAGATGTCTCTCTCATTTTCTCAGTGGTGGTGGTTTGCTGGGAGCACTACAGTTTTTAATTAGTTTCTTTTCATCGCTCTCCTTCTGTTTATATCTTGCATGTTGAAGCATTACTGCAATGACAACTATGTGCCAACTGAAAAAAGAAGGTTACAATTTTAGAGGAAAAATTCTGGATCCAGTAATTTTTTTTGTAAGTTGAGTTTTTTTAATAGTGAATGGTTTTTAACATAGATTTTTGCACTTGAATTTTTATGCTGAGCCGCTTGAACTCAATGAGCATTGTACAGTTCTATTTAAATGTGGACATCCTAAAGTGAGCGGTCTAAATTTCTATTTAGCATATGTTAAAATTAATGGAGAAGTCCTAAATTCATTGAGGTCTGCCAGTGAACTGTAAGAATTCTGCCTTTAGCAAAAGTAGAGCTCAAGCCTACTTAAGCTCAGTTATTGTGACTTTCACTGCCTTAGAGTTTGTAGATTTCTAATGCTTCTTGTAATTTATTTGAATGTATTGGATGCTACTGTTACTTCCCACGGAATGAGTGGTGCAAATAATGACTTCTTTTGGTTATCCACAACATTGGCTCACTGTTAGTGTACCCTGTTGCTGTTTATGGGACAGTGTGTGACTTGATCTTTACTTAGTGGTAAAAGTGAGCGTAGGTTCAATTTTTCAGGCATTTTTTTTGGAAGGCCCATGGAATATTTTATGTTAGTTTCTTTGGGCACAATGATTTTATGTCCCTGCCTTCGGAGTTGAATAATAGCGTAACTTTTAACCCAGTGACAGTGAAGTTTAAATTCTCTCCTTAACTGAAAAGAAGAAATAAGCCTCCTATGATTACCTCTTGTTCCTTGTATTTTGTTGGAATAACCTTTTAAACCAAATACTGCATAGTGTAATTCTTTGGTAAAGACTATTTGTACAAATCTGAATCACCAAACAGTTTTCTGGAGGTACAAGCCTAATTTGATGCTTTTCCATTGCGGCTTTCTTCCAATTAAGGCATTTCTGGAAGGTTTAGTTGGACGGCTAATTTAAGAGTTCCTTTTTCCACCATGTCCTTGAGCTTTCACCTGTCTTCAGGTTGTGGAACTGTTGTGTTTAGGTTGGTAGTAGAGGATGTAAAAAGGGCAAATCTGTAAAGCTAACTTACATCAGTAGAAAGATATGTAGGGGAAGAGCATTCAAGACAAGGTAGCTCTACAAGGCATGTAAATTATTCTGCTCGAGATATACCAAGTCACACACACTGTGTGGTCTCCATACTCATCATAGGAAACTTTTAATGCAAGAAAATGTAGTGGCAGGGCTACATGGAGCTTATTTCCTGCAGAACAGTTCTATGAAGACTCCTTAATAACGTCTTATATTAACTGGGTAGGTATACAGAAACAGACATGAGCGAAATATTCAGTGTGCTTTTGCCATGGTCTGCAAGCTTTTGCAAGCAGCTGATTTATAATTTTGCTCTTATTTCAGAATTATCTTGGTAACAAACTGGAAGTTCTGTCACAATTTAAAACCACAGCAACCACAATAATGCTATCTTCACTTCAGATGCCCAAATTCAGTAGTGAATCAAGTTACCCAAGTTTCTTGCTGTGGCTGGCAGGGAGATGACTAGACCTGGCATAACAAAGTCCAGTTTTCCTTCTCATAAATCAAATGTTTGGGGTTTTTCCCTACTGGTATATGCCTAATTTTGAGCCTTCAAGGGAGGGCTTATCTGCCAACACAAGAAACATAGCCTTAGGAGAAATCCCAACATTTGGGTCATCTGGCGATGTGTTTGTGTACCTAAACAGTTAGGGTTAGATACCATTCCCTCCCCTTCGTAACTTCCCAAATATGCATTGTGGAGCCCTTCTGGAGTCCAGCAGTTTTCACACTCAAAAGGCATGCATCCCTGGTTGAGACTCTATGGAATGAAGGAAAGAGGGGCAAAAGGACAACTTGGGACAAGTCAAGGGAAGAAATATCCAGACAAGGGCAACTCTGGCTCCAAAAAGGAGAGTACGCACAGCCAAGCATTGAGTGATCTGAACTGAAAGTGGTTAGTTCTGCTGCATGTATTATCCTGTTCTGCAAATTAAACTGCTCTGGTACAGACTTTTCCAGTCCTAACAAAATTCATGCATATGATTTTGTTAATATGTAGTCAAACAAAACTGGGTTGTTGGGGGCTACTGAAAAGAAAGATGATAAAATTCTCAGGTTCTGCTGGAATCAAATTGTTGCCAGAGATTTTAGAATAAATCCTGTATATTTATTTTCTTTTTGTGTTTTAATCATGTTCGTTGGAACGGGGAGGATTTCTCTCTGGTCTGACTTACTTTTTTTAAAAAGAGAGGAGAGAGAGAAAGCTAAGTCCAAAACATTTTTCTACTCAGAAATCAATGGCAAAATTCCCATTGACTTTAATGAGGCAGGATTCTGTCTCCTGAGGACTGAAAGCTCGCTGTCGCAGTTGGAATACAGAACATGCAGCAGAGTTCAATCTCATTTAACTGCAACAGGCTAATGTTGTTTTATTAATGGCAGTCTGTGTGAACTTATAATTTAAATTAAGTTTTACTTTATTAGTTAAAACATTTACTATGCACTTTTTTGTTCCATCACACTTTTTCCTTGTGTAAGCAAAATCTCTGTATAGGAATAATAATGTGTTCACTAAAATAATTACTGTGTAGAAGGTCCAAATTTTCCTCAGTTCAGAATTTATGTGTACACTTGTTTGCCCTTCTTATTATGAATTCTTTTCTATTAAAATTGATGAGATTTATTCATGAGAGTGACATTAAATGTGTACAGTTGAAGGATCATGTCCATGATTTTATGGAAACGTAGGCATTATGGAAAGGACAGGAGTTAACTGTTTTTCCTCTTGTGTCCTAAAGGTCTGTTTTCCCTCTTGCAGTGTTTGTTTAGTGTAAAATTAGCAGCAAAGTACAAAATCTACTACAGCAATATTTAACATTGCTTGTGTTCATTGAAAACCAGAATCCACAAAGTGTAATGGAATATTTTGTTGCTGTTTTAAGAGTGTCTGTCTATTTATGTCTGTATATTTATGAAACATTTAACCTTGTAAATAAATACAAATTTTAAGACCACTGTGCTGTTTAGTTCATGATGTTTTGCTTTTCATCAAAGTTTTTCGTGCATGTTATTGCAGGAGTGCATTGGAATACCTTCGTTCCAGGCTTCCTAGTTTGTGTTACCATTGCTGTAAAAACAAAGCAATTTTGCTATTTTCACTCTTGTGCTTGGGGAGCTTAGTTCACAGTTGATAATGTGTAATGTAAATAGCATTTTTTGTGGTAACGCATGTGACACAAGTTTTGTTCATTAACATAGAGAAATAATTTCAGAATCTGGTTCTTTGGCCTGCGTGCAGAGTATTCCCTATGCTTGCTAAGTTTCTTGATCTGCTTGCTTTCAGTTGGATTGCTGCTGGGTTATTGGATCATCTTATTGTTTTACCAGCCCATGTGGTGACTTGGTGACGTTTAAAGGCTATGAGGACTTACCCCAACATTTTTGTTAAAAATTTAAAAGATTTCATCTCCTGAGTCAAGAATTGCTTATACACAACAGGAAGTGAGGACTTGTATGCTCATCTTTTCATCTTCTCCTAGGAGTAGTTACATGTACATACATCAACAACATTGTTTCACTTGAAGACTACTTAACTATTTTTTAGCAGTAAAAACAGTGCAAACAATTTGCCTGCATTATGACAAGTCTTTAATGTGTTGTCCCTTGAGAAGAGACATCTTGTTAGATTTAAAGTCTTTGAAGTTCTATTTTTGACTGTAATACAGGGACTCTGAAAAGCTTTCAGTACATTATCTGGCTTTGTCTTCACCTTCTCTTTTGTTATTTAACAGTCATCACCCTCAATATTTGCATAAGACAAGTTATAATAAGAATCACTATATAATAATACTTTGCAATAAAACTAATTATATAGCCCTGAAGCTTAGTTCCTTTGTATTTTGTTTTTTTGGCTCCCACTAAACCAGCCTTTTGAAAATTATTAATCATTTACTCTGCTCAGCAGTTACTAGAATGAATGGTTCTTCAGAGGTCTACTGTCTCCACTAAGACCAAGGGGTTTGCTTAATAATGAAAGATTCTGTTTCCTCATTCTACAAACTGTGTAAAGTATGTTTACTCCAATTTCTCTTCAGTTTGGTTTTCCAATGGGCTTTGATTTATTCAAAATTCATGAGATTAAATGGTCTTGTCGGTACGTAATCTGTGTGTTATAACTGTTTGTCTGTGAGAACTGAGTTGGATCCAGTAAAGACTTTCAATATCGGCAGATGAGGTTGCAGTGTGTAGTTTCTGGCAACCTTAGCCAGGATATAATCCAGAATCCTATATGGAATCTTGGCACTTAACGTGGATGGATCAGAACTGTTTATGTGAAGCAAAATCTGATTTTGGAGTCAAGACCACTGAGTTACTCAAGGAAGGTACTTTATCTTCTCAGACACTGCTTTCTAAGTCAGCAGCCAGAGTCTCTTCCACCAGGACACAGCAGTGTTCAGAATTTGCCTTTGAAACTGGAGGGAAGGGGAATGTTGCTGGCAATGGACAGCCAGGTTAAGAGGAAAGATGACTTCTCACCTCCTGGGCAAGGGGACTTCTGAGTTCTCGGTCATGTATGCTTTGTGTTTACAGTCACTGAATGAGCTCCAGCAACAATTCTGTGAACAAAGTTGAGAACCTGCTCTATCTGAATGCATTAGGCAGTAAAAGTTGATTTTTTTTTTTCCTCCTGGTTTTGTGGTCTGAGTTTTTCTTGAATGAATAGTACCAGAGCATCAACACTAGGAAAAAATGTCTGTCCTCATCTGTTACCTCTGCAGTTTTGTCACTGTCATCATGATTATGAGAGCTCTCACGTAGTTTGGGTTTTTTGGATTTGTTTGTTTGTTTTGGGTTTTGTTTGGTTTGGTTTTGGTGGGTTTTTTTGTTGTTTTGTTTTGTTTTTTCATTTGTTTGTTTGCTTTTTGCTTGGTGTTTCATTGGTGTGGTTTTTTGGGGGGTCAGGCTGAGTCCTTGTCACTTGATGCAGAAAGGGAGTCTAAGGCTTGATTTCATCCAGCCTAATAGTGAACACCTAATTAAGATGCTAAAGTGAGTAGTATAAATTTCTGGGTACTTTGGAGAACCAGTAGGTAGGGATGGGTACTGCCATGAGCATTTCTGCCTGATGAGGGTTTAGGTTGACCTGAGATGTTGTGAAGTCTCCAGCTGTGGAAATAATCAAAACTTGACTGTGTGCAAACCTGGGCAACCTGCTCTGACTCTGCGTGAGCAGGGGTTGGGCTACGAGATGTTGGGCGATCCCTTCCAAATCCAGTGATCCTGCAAATGTGATCCCTGGACCGGCCATCCAAGCTCCTTGTCCAGGTGTGGGTTCTGATCTGGATTGATTTTGGGGTACCTTCAAAAGGTATTAAAGATAAGTCTATGGATAATCTTACATAAGTACTTGATTAGAATTAGCTGCCTTTTTGAAAGCTGTAGTTTGCCTTCACAGCCACACTGCACAGTGAGGGCCAGAACACTGAAATTGGGTTTGTTAAGTGCTAGGAATCAAATTAAAAATTGGTAAGGAACAAAGTATGGTACTTAAACACAGTATGGACAGAGTATGCCAGAAGAGGGAGCTGTTTTAAAGATTAGAAAAATAGTGGGTTTTGGCAAGCTTATTTCTGTAATAGCCAGCTATACCATGTGGATACAGGTTTCAGACTCTCATCTGAATGCACAGGTAAGCACTGACTGTTTCTCTACTGTGTATCAGAAAAAAATTTAGTGCTTTAATTAGACCTTGTGACAGTGATTAATCAGTTACGTTCGTTGTTGAGGATCATAAAGATGCCTTTTACTTACATTAGGAGGAGTGAGATAAAGGAAGTTCAGTTTGAGCAGAGAGTATAAGAACTGAGAGTGCTGGGGCTTTTGTTCCCAGCTTTTGCACTGGATTGCTTTTCAGTAGATAGCCAGTCATCCTCACAAATTGTGTCCCAAACCACCAAACAAATCTTCATTCACATTTGCAACACTTGTAATGATACAATCGCCCAAATTTCTAATCAGCTAACACTGCACAAATAAATTAACAGTAAAGCCCAGCTACATAGAGTGAGGCAACAAATACTTCCTCTCCTGGAATGTTTAAATCATTGACCAGCTCCATGGGCAGCTCCAGTTTTACTTACTGTGAGAAATTCTTGTGCCAGGGCATATATCATCTTCTGGTGTACAGCACTAAATACCCAAAGGACATTAAGGAAAATAACTCATCACATAGAAGTAATTCTTTTTTAAAGGAATCATTCATTTAACTTTGGATTTTGGAGGTTTGAATTAACTTCTACATGCAATGAGAGTTTTTAGGTGAAAGTCAGAAAGTGTAGTACTAATACTGAAATAAGCTATATAGGACCCCTGTTTTCACACTGACTTGCAATTTATTTTGTTTAATCCTGTATCACAAAATTCTGATGACCTAAAGCTGAGGCTGAAAAGCTGTTTCCTATGTGGATGTATATTTTCTGTCATATGAACGTTGTGCATTATGTGTTTATCTTCATGTACCTCTACTAGTGTAAGATACAAGAATTTTCACAGATTCTACTACCTTTGCATATTTTGACCATCCCATCCCAAGGGGAGAAGTGCTACTATTGTCTATCCTCAGCTGAAGCAGTGGAGCAGGGAAAAAGGGAAATTTAGGTGCTCAAAAGTAAAGATGGTATTATTTAACACACCTGGTCCAGGGAATCAACTTATAAATCTTGTTTGATTGCAGTCTTGGCTCCTTTGACAAGGCCTGTGGAGGTTTATGGAGCTCATCATGGCATCTAGTCCAGCTGGCACACTTGAGTCACATGTGGCTAATCAGCAGGAACCAAAACAAGTCTGACTTTTGCATCTAAAATTCTGTCCTGATTATATGCTGTTCATATCCAAACAGCTGAGCAGAATTCCCTCTGTGTGTGCACAGATACTCTATTTATTTAAGAAAGATTTCTCTTTTACATATTAGGTTAGCAGCAGCATTCATCTGTTCTGTGGGACTTGCAGTGCTTGAAATTAAACTGAAGATACTATACTTGAGCAGAGTATTCACTGTAAAACATCCTGCCTGACTTCATGGAGAGGATGGCAGTGAATCTGCAGCCTTTTCCTGAAGAGAGGAAGAGAAATGCTGTGCTCTTTATCATGGCCTCACCTGCAGCATAGGAATTGAAGCAACCTGAGGCTTTGAATGTATTAGTTGCCTTCTGAGCTGCTCGTCAGACTGGCGCAGGGAAAGCTAGCTGCTGTTCCTAAAAGTTCCAAAAGTGTCTTTCACTGTATCCTACCTGTCTGTGTTATGACCTTATGGGATCAGCATCACGTAATAGCAGTTTTCCTCGAAAGTCTCTACCAGTCCCTGCTATTTTATTTACTGAAGTAGTTAAACCTCTGTTTGGGTGTGGGTAGCCTGTGAAGGGACTGGGTAGCAGCATTGGGCCATTCATAGAGCTCTTCCCTTCAGACAGCTCTTAGAACCATGAAGTTGGATATAAAGCAGATGGTCCTGAGTCTGAAGTAGTGTGGAAGTTAGAAACTGTTTCTAGAGTGTATATTAAGAGTGACTAGATACTGAAAATCTTAAGAGATTAGTGCTTGGAGCACTTAAAAAACTTCTTAAGGCCATTATTTCACAATCCAAACTGTTTGTCAACAATACTGGCATAAGGTATTCCTGTTCCCACCACACTGTGCCATTCCACCCCTCAGTTATGCCAGAACAATAGCTTGAGAGATCATGCTGTGAATTAAATAAATACATAAATTTATTTCTGGGGTCTTTCTACAGCTGGAACAGTTTCCTGGAGCAGGGCCCCACAGAGCTGTGCCAGAGTAATTCAGAGGCTGGTGAGCCGTGGTAGGAGGGTGGGAACAACAGTCAAGGGAGAAGGTGGGAGTTCCTTCAGCTGGACTTGCCATAGAACTTTCTGTTGATAAATTGTGGTGTCAGTCCACAACACGCAGCACAAACACGTGGGTTCACACGCTCTGTCTGGAGACTGCTCTGGAAGGAGCTGGTACCCCACCAGCCTCACCAGGTGGTAGTGATTCGCTGAGAAGGCCTCTCCCTCGGGGCTTCTGCTTTTGTTTACACTGCAGCTCCAGATGAAGCTGCCAACTCTCTGCATTTGACCCCGAGTTCTCATATTCTGACATGGAGAATTTATATTTTACATTTCTTTGTTTTTATTTTTTTTCCTGAATAAAAAAGATTTGGCAATGGGAAAGGAGCTTTCCTACTCTCCAATAACTGGTATATGTGACACAAAATCAATCCGTGAGAACGGCCCATGCCATAGGGTTAAAAGTCTGTTGTAGCATAGCAAAGCAGGAAGAAAGGTTTATGTAGGGTAAAATAATACATTTTCCCCTTTCCCTGTAACTACAGGTGGTCTTACCAGCAGATAAGGAAGTAAGAACACAGTTTTTGATTTCAGTGAGACATAAACACAGCAGAACATTTTATTCTTATGCTTGCATGGGATGTGTATCACCATATTTTGTATATTCACACTTTGAATAGAAGCAAAAGCATATACACATACACAAAAAATACCCCAAACAAAAAAACAACCCAACTCTATCTTCCTGATATTTCCAAATAGTCATCAACTATATTTCCACTTCTATCAACTTTTCTAACCATTTCTTTAGCACCAATATTTATGACTTGATTATGAGATCAGTCTTGTGTTCAGCTGCCCATATATTTTCTCAGATAGCAATGTGTATAAGGTACTGTAAGCTGGTAGAGCTGGTAGAGCTCAGAGTGGCTAGCAGTACTTTGACTTCCATGGATAGATTACTTGGTCTATTTCTTATTTATAAAATGGGAATATATACAAAATGGCCCCCCCTTTATTTACTGAGCTAAATAGTTTGACTTCCTGAGAGCATTATTTGTAGCAGATAAAACTAATTTGTCTGTGCCTATTTGATTTCTACTTTTAATGCCCTTAAAATTTTGAATACCTCAGTCAATTTTCTCCAATTTTTTTCAGAGACACAGGGGACTCAAAATGATACCAAAATAGTAGTTTGGCTGGAAGACTTGCATGCCGGTAAAATACTCCCTGAAGGAAAGGTGTATCTCGTACCCAATATTATATATTAAAAAATTCAATTCTTAGGACACTGTTCTCCATTATTTTTGTTGCTTATGGACTGCTTGTTTGTGGCTAGTATTTTAAAATATGCTGACAGTTGAGCTTTGTTTACTGGGTCTGCCCAACCGGCTTCCATTGTCTTTAGAGAAGAAAAAAACATGATCTTTCATTAAAAACAAAAGCTTCCTCATGCCAAGAGGAGCCTGTATGTCAGATCTAGGCTTGAAATGTGCCACTTTTGTTAGTTTGCCAGTGCTCCAGAAGTACCTCTGATGGGGGCTTGGCACAGTTGAGCTTGTTAAGCTTGAGAAGGCAGAGTAATGACAGGATGGTTGAACATCCAACTGTGCCTGACAGTATTTCCCTCCACTAAATCTGGGTGGCAGATGTGACTTACTGAAGTGACTTACTGAAATTTCTCAATCCACAGTCTTCTCCCAGTGTCCTCTCCCTGCTAATGAGGCGTTTTCAGCATGGATCTTTCCTGCCTGGCTGTGCAGCAACATCAGGGGAGGAAGTGATCCCTCTCCTTCAGCGTGCAGTGGCTTGAGTTGGCCAGAGTTATGGGAAAGTTGTGTTCTAGGGTATTTTGCTTGATTTGACAATTTAAAAAAGGATCTATTTCTCTTCATGGGGTGTCTGAGGCAGGAGAGAAGAAATTGCTTGCTGAAGGACCTATCTATGAAGGAAATCCAGTGTTTCCATGTGCATCGTGTACAAATAACGCAATTAAAATGTGTAAAGCTACAAGAGCAGTGTATCCTGTACTTCCTGCCCGGGAGCTGCTACCAGAAATACCTGAGCTGATACGGACTTGCCTTGATATTAAACATTTTGACTTAGTTATATCTGAAAATAATGAAAAATAAAAATCCTCTTTCAATTCATGTTAACATAAGGCCTCATTTATGTCCTGATAGGAACTCCTATGTATTACTGAATCTATATTAGAAATGAATGTGACCCATTATGTTCAATATCTGGATTATAGAAAGCAGTAGAACCAAAAATTAAGTAAGTCATAGCTCTTGCTCTTGTTCTCCTGTTATGGGCACAATGGAAAATTTTGATCATTGTCCTGGTTTCCATTTTTGAAAACAATTCTTGGTTATTCATGATGGATTTTAAATCTCCCGTAGGAATAAATAAATGCATAGTGATACATAAATACTGCCCTTCACCTTTAAATTTTAGATTTTTATATTTCTTATCACAGCCTTAAGAGGCAGAAACTCTTCATAGCAGGCCTTAAATGGCTGAAAAAATATGCTTGGGAGATGACTTGTATTTTGTGTTTTCCTGAATGAAGTGTTTCAGTTGAAGTTTTCATGAAGCATCTACTTAGGACCAGTTGGGGTACTAGTACCCTAACTACAAGGCTTTTTTCTTCAATCAGAAATGCAGTGGTGTCAATACAAAGAATTTTTTCCTGAGGATGTGGATTGGTAAATCTTGGTTTATCCATCTGCAGAACAGTCTGTTGTTTTATCTTGCATTTCTGAAAAATGCAAATGCAAAATTCACTTGCAAAATCACCTTAGACTGTTGTTTTCAAGTGTGACATTCTCTTCGGGCTTGATACACAAAAAATGCAGAAATGCATTTTCAGTCTTTTTTTCTAGAATTATCTGTCTTGGTGTTCTGTGTTGGTATTTGTTTCCTGTCCGTTACTATCTTGATAAACCAAACCAAACAAACCCCAAACCTAAAAACCCCAAAGGCCCCAAACCTGTGCTTTTTTTTTTGGTAATTATTATCAGTGGTACAGCATAAGAAAATCTCTGGTACATATTTGAAAATGTTCTTTCTGGTGCCTTTGGAGTGTATTGTTTGCTTCCTCCTTGCATATTATTCAAAAGTGATCAAATCTGCAGAGCTGTGTATCTGCACAAAACAAATAATTTGTGGTTATCTTGGGTTTGAATTATTTATTTTTCTTTCCTTTGTCTTTTTCCTGCTGCTGTTGTCTTATCAGGGCTGTTATTCAGATATTTCATAGACATTCCTGTGAACCCATTTGACATCAAGTCTTGTGTTCCTCTTTGTGCACTTCCTTTGTGCTCCCTCTTTCTTTCAGAAGGAGGTTTGCTTTGTGCTGGTCCAGTTCTGCTTCAGTCCGTGGGCATTCTAGACCCATTTCAGAACTTGCAGTAGCCTCTCTGCCAGCATCGATTGGTTCTAGGATGGGTTGGATCAGACACCATCTCTGAGGTGTTAAAAGTACTCGAAAATCCTGGGTTCTACCTTTGAAAAATGTGAAAAATTGGCTATTCCATTAGGAACTCAATTATTTTAGTTTTATATCTTGATCTTAACTTCCTTCCAAGAAATATTAGTTTATAAACATATAAAAAAAATAAAATCTAGGCTTGTGGTTTTGGGGTTTTTTTTGTATTTATGCACCTATTTTGCTTGAGGCAGTAGAGGTAACTATTGAAATACATCTGTGGACTTTATAACCTGTGCAATATCACATAATCTCAAAGTCCAGTAGGTTTGCATTGGGTGAAATCAGCATTTTGGACTTCATACCGTGTCTGCCTGGATACATGCTGTTAAATCATTCCTGTGAGAAAACAAGCATGTAGCGTCACAATTTTTAGCTGGGAATTCTTATTTGCAAGCTTCAGGCACAATTGTCGCTTGGGCAAAACCAGCTGTGTTAGGTTAATTCAGGTTTATCGGACTGTCTGTGGGATTTCTTTAGCGGTAAAAGAACCCACATTTATCCTAAAGGTGGAACAGTGTTAGAGAACAGCAGGCAGGCTTATTGGCTTTGCAAAATGTGTATAAAGAATGTGTATTATAAAATCCTATATGTAAGTTTTATAGCTGTATGAAACATAACTATGTGTGTTGTATATGTATATGTAGGGAAAAAAAATGTGAAATGTTCTTGAAAAACCTCTCTAATAAGCTGTGTTACAGACACCTGGCTGAATCCTTCTGAGATTCCCTATTTTCACAACCCAAGCAAATATATTAAGGTGCTTTCCAGCCAAATTCACGATTCCAAAGTTAAGAGAGGATCAAACAGAGCTTTCACATGTGTTTCTGTGTAATTGTAATTGTTTGCTCCTTGGCTGATGCTGCTCCTCTAGTGTAGGGACTATAAACGGATACAGGACCAAGAATGCCACTCCCCTAGACGTGCAAACAGGTGAAAGCTTAATTGATGTGAGTTTATGATGGTCATTCAGATGTTATTTGACAGGTTTTATTTGAAATCCCTTGACCCTGCATGTCAGGGAAACCTGTGTGTTGTATTTTAAGGGCTGATCATCAGCCACGGTGTCAGATTCTGCAGTTTTCTCCCAAGTGTGAGAACATCATTGCATTTTTTACATGCTCCATTTAAATCCTTCTGACATCTGTGTGGGCTGCTTTCCATTCATTAACATAGGGGAGTTGCATCTTCTTCCATGGTGGCTGGTCAGACGCCAAAGGCAGATTAAGTTTCCTTGAGCAAGGAACTTGTCATTTAGGCTCTTTGAGCTGGAGCTGGGAGCTTTGGCAGTTCTGAGAAGAGGCAGTGAGAATCATTGCCACAAAAATTATTTTTGTGTGGTCCTGCTGTGCACCCCTGGATTTCAAGTTTGATTTATGGCTGCTTTTTCTTTTTTTCTTTTTAAAAGTCTGCATTCATTTTTTTCTTGCAGGAGATTATAATGTAAATACTACAGCATACACATCTAATTCTGAAACTGTGCATTATTTCTAAAATTAAACGCATCGTAATTGCTGGCATATTTTCCAGTTCCTCAAAGTTCTCTGTAAACCCACTGCTGGCTGTGTATTTCCCTTCTTGTGTTCGTGTAGCTGCCTTTATTCTTTATGGTCCTGCTGAGGTCCCAGAGCAGGCAGAAGGCAACTGCTGGAGAAGTGTATAAAGCACCACAGCTGAATGCCAGCTACTGCTCCCACAGGCTCCTGGAGGCACAACTGGAAACACTGGGGAACATCTCACAGGACAGTGCACGGAACCCAATCTCTTGTTTCCAGACAAGGTTTGGGATGATTTGGCTACACGTAAATTTCTTCTCCTTCACTCCCCTCCACTCTTGGCTTTTACTATACACTACTCAAATAAATCTTTTTCAATTCACCTATCCCTTCCAGAACTGCTAAGAATGATTTTAATTTTATGTTTTAGTCTAAATTTCTTTTCAGTAAGCTGTATTTTTGACCTACACCTTTCTGGACAGAAGACTTTTCTGTCATGGTTTGGTGTATGTCTGAAAAGTTTTTGCATTTAGTGTTCTCTTATTTATAATTTCCCTTTTACGTGAATATTTTCTGTTGCTGAAGAATTCAAAATGCTTTACAATTTGTAAGTTGTCATAGCTTCTTTCATTTCTTGTGAGCAGTAGCTCACAAGTAGTCCGTGAGTTTTTAAATGGACATGATGTGTTTGTTGTTTGCCATTCAGAATTAAGCTGATTGAACTGCACTGATGGCATACCACATATAACTTTAAACTTACCAAGTCTGAGTAACTTCTTTTTTGGAAGTGCAGCATCTCAAATATTAGTATGTATTTAATTTTAAAACAGGCCAAGTTTGACTTTATGATGTGTTATATAGGAAATCCTGTGAAATCAGTATAAAGGTTATTCTTTAGCAGTGATACCCTGGGGTAGATACTCAGTTTGTACAAGTTGTTCTCTGCTTCTAGCTGTCTTTTTTCAAAGGAAGCAGATGGCATTTAAAATCTTGATTCGATGGAAAAAGCATTAACAAGAACGTGTTTGAAAGTGAAGTGTAGGAAAATGCATATTTATAAGTAATACTCATATTTTTAATTACATGGATAATTAAAGAGTAGTAGTTCCAGTTCTTGAAAGTCTGTATCTGCAGTATATAAAAGTGGACAATATTTACCTTTTACTGTGGCTCAAGGTTAAACTTCTGCACTCGGTTCTTCTGTATTAGCTGTGGGTGAAACAGATCAGAAAAGCAACAAGTAGATTCCCGTCTTCAAATTAAAAATGGAAAGGCTTTGAGCTTGGTGTAAAATAGCTGGTGAAATGTTGTATGGTACAGAGAAGAACGGGGAATGTGGCAGGAGTCCCTTGGCTATTGCAGTTTGTGAGTACACCAAATAAAGTGCCCCCAGTGTTCTGATTCACTGTATAAATTGTCCATTTGACGTACTCTTCCCCACAAAATGTTTAGAAATCTTCTGCAAATTAGGCAAATGCTCAGTGTATTGTAGTTTTGTGTCTTCTTCTGTTATGGTCACCATTTACAACTGTTGTTTAAAAGACTCCTGAAACAACATAAATGCAGTTGAAAATTAAGCACAGTTGAGAGTAACTGCTTACAATGTGCTTCTTGGTTCAGATGACTGCAACTTGAGATTTGCTGGCATGCATGAATGATTCAGCTGCCCTGAGGTGCCTAGGGATTGATGTGGTATTCAAATAACTGGAGTAACCTTCAAATCATGGAGGTTAACACTGAATTTACTTATGGTTTCCATTTTTTGACACTTGGTTGCTGAGTGATAGAGCATAGGCAGTTTTGGTTTGATGTACTGGGAAGTATATCAAATGCACAAATGAGCACTCTGTTGCCTGGGCACCTTTGTGATTAACCTGTTCTATAAAATAAAATAATTTAATTGAGCACATTTCAACTGCAGTAGATGAGCCCAAAATATTATTAATCACAGACTGTTGTACATATGAAACCCCAGTTATTTCCATGAACTCTTACTATTACTCTGTTGTATGAAAAAATCTTTATCTGTTCAGGTTTTTTTTTGTTTGTTCCCCTTTAAAGGATTTTGACAGATAGCAGCTGAAGTAAATACATATAAAATTACTTTGCAGAAATGTGAGATAAACATTCTCCACTTACAAATATTGTAGACACCAGCTTTCAAGAGCAAGGGCTGTTGATCTCCATTTACTTAAGTTAGTGCAAGTCTGCAATAACTCCATTGGAATTGCAAGTTGAATAAAGAATAAATTTATAGCTGCTTTGCACGTAGTGATTTCTCTATAGAAATCTTTGCTGTTAAAATTATTGTTGATTTTCCTTTCTGCTTATGCCAGCAGTTCTCATTCATACCTCTTCAAGGCATTTTAAAGTGCCAGTACCAATTGTAACATCTCAGACCCTTCAGAATGTCTTTTACCATGAGCAGATGATTGATAGGAGTGCAGAAGTGGCGTTTCTTTTTGCATATATGGATTTCTGTGTTTACCTGCCTAAAATACACATTATATTTATCACAGGATAAAAATCCTCTTTCCCTCAAAGAAATAGAAGTGTCTTGAGCTTTTTACAGTATTTGGTGCGGAACCTCACTGTCCTCAAGCAGTTCTTACTTGACCGGTCCTCGGTGACCAAATCCTGAGAAGATTTTATGCATTAGGTTCACCTGGCTGATGATGGGAAAGAACAACAAAATATCTAAGAAAAAAAAAGAGCAACAAGAAAACTAATGACAGCTGCTGTCATTTCTTCTCCTTTCCTTGTTCTGCATTATTAAAGCAGAGAAAAATGTAAAGGAAAAAGGCTGTGATTGAGAGTAATTTTGTGATTCCTTGATCTCAAAATTCGTAATTGCACTATATTTCAGGACAAAGCATAGTGCCAAAACATTGTGATCATCTGTACTACAAAATACACAATTTATTTTGGAGTGGTGCTACTTTTATCTTCAGCCTTGCCGAAAGATGTGTGTCCTCTGTGTGACACCAATCCAAGGAACTTGACAGATGATGTCTAGATTTTATTTTACTGTCTCTGAGGCCCTCTATGTTATATATTTTTCACGTATGAAAACGTGGTACAGTTGTATGGATATGTGACTCTTGTGAATTTTAAATTGTTTTTCTGGAAATCACATTGCAAAAATTAGATCATGCATTCTGGAGTTTATATAATACAACAGTTTTTTTTTTTTTAAATTATCCTGTAATATCAAGCTTGCAAATAGATGCTTAGAAATATGTAGTAACTGATACTGGAGTTTGGGGTTTGGTGCTTTTTTTTCTTCCCCCAAAGCTGTGTACTCCAGTAAAAACAACATTGTTGTAAGATTGGTAATTTTATTAAGGTTTAAAAACCATCAGAGACACTTTTTACGTGTGAGGGGTGAAGCATGTGAGATTCACGACGTGGAGTGGAAGGCTTCCCTCCTGTGCCCATCCGTGATCCCCGGTGTGAGCTGTGGCATCACTTCCCACACACGTGTCTGTGCTGCAGGTGGCTGTGGGTGCCTGGGACGCTCCTACTCAGTGGTGAACAGGCTGTTCTGGAAGGCCTGGGCTGAGGGAATGCCTCTTGGGAGAGCAATGAACTTACTGTGTGCTACCTGAAGAGCCAAAGGCTGGAAGTGAAAGAAGAAAGTATGAAAATACCCACTACATAAAGGGAAGAATTGGAATAAACCCCGTTTTTATCTCCACACACCTTTTCCACAAGTACTAATTTGATTGTGTCTTTGTTTCTTCCTCTCTGTCATATCAATACTTACACAGCTCAGCCTCTGTTATTGCAATCAGACTGATATAAAGGAGTTGACAAAATTTTGATGAAGGGGTTTTTTTTCCTAATACATTGGTGTTATTTTGGAATGTCTTTGCCTAAAAAAAATGGCAGCCTTTTTACACAGCAGTGCTCTTGTTGCCTTTTGCTGTTGATGATATCCAAACTAAGAGTTGCCTGATGTGGAAGTGAAAGATGCGTAAATGAAAAATCCTAACTATGATGGTGGGCTTTCCTAGTGTTTAAATGATAATCAGAAATCAGTGGAACTCCTCTGGAAAATCAGTAAATATATAGCAATTATATGTTTCATGTCTATGTGGAATTTTTATGCATCCTATGGAAATTAGGAAACCTCTGCTTCATATTCATATGGATTTACTCTCCAACTTATGTCTCTGCTGATAACCAAAAGAAAGGAGGAACAACTATTAGAGTTTTTCTTGGCCGTCCTGAAATGCTTCCAAGTGCATGTTTTTGCCTTTGGGACAGTATTTCAGTTTCCACTTCAGCAGTGGTACCTGACTGTTGATATTGCTACTGTTCAATGGATTTTAGAGCAAGGTCTGCTCTCCTGGGACAAGCCGTGTTTGTTCAGACACCAGCATCTTCGAAGAAGTCCTCTGTAAAGCTGATGGGGTGCAGGAGAGAGCACAGCTTCTCCTGTGGTTCTGGAGCATGAGGGTTGAAAAGGAAAAAGCTTCTCCAGTGGCGTGGAAGGGGACAGAGAGAATATGAAGTTGCAAGCACAAAAAAATCACTTTAATCCAATGAGTTTAAAATAAAATCATCCTTTCTTTCAGGGTCAGGACAGCCCTTTGTATAATCAGAATGACTACAGTGGTAACACTCAGATATTGGAAGTGGTAACACTGAGATGTTTGGATGGCACACATCTGGATCAAGTGATACATGCTGTAGTCTTTGTGATATTTTCATTTCCTGTTTCTGTAACTTGATGGGATAGATAGATAGATAGATAGAGCAAGCTGTTTGACTTCTGATGGAAAAAGAGATTTTCTCTTGTGTTGGGCTTCAATTTTAGGTTTTGCCATTTCACTGTAATATGTACAATGCTTTCCATGAATGCCATTGATAAATGGAATTAAATCAGTTGAATAGCGTAGCCTCTGACTTTAGGAAAACAAAAACTGGAAATGCACTAGAGAAAATAAATTAACAAATTGCTGTATAATGCTGTTTAGTTTGCTTTGAAGCAGAATGCTTGCTATAGGAAGGTTAATATTGACTGTGCTTGTCTGTTTTGTTTTTTGGCAGGTAACCCTGGACTGGCAGGTTATTACAGGACCTTTATACAGGCCTTATATTGTGGACTAAACCAGCAGTATCCCGTGTGGGTTGTGAGCCACGCCGGACATTGTAAACCTCCCAGTGGGATGGAAATGATAGAAGGTACGATATTGCAGCTCATGCATACAAATGTTTGTACCCCTCCCATTTCACTACCAGAACTTGGCCTGTTAAAAACAGGCAGATGTGAGTTTTAAATGTCTCCGTTGTATTTCCACAGAACAGTTGTATGAGAAGTTACTGAGGAAAGAAAGCATTTTTAGGTAAATTCGATTTGCCAGACAAATAAGTGCCATTAAGAGAATAAGAATTTGCTATTGGCAGTCGTTAGAGACAAGTTATAATGAAGAGGGTCTAGAATGTGTTTATGTTGAGAAGAGTAGATTAGAAAAGTACGTTTTTAAATTAAATGTCCAATTCAAAGATTGAGTACGTTAGGAGAGATTTAATTATCTCTGGATTTAATAATAGCTGTACTAAATTAGTGAATTTCCTGGAAGAAAGTACATCTTTCTGAGACTTGGGTATGGCATGTTTGGAGGGGAGAGGTTGCTTGTGTATCTGTTAAGAGTCTTTTGACATGCAGATCTCCAGCAAGGCATAGTAGCCAACTTGAACAGACATTGTTAATGTACAATATTGTAAAACAGGGGGAACCAGCAGCAAATCCTGTCCTGAAAGCTGCTTAGTGTTGGAATACCTCTGGACTTGGTCAGGCTGCAGTGATTCCTTAGGTCCAAAAGGTTCATCAATGTAAATTAACCTGAAAATTTTGAAGAAGAAAACATTTTAGCTGTTTGGCATCACTTTCCCTTACTAACCTTTGCTCCTGAGCTTCTAAGCCTTTTTATTGGTTTATTTAATCTCAAGTTTGAAAATTAAATATGAAACATATTTTTTGGTAAAATTCTTGCCAGTCATTGTGTTCAAGCATCAAGCTACTGACTACTAGCATTTTTTCCTGACAGGTGAGAAATCCTTAGGTTTATAATTTCTGGTACAGTAGTAGCCACAGGGAACAGGTAGAAGTCTGGCAACAGAGTGGGGCTGAGTTTATTGCAGGGAACATTTGAAGGTCTGCACTGGGATCGTATCTGTAAGTGTGTAGTTAGTTACACTAAAGTTTAGTTCCGCTAAGGAGTGTAAATCTGGGTGGAGGAGAGCATCCAGTGGGTAAAAGCAGCTGATAGATCTAAGTTGAAAGCAGACATTTAGCTGACTTCACTATATCCTTTTGCACTGACAATGCTCCTGTGAGAGGGGGGAATTTTCAAGAATGTGGTAGCTTTTTACGGTGGACAGGTCAGAATTGAAGTACCATGATTGTGTTGTGTCAGGTTTTATTCAATATATTCACCCATGACCTGCAGAATGAGAGTAAACAAAGAAATTTCTCAGTTTGTGGATGGCACTTCATAGCATTTAATTACTGGGAAGACATTAAATGTGAGGGAACTGCAGAAACATCTTACAAAATTTAATGATTGGGCAAAAAGATGGTAGACAAGTTTCAAGATGGATAAATACAAATTAATGCATCTGACAAGAAAGACCTTCTTTAACTCTGCCTGAGCAATCCTGAACTTCGAATACGTTTATAAAACTCAGGAAAGATACTGGTGTCATCACTGACAGTCCTGTAATATTAATCATCTCTCACTGCACAGTGGCAGACAAAAATTTAAGGCATTGGCCAGAGGGAGTGTTACATACAAGGCTGGTTTGTTACTGTATGTGACCATAGTGGACCCACACCTTGAATATTAGAGTGCGGTTCTGGTGGGCATCTCAAGGACAACTTTTCAGGAGTGAAGTTGGTGAGTGAATGCAGAAAGACAACTAGAACAACATGGAGAAAGCAGCTTTATTGTTATGAGATTACCTGACTTTGATTTGGGGAGCATAATGCTTCTCAGGAGCATGACTGAGTGTCCAAAATCATGACAGTAAATAAGGTAAATACAGGATAAAATATACTAGATTCAATAGTGGAACTAACCATCACTGATTTAAAACAGGTAAGAGAACTGATTTAAAGCTGATTTAAAACAGGTAAGAGTATTTTCATTGCTTTCTCTTTACACATGGAGGGTAGGGCCTTCAGACCATTTTGAAACTGCATTACATCCTTAAGAAAGAATAGGGAAAGAGTACAAAAGTGGTGAAGGGTTAATAAATTATCTGTGAAGACACTGATTATGTGATCACAAAATGTTAATGTACCATCAGTGTGAAGTTTTGAAGCAAAATTAAGTTCTGTATAAAAAAAAAAAAAGTTCTAGTGTTACAGGAAAATTTGGAAGCTGTGTGCAGCTTGAATTTATTTGATATATTGCTTCTTGGCTGTTGTTACAATTCATCTGAATGAAGTTTGCTTTTGCAGCCCTCTGGCTTCTAATGAAACTGCAGAATTGACTATGAGTGAGAGTCTGCCTGTAGCTCAAGTGAGATAAATCTACAAAAAATGACTGAAATTGTTTGGATAAAACTGAATTTTTACTTCAGCAAGTTAATAATCTTCTTAATTGCTAGGTAGTTGTCCACCAAATGTCAGAAGTGTGGGCATGGTTAGCAGATATGAGCCATAAGTTTCTACCATCATGATATGCTGTGCTGGCAGAAAAAAGCCTAAAATAGTAGCTTGAGCAAGACAAGGAGCATGGTGTTCTATAATAAGAGGGTTGTGAGTTATTTAGGACAGTGATTCCCAAGCTGTGATCTGTGGGGCACTGGTGGTTCCCAGGACACTTGCTTGTGGGCCAGGAAGAGCTGGCTGATCAGATGGAGTTGGCACTCTTGCCGCTTTCCACTTGCTAAGTGGAATGAATAGTAACTAAGAATACTTTTCCAATAACACTTCTTTTGTGTAAGCATTTGCTGCGGTGCCCTCAGAGATGTTGTGTCACCACAGATGTGTGGTGAGGGCGAGCAGTGGGATTGTGGTCTGTACTGCTGCACACAGGAGAGGAGGAGGTCATGAAAGTTGGGTGTTCCAAGAACTGGCCTCCTAAAAATAGGGACTCATCCTTGTTGTTGTGTATCATAGAATCAGAATGGCCTAGGTTGGAAGGGACATTAAAGGTCATTTAGTTCCAACCCCCCTGCCATGTACACAGACACCTTTCACTAGACCAGGTTGCTCAGAGCTCCATCCAACCTGGCCTTAAACATTTCCAGGGAGAGAAGTTACACAGGCACAGAGACTCCATGTGTATTTGGTAGTTTTCACTGGCTTGTGACTCATGTATTTTAAGTAGAATAGGTATTTTTAACGATTGCTGATGGTGAAGAATACATAAACTGCTGAATCAGGTGAATCAGAGCTACTGGCAGTCTGTTCAGTCAGTACAAAACCACCTCAGAATTAGTCTCTGTAGTACTTAGAAATTTTTTTGACCAGCAAATCCTTATCTGTGCTTCAGCACTGTTTGGTCAGTAGTAACAGCAGAGATGTGGCCACACTGAGGTACGCAGTGATAGCTGGGTTTAAAAGGCATTTATGTCTTGCATATTTATATATACATATATATATATATGAGTAGACAAGCAGTAGGAAGGCAGCTGGCCTGGCATCTCACATGCATACTTTAAGCTTATGCATACACACATTTAATTCACATTACACACATTTAATTCACATTAATTTCTATTTCAATAACATTTTCTGCTTCCTAGGCATATAAATTAAAATACCTGAGAATCAATGAAAGATGGATGATCTCCAATGTAAGTTCTTTTGAGATTTAGTCAGTTATGTTTATATATTACAGACCCAGAGAACTCTGTAGTCATGTTTATGTCCCAGACCACATTCACATTCTGCTTAATTTTAATGCAGAATTATATGAGATAATTTCTCCCAGTGTAGGGATATCAGAGTGTAGATACATTAAAACCCCCAAGTTTCAAGCATGTCGTTCAGATAGACTTTTGCTAGTTTCATAACTATTTCATAGCCAAGTGTAATTTTTTTAATGTATAGAGAGGAGAAGCTTCCTGTTTACGGAGCTGGCCTTGGCACTGATTAATCACATTGAGCTCCTCACGTGGTATTCCTCAACAGCGAGGGATCCCACATCAGGGTGTGCACAGAGGAACTGGTTGTTTTCACAGGATGGGACAGGAACTGTCAGCTCAGTGCAGTGCAGTCCTGCTGCCCCCCTGATCCAGCAACTTCTGTTGCCCAGAAACTGTACTCCTTCCTTCTCTTGGAAAAGGCAGCCTAAGGAAGGAAGTGTGCGTGCATATGTGAAAGTTATTATGAGGCATTTAAATGTTGAGGTTTTTGTCTTTGCCTGGTAAGATCTGAATTTTACGGTATGGTTTTAGTGCTAGGTGTCTATTTTAAGGGAACAAATGGTCATTTCATGTTATGAACCCACTGGAATGTTTGAAATCTAAATGTGTGAAAAGTAAGCAGCCCTAGGGATGCTGCAGTACTCCATTTACTTCTTCCCTTTGAGCCACATTCAGTTAATTATTCATGGAGGTCCCGTAATCATACCCATAATTATGCAAATACATCCTTAGAGTGAAATCTTGGCATTTGACGTTGACTTTATCAGTCCTGCTTAATTTTAAGCATGTGTTTAAAAGTCCTGTTCCATTCAAAATCAAAACTAAGAAAATAAAATTTTGCCATATGTGAAGTATTTCTAAGTTGCTCTGTTGTTTGCTTTTCTGGCCATCCAAAATGATAACAGTTTTAACTGCTCATGGCATCATACCTTAGCAGCCATGTATTTATTTGTAATGATCACTTAAACACTATTAAGCTCATTTTAGTACCACTCAATGCACAGCTCTATATTCCGTTGACTTCAATGGAGTAGTGACTAATTTTTGTTAACATTTCTAAGAATAGAACTTCGTCTTTACGTTTCTTATGGCTGTATGAAAAATAGGTTCTCTGTATTCTCTGATTCTTTCAAGGTTTTTCCCTCAGTCTGTCAACAGAATACCTGTTGGCATATTTTTTAAAAATGTCCGTGAAGAGCTTTCTAATCCAATTCTAATACTTTATTCAACTAATTCCTTGGTTAAAAAAAAAAAAAAACAAAACAGAAATTTTCATCCATATCTACAAATAAGAGTAATATAATTCTGTTTTTAAAGATGGGTTTGACTTGATGATCCCTGTGCGTCCCTTCCAACTTGGCATATTCAGTGATGCTGTAATAGCTTTTGAAACCTGATATGATCTTCTGGATCTTTATCCAGAAAACAAGATGTTAAAAAAAAAAAAAAAGACATCCATCCATTGCAAAGTACAATGTCTTTACTGCATTCCAGGAAACTTTGGATGTAGGTTTTGAAATTGTTTATGGATCATTTTCTGCCTTTCACCCCATGACATAGATATGTTCTCCAACTGATACCATAATTTCTGATTACATGCAGATGGCTGTTGTGGGGTGGGGAAAGTGTTCAAGAATGTGAACCCTATGAAGAGGTAACAGTTATATCTTCTGGTGTCCTGACTTCGAAGGGATGACCAGCACTGGGATGTTTGAGAGTAACTTGTTTAAATGTTTACCGTACTATTATAGGGAAAGGAAAAACCTAACATAATTTAATAAACACAATATTGAGATGATTCAGATTATTTTCCCCAGGGGGAATACTTAAGAATCTTTTAACCCAACTCACTTTGAAAGATATATTTATGGCTGCTAACAGAATGAAAACAAAGTATCCCCATAGCAGAGAATAATTCCTCGTGTCTGAAGGTGTAATAGGTCTACATTTGTTTTTATAGTTGAGTCACAAAAGTTTATTCCCTTCATAGGTTAGCTATAGGAAGAAATCTAGATCAATACTTTTATTTACTAATAAGAGTTTCTACTTTATGATAGAGACCTTTGATTTAATTTGATACCCACAAAGCTTGCAACAAATGGTGCAGATCTTGATGGGATCAGTCCAGTGTTTAGTGGCATTTTTATTTTTAATTGACTGTGATCTGCAGCAGATGACTGAGGAATCATCAGTAATGCACTAAATAATTCCAGATTCTGAAAACAATCAGGTTTGGAACGTGGACCTTTTCTGGGTTTGTTTTGGTTTTAGGAGTTTCCCTTGCTTTAAGGAGCAATGTAGGCATTTCAGGGAAATACAGGAAACTGTAAGGCAGAGTGTGCGGGAAGAAAGAACAAAATTATGTGGTACTGTGGACTCAGGTTGAATGAGGGGGTCCCAAAGCTGCTTGCTGGGTGAAGGAGTTTTTGTTTTTTCCTAGTTTTGATACCACATGGCACTTCTCTCTTTCTTTAAGCCAGATATTCTTACCTTCCTAGAGGCTAAATTTTAGGATTAGTGGATTAATACATCCATTAAAATTATCAAATTTAGCTATCAAATTACTGGTGTGGTCAGGTGACTGCTTAGTTGTCAAATGATTCCCCACTGGGTTAAACATTATAGCAGATAATTATAATTCTCAGGGATTGCCATTGTAGTGTCATTTTTTTCCAAACAGAACTATATTTTCAAACATTACTAGTGAGTCTTTGCTGTGAGACACTCCACTGACTTCTGCACTGGTGTTTACATGATTTGGAGGAAGAAGTTTTATTCTTCAATTAATCATGAAGAGAGCAATTTCAGTATTTTTGAATTCACTTTATTATAAAACTCTACTTGATCATATTTGGATCTGTTTATGTCTAGAGTGCAGGTCAAACTCAGTTGCTGTCTTTTAATATAAATTATACTGTAAAGCTGCAGGCAGTTTCAAAGCATTTGTGTTGAGCTGTTAGTTTAATGTCTGCTAATGTAAATGAGTGAGAAAACCAAACTTTGTCCAGCTGTGACTCTAGAACTGCTTGTGGTGAATTGGTTTACTTTCCATGTAGGACCTCTCACCTGTGCAAAATGAAGACCAAAAATTCCCTTATTCATCTTTAATGACAGATCTTGGAATTTGAGTTTGAGTTACAAGGGATAATCTAGTTCCAACTTCCCTGCCATGGGCAGGGACACCTTTCATAAGAGCAAGTTGCTCAAAGCCTCATCCAACCTGATCTTGAACACTTCCAGGGACGGGACATCTACAACTTCTCTGAGGAATGTGTTCCAGCTCCTCACCACTCTCATAGTGAAGAATTTCTTCCTTTAGTCTAATCTAAACCTGCCCTCTTCCAGTTTAAAGCCATTCCCCTTTGTCCTATAACGCCATGCCCTTGTAGAAGTTCCTCTCCAGCTTTCTTGTAGCCGTGTTAGGATTCAGTTTTGTAGTGGTGTCACTTAAGTCTCCATTTCAGCTATCAGGTAAAACTTCAGGTAAAATAAAGCCATCACAGCACCTTGGGCATGTTGCCATAGTTGCCATGCTGAGCAGTTCAGGCCAGTGACTAAGAATGAAACCTTCAGCACTTTCTTCAGGAAGGTTAAAAAGGAAATTGCTATCTTGGTAGTGGAGAATTAATTTTTAAATAATGTAACAGAACACTGGAGAAGAAGAGATATAAATCAGAATTCTAAGTGGTCATTTGGCAAAACTTTGTTTCCTCCCAAAACATGCAAAACTTGCACTGCAGAGCACATGCAAATGGTTATTTAAACCATCAGCAACTGATAAAGAAACCTACTAAATTTATATAAAGTAAGGTGAAATGGTTTTCATAAATTCAGGCTTTTACATTTACTCTTTTGTCCATTCCTCTTTTGCCAGCAGGGATCAGTGCTGGGAGTCACTGAGCTGTGGCTGGTTCCCTTTGCTGTCAGCTCACACTCCTTGTGCTAAGAGGAGCCCACACAGAGATTACAGGGCTTTTCAAGCAGTTTAGGAGCATGGATTGAGTGCTGTGAGGTAGCACTGCATTGCAGAATATTTTGCATACTGTGCTACAGCCCTCAGCACTGGTAGCAGGGAGTCAAGTTCTCTGCTGGAATAAACGGACATAGCTCTTTTCAGTCAGCACTGTGGCACCAGTTTACAGGTGTAAATATACAGAGAATATAAGATAACAATTTTGAAAGCCTCTTATAATCCATAAATAACTTTTGAAGAGTGAAAGGTGGAAAAATGTCATGTTTGCCTAAGTGGATAATTTACTCCTTAAAAAGGGTGCAGATAGTATTGGTACATAATTTGGACCTGAATATTAAATTTAACATTTCCATGGACAAATGAGCATAGAAACCTACACTTTCCTTTATATTTCTATTGAAATAGTATCATCCAAGATGAATTTACACAAGAGTAAAGAAAAAGGACTAAGTTTACTCAATGCCATCCTAATGCCATTATAGGAGCTAGTGAAGCAGGAAACGCATTAGTGTTATTTTAGTGTTATTCTCAAGATAAGTTTTGTTTTGGTATTATTCTAATTAGTTGAATGTTTCAGTCTTGGTCTGTATTGCACTTCTGAATAAAATTTTGGGAAGAATTTCCAAGAAAAATTGGGTCTGGCCTAACAAATTAAAAGTTATAGGTTGAATTCAGTAGAAGGATCAAACACTTCATAAAATGTCACCCATCAATCTGTCTGGTCACTGTGAGGTAAAAATTCTTATTGTTACTTGGGCTACTCCATAACGGCCCCTCTCATCTCCTTTTTTCCCTTTTCCTCCTCTTAACATCGTGGTGTGCTCCTTCTCACTTTCTCTTACTTTGGAAATAATTCTTTCTATTTCCTGTCTGTGAAATAACATGGGTTGTCTTCCTTGGCCAGCTGTCTTACTCTGCTCCCAACTTCGGCTCTCCCTTGTTTGCTCTCAGTCCTTCTTTCTCTATTTGTATCTGTTTAAACTTCCCAAAGTTTTGAAGTGCTGTTTTCAATAGGTGTGACTATTGGACTTGCCTACTGCGGCACAGCACCTCATTTGTCATACACCAGAGGAATCAATGCCTATGAAGTGATATTCATCTGTTTTTGTTCCCTTCAACACTCAACAGAATTTCCACTGTTCTTTCTTTACTGCCTGTGCTATATCTACCCAGTCTTGGTGATGTGCAGAACATCATTATTCTGTTTTTCTTCCATTGTTAAACTATATAAAGGCAAGTTTTGGCTAAGTGTGAAGTTTTGTTTGTGTGGGCAAGCGGAGGGAATTCACAGAGCCTTGCACTTGGCTTCAGTGTGTCTAGAAAACAAGTATACATAACATGGACAATCAGTTTTCCATGGGCTCAGACCTCTTTTTTTTACTCCTTGAGGTCACTTCATGTTGGAAATTCAGATCTACTCCTATAGAGTGATGGTTCTCTAACCTCTCCCCTGCTAAGTGGTTGTTTTTTAATTTTTATTTTACTATTTGTTTTCTCTCTTTATAATATGATGCTGAAAATTCTTACAGATTGTACTTTCTGCAATTGTTGAGCTTAATGAATGACTGCAAAATGCAGTCATTCAAATACAGAAAACTCTTTCATCTATGTAAAACACCTATATTATATTTGTTTTATGCATGTTAGAATGGTTAGAATGGAGACATTGTTTGGTGTAAAACTGCATAATAAAACACTCTTTAATGGTGTTTGCCTTGCCAAAATTGGAGACAACCATCAAAATTCTGCTTCCAAGTTTGTACTGTTACCTCATCATACCTTGGTAATAGTTACCCTAATCAGAGAGAAGCAAGGCTGTGAATGCAAAATAAAATAAGTTTCTAACAGATATCTAAATTTAATAAGTTCAATATGCTCCTGTATGCTTTTAATAAAAATTTGTGGTTTAGTATTCATCATGTTTATTAGTTCATTCTGTCACAACACGCTCATACTAATTTAATTATGATACAGCTTCCTTTGAAAAACAGATTAGGTGTTAAACAAGTGTCCCAGCAATAGATGTGCAGATAGGAAAGGAAATCAGTAGTTCAATTTATAAAATAAGGTCTTGTTATTTTACTAGTAAAGAAAATAATACATATGACCACTTCAGTGTCTTGTGTAAATGGTAATTTATTTGTGGAGGATACCTTTACAAAAAGTAATTGCTCCAATAAACACTAATGAGTGGTGTGTTTATCTTAAAAGTTCCATGAACAGTTCCTGAGGGTGCTAAGGCCAGCCTAAGGTCTAAGGGTTAATCTAAAACACGATGCTTTAAGACCTGGTTCCTGGTGTCAGGAGGAGTTCTTCAATATTTATTGAACATTCTTTCATGGTTTCCATCCCATTTCTTTTTATTGCTTGCTCTTACAAATTATCCAGGCTTCATTAGTCAAATGAAAGATTGGGTGAAACATTAAGGCTTTAAGGAATATGTCTTTAGGGGATGCCCATAGCAGACCCACCTTAGATCTTGGTTTTTAACCTTACAGTTCTATCTAAACAGTTTCAAGTGGCATCATTCAGTTGTAAGAAATTACTGTCTTTTGATATAAGAACGAAAGCAATCAAATTATTTATTTCATTACCAGCATTAGACTTCTGATTTTGCACACCATTCTAGCAGCTAATCCTTCTGAGTAATTAAGTTGCGGGGTTGCTTTCTGCCTGTCACAAGATAAAACTTTCTAGGGGTTGCTTCATCTGAGCAGAAGTTACTCAGTCACAACTGCTGCTCCTCTCACCAGGCTGTGTGTGTGCCTGCAGTGGAAAAAGGACGTGGTGTGTAAAGTGTAAAACTCTTGGCCCAATATGCTGGTTGTGCTCAGGGTATTTGGTGGAGATGCAGTGGACTTAACATGACCCTGAGGTAACTCTCCTGAACCATGTGGTTGGCTGTACTGGATGCTTGATAACTTTTCATGCGCTTTGGTATCATCACTGACCTGTCAGTATTTTCTCCCACTTTGCTTTCCTTGCTCTTGATACTTTCTTGTGATGTTACTGCATTTTCATGTGTTGAAAAACTTGTTTCTCCTTACTGCTAGCATGGTGATGTGTCACACAGCTGAAATGAGCACCATCTTCAGAGGAAGAGGTGAATTTTTTTCTAGGCCCTGGTTCAGTCTCCAGATACTTACTTGTCCTCATCCTGCAAAGGGTCCAGTTCTGAAAATCCTTGACCACAAGAGTTTATACAAGGGGTTAATTAGAGATTGTCCTTAAATATCCTGCTACCACCTCCTAGAGTAAATGGTCCAGGGAAGAAGACACAGTGCAGGTAGATCAGAGGTTTTTACCTCCCATTCATGACATATAATCACAAGTTACCTTTTCACATAATTCCTTACTTGTCCATGAGTCATTTGGAAGCCTTATGTATGAGCAGATCTTGGGACAGACTTCAAAGTCACTCCCTGACAAGTGAACAAGTGTCTGTATGTACTGAGCTCAAATACTCAGCCACCTGTTGTGGCCAGAGCAGTTTGGAGTTTGGACATTTAAGCCTTTCCTTTTGAAATTCGGAAAGTACAAAAGCACGCAGGCACTTGAGGGTACTGTTGGAAAATCTGGCCTCTAGTATCTTTTTGAATCATCCAGTAAAAGGAAGTCTATGATTTTCGGAGACTTTTTAGTGATGGGCTAAATTTTGTGCATTGCCAGCCTAAAGTCTGCTTGTATAACTGCTGTGCTTTTTTTTCTGCTTAAGAATTTCCCTTGCATACACAGCAGAAAAAACAAACACACACAATTCTCTGTTATTTCCCTGAAAACCAAAGTCCTCTTTCCTAGCAAGATTAACTTGTTGACGAATCTTAGAGCAAACACTTTATTTTAATCTATCATTGTTTTCTGCCTGTGGTTTTAGCAGAGGTCAGAAAAAGAGATTGATTAAAGTGATGGCACATTTGTTTTTCCGAAAGCACATCAGAAGATTAATGCTTTGCCAAAGAAAATAAAGAAATACAGTATTTCTTTTAATACACTTCAGTTAAATAAAGTCTTAAAATCACATGTCTTGGCGCAGATGGGGTGTTTGCAGTGTAAGGTACAAGTCATATAATTTCTACTATCTGAAAACTGCTTAAGTGAGCTGTCCTTCAGCCATGGCATGTATTCCACACCTGAGGTGAAGTCACTCTAGTCCCTTCTCTGATGTAGAGCCATTGGAGAGCTGACTGCCAGTGTGTTTGTGCAAGTCTGTTTGCTTATACAAAGAACCCATTTAAGCTTCTCCACCCAAGAAATTCATGTTGATTTTGGATAATCCCTGGGCGATTTTATTCTGTAAAATAAAGAAATAAATCTTCCAAACTTGTGACACAGCCCAGCTCTCACAAATTTTGGACTATGAGAAGTGTAGCATTTGTGTTGGGGAAACATGAAGTGACATGAGGCGTGGGCAACTTTATATTTGTCCAGATGCAAAATAGGATACGTATTTCAATGTAGGGTTACTGGAGTTTCACCTTATGAATGCAGGGTCAGTCCATGATGAGACCTTTGCGTGTGGATCACCAAACCCCACACTGCACACTCATCTCCAGTGTGGCTCTCCATGAAGAGCGCCAAGGTGATTGGGTTTGGCAACAAACCAGGATTTCAGAAGGATAGGAAAGGTTGTATTAAACAGCAGAAACAATTCTCTGGGGTCAGCCTTGGCTGTCTGGACTCACAGCCTCAGAGGGATTGTATATGCGTGTAACACAGGCCAGTAGCCATGGGAATCGGAGCATCCTTGTTCTGAGTGGTGTGAAATGCGCTGTGCTGAGGATGATTTGGCCCAGCGCAGTGGTGTCCATGGTTCATCATCAATCACAACTAACCCATCCAGTTAAAAATTGCTTCTGCAATCTCTGCTCTCCCCAGCTTTCATAAGGAAACAGTAGTGCACAGGCTTGAGCTGCGTATGCTCAAATCCTAAACTCAAGTCTGGGCAAATGCAAGGAGGAAAAAGCTCTTCTCTTCACTCTCCTCTTAATCCCCAGCCATATCCTTCCTCTTTGGCAACACAACTGGTTCTGAACAGGCACATCTGTGCTTAAGTTAGCAATAGCTATGAATATATTGGCCAGAATCTTTACAGTGCTATTTATTAGGTAACTAAATAATAAATTAGATCTCTAATGCATTCATAAATAATAATATGATAAATAATAACATAATTAACTGTATTTGTCTGACATAGATATCTAAACTTGGAAAATGTTGAGTTGGGGCTGGACTGTCTCTTCTGTATTGTTTATTAGTTACATGGCAGCGATGTTCAGCAACTATTTTAGCAGATACAGAATTCATATAGTGAAAAGCAGCCATTAACCTCAAAAGACTGAATAATGCAAATAAAAACTTGTTTTGTTTCCTGCTTGGTTTCTGGGGTCTTGGGGTCTTGTGAACCATGAGAAATTCTCTAGAAGGTTTATATGTCTACTTTACCTCCTTTTCCCTTGTTCTAACTGTCAAATAAGCTGAAATTCTTGTAAAAACCCTTATTTTCAAGAATTAAAATGAAATGTCAAACATTATAAGACATACTGATAAATTACTGAGATGATAGTGCCTGAGTAAAACAGTATGGAAATGATAGCAAATGTTTGCAGGAGGAAACAACTCAACACATGGTGATATGCATATACTCAATATAACTTATTCTATCACTTGTTTCTGTATACAGTGGGCCCTCATATTTCACATATTCTGGGGGTTTTGTGTTATATATACCTGTAATTAGACTTGTGATATAAACAAACTGTTCCTTCATGAGCTGCTGTGTAATTAAATAAAGTAAATTTAAAAATTTAAATAAAATGTAGGCCTAATAAACAAAATATTACTTCTCATCTAATTTTGCATTCCTTGAGTGTGTTTTAGTAAACCTTCTTTTCTTTTTGAGCAAATTACTATAATTTATGCTGGAATATGACCATCAGTAGTTTTAGTGGAAATATTAGTTTAACTGAAGAACTTCTTTGTTGTCACCTTTGTGCTAATAATTTAAACTCAGAAAAGAGCCATAAGAACATGTTCGTGAGCAATTATTTCGCTTCTAAAGGTTATGTTTCATGCAGATAATCAAAAAGGTGATATAGTGCCAGCCCACTTGGGCTGCTAATTAGTACTGTGACTGTCAGCCTTCCAATAGCTTCACTACAGTAACATTAGTAATTTTTAGTATTTTATATTACTGTCCAATTGCCATCAAATTTACTACATACAGATTAAAGTCCCATCAGCCTTTGTGATTTGATAAACGCTGTTCACAGTCCTAGGCAGTTCACTCATAGTTGTCGCTTTCTCCAAGCAGGTGCAAAGCCAACTCCCATCTGAAATGGATCTGTGATACTATCTGACTTTCTTGTACAGTAGTTTTTCAGTGCATTTCAGTCTTTTTAATGTATTTATAGTATCAATTAATGCTTTCTTCCACATCCATTTTTCACGCAGGGAACTGTTGCAGAGCACATCAAAAGAAACCAAGTGGGAAGTTACACCTAATACTTGGTTAGGGCTCTGGGTGCACCATCTCTGTCAGCTGCTCCTGAAAAAGTGTGTGGCATTTGCCAGGAACCTGGAGGCCATCTCTAGGACCATGAACCAGTCCCCATCATGTGTCTGAACTGTGCTGCCAGGGGATTTAGCTTATTTCAGACTAAAACCGCATCACAAGTCAGCCTGCAAGGAATATAAAAATAAGAGTTTTAAATTGGAGTATGAAATTGAATCCTGAGATAATAGTATGGATTTAAGAGATTAAGTGATATTACTGCCGTTACCTCTCCATAAGTAAGCTAGAGGCATACATTCCTTCATGCTTTCTGCTTCTTTTCTTTCGTTCTTATTTTAGTATTTCTTCTTACAGTCTTTTCGGTGGAGTAGTCCAGCTTAAACTGGAGTGGTATATCCTCAACATAGCGTTTAGTGGGTAGAGCACTTTTCTAGCAGATGAAGGAGCTGTGAACCCCCTTAGGTTGTGGAACTTGAGATCCATGTCACCCACCTCATGAGCAAGAGTTAAAGATATTGCTGTATATTCTTACAGATACCAGTTCAGCTTTGTCTTGTTGACTGGCCAGGAAGCAATGATCCAAGTTCTCATCATAAGGGGTTGCCCAAGCTCCCTTAGGAGGTCTCAGTGATCAAATTGCACAATAGCCTAGAACCATGGAGCTCCAACTTTGTGACTGAACTGACAGTGATAAGAACCTGGGATTAAATAGGGGCAGTTTGTGTAGGTGCTAATGCTCCATGTTGACACACAGGCATTTCCTATTTTTCTTATTTTATGGGACATTTTTGTGCATCTTTATTTTAAGACAGGAGATTTTGAGTATCTGAAAGTTTTAGTGCATGATGACATACATGGTAGTTTGTCTTCTGTGAGGAGGGACTCTTATTCCTGGGCAGTATTGCTGTTGTAGGTCCTGATTGCTCAGTGTGAAGTTGCGTTGATTTAAGCTGATCCAATGCCCTGAGTTTGGTTTTGTTCTGAATGAAGGAGATCACAGTACTGGATGACGTGCCATGAAGCTTCATGTGTTTCCTTATCTTTCCCTGGTTCCCAAGCTACACAGAAGGCTTCACATCCTGTGCCTGTGATTCATCAGTCTATATTTGCCAGTGGTGGTAACTTTAAATTATTAAGTCTGATGGTTTGAGTTGGTTTATTTTTAATTAATGTGTGTATTTATTTCAGTGTTTTACAAAGAAATGAGGCAGGGTGGGGGAGAGGTATTTGAGACTTCTATCATTGAACCAAAGGACTTCTTTTCTTTTGTGTTTCAGACACAGATATTAAGGAGCTAGAGGATGTTTTTGGACTTAACGGACAAGTAGAGCATAAGCTGAACTTCCTCAAAAAGAACGTATCAAAAGAGATAAAGCTGGTACTGATTGCTCATTCTATTGGTTGCTACATCACCCTGGAGATGATGAAGCGAGCATCAGAACTTCAGGTACCTCAGCCTTCTCAAATGGCATGTGCTCAGCCTGTGGGTAATGACAGGGGTTTTCTGTGGAAGTTCTGTTCTGCTATACACAAACTTTCAGTTAAAATGAAACAAAAAGTTAATGGCTAATCCTACTAATATATAATATAGTAGTTTGATGTAAAAACAAGTTCTGAGTCTGAATTTTGGCCTTTAATGCTCTTGGAATATAAATAATTAACAACTGATAAATATATTTAGGACTTTCTTGTTCTCATCTTTAAGTAATTTTTAAGTAGATAACTAGATATTTGGCAATTGCATTATGTAATACACCAAAAATTAAGACTGGTTGTGGTTTTAATAGTGGTTTCTTATCTCGAGGTGAGCAGATTGCTGGCTGGACATGGGAAAATGTAGAGAAATGACTTGTAATATAAATTGTAATGAGTACTATGAAAGATGTTTTTAAAATTTAATACATATGCGAATATCATTGCTTCTGCAACTCAGTCTTGGGTTGTGTAACTCAATGAGAGCTGTTACTGCATGTTCTGTGTATCTGAACATTTTCCTTTGTCACTGTGCAGCAATAAGAAGGCTCAGGCAGGACCATGTTCTCGCCCTCCTGGAAATGGCAAACTGTTAGTGCTCAGTAATAACTCACTCAGTAATAACTCATCAGTGGATGATGAATGAAGAATACAGAAATTTTATTCTTAAACATTCAGTCTTACTAAAAAATTGCCTCTTCCTTTACATTATAAAATCTTCAGTGGAAGGAAGTGCCGTGTTAGCATAAAGTCTGTGGTTAATACATGCATGTGGTTAATATAAGCACATCCACTTCTCCATAACCATTTCCACTGCACATCTAACTCTTTTTTTTCCTTTAAAGGAAACAGCAACTAAAACATGAGGATATATTTCCACAGGCATATTTCACTTTGTAATTATAAACAAGGGCATTTTTTGAGAGAACTTTAATTACTGTTTTATCTTTTCAGGAAGGATTGTTCTAGAAAATAACATGAGCAGTAATTTGTCCAAAAATACCAACTTTGGTCAAAATGCGTACAGTCTTTATTGCTCAAATGATTTTATCTGGTTTCAGTTAAACTATAAATTATTTATTATTATTATTAACTATAAACTATTTTACACCTGGTTCATTGTATGCTGGCAGCTTGCTATTCATCAGTGTTTTGAAACGTAGGGATCTTTGGGACACTCTTAGGCTGCATGGTGCACTGTGTGCATAAAGTTAATATATGACAAGCTACATTTAAGATGCATTTAACAATAGAAAATATTTGTGTAAGCCAGAGTATTGTGCAACCTTTGTCCCTTTGCCAAAAATAAGTTAACTCTTCGGTTTTATAACATACAAAGTGTAATAATAAGGAACTTGTATTTCCATCTCTCCCTTTATTTTTACTGGAATATTTGATTCCCACAAGATTTGGAGCACATACATGTATTTTAGTAGCTAGATCATTTGATTTTATTTTTGTTTAGTCCTTATGTGATATTCTTTCATTACATGAATTTTGGTTTAGGTCTTAAATTCACTGCTTTAAGAGTCTTTCATAGCTTACAGTTTATTATTCTGAGCTAGAGGTTAATGTGTTGTATTTATTGTTCAAATAATCCAGTAAACATTTATATTTGGAATGTATGTTTAGCAGATTTGATTTTTAGAATCACAGAGTCATAGAACTGTTAAGTTTGAGAAAGACCTCTGAAGTCATTGAGTCCAACTGTTGACCCAGCACTACCATGTTCACCACTAAACCCTGTCCCCACAGTACCATATCCACACTTTTTTTGAGCACTCCCAGGGTTGGTGATTCCACCGATTCCCTGGGCAGTCTGTTCCAATGCCTGACCCCCTTTCAGTAAGGAAATTTTTGTTGCACAATTTAAAGCCCTGCCACAGTCTAGCCAAGTACAGACTAGATTGTTCCTCTCTTAGTTCAGCTGTTGGTTTCCACAAAATCACAGAATCATCAAGGTTGGAAGAGACTTTCAAGATCATTGAGTCCAGTCATCAAGCCAGCTCCACCATAAACACCCCTAAACCATATTCCCAGTTGCTGCATCCAGATCCAGAGACCGTGACTCCACCACCTCCCTGGGCAACTTATTCTAATGCTTAACCACTGTTTCAATGACAAAGGTTTTTTAATATGTAATCTGAAACTCCCTTGGTGCAACTTCAGGCCATTTCCTCTCATGCTTTCACTTGAGACAAGGCAGAAGAGACCCACCCTCACCTCACTGCAGCCTCCTTTAAGGCAGTAGAGAGTAATGAGGTCCCCCTTGAACCGCCTGTCCTCCAAACTGAAAAACCCCACTCACTCAGCTGCTCATCATCAGGCTTGTTTTCTGGCTTTTCTAGCTTTTTTTACCAGCTTTATTGCCCTTGGGACATGAATGCTGCTGGTTTCTTGGGCCCTTGTGCTCTGCAGATTAATGGGGTACTGCATTTTTTTTTCTTAAACTTCTGTGAAATTATGCTTTCTTATGTCATTAAGAGAAATTAAACAGGAATTGCCAGTTTACTCCAGCATAAATTCAGTTTTGGACCCCATCCCTATTTTCCTATTGACTCTCAGGGAAGCTTCTGTTAAGAACTCTTAAAAAGGGCACACAGGTTACATCCACACTTGTAACTATGTGGGGCTACTGCATAGATTTGAGTATTGGGCTAGTGATGTTTTTAAACTTGTCTTTAAGTGACTTTTCAGCCCAAAGGAGCCAGCAACTCCCAGAAACAACCTGGAATGGTTCTTGGCTTGGCAGAGGCCTAGGACCATTGCCAGGAGTTAGTTTGGATGAGGACATTCTGTTTGGAGGCAGGAGGACATTCAGCCATGTGGACACAGACCATCCCCTGCCCTCATGTTCAGTGACAGGGCCAGGGAATGGTTCCTGGGCAGTCTGTTTTCTGGTTCACATGCAACCACAAACACTTTTTAGTTGTCATGATGGGCTTCAGATCTTGACAGTATTCACCTCTTCGTGGAAAGTGTGGCATCCAGGTTTTGCCAGACTGCTAAAAAATTTTGACACTGGGAAGGAAGAAGATCAGCCTCAGTTTGTGGAGATGGAAAACTGCAGTAATGTACAGCTTCCTTGATACTTGCTCTTAACCTCATAATCTTTGCTCTTCATTCAGATAGCAGAACCAAAAAATGAGACTGAGTGACAAAATGATTTTCTCAGTTGTTGGAACATGAGCCTGACTCATAAATATGCTCCAAGCTCCAGGCATTCTCTTCTAAAATGCAAATCTTTACTTGGAGGATTTCCTTGTGCTTTGCTGGCGGCACTACTGAGTGTTTCCTAAAACACCTCTTTTGATCGTTAATTTAGTCAAAGATTGACAAGTTTCCTTGCTAATGAAATTCAGTCTGTTACAGCATTAGTCTTTCATTTGCAGTGATGCTTTTGAAATGCCAGCATCTTTGTGGTGATAAAATAACACTTATTAATGGGTACAAAATAAGTATTGCTCTTCCTGTAAAACTCATTGATGAGAAAGAATTTAAAACCTCTGAGTGTGTATTAGTTTAAGCAAATAAAATTTCTGTAATATATAATTCAAACCTATGCATTTGCTACTATGTCTCAGTGATGTGAAAGAATATTGGGTATTGCTAGAACTTGGTTGATTTCATAAATAATAGCTAAAAACCCATAACTTGGAACAGTTGTGTATAAAACAAATTCACAGGTTAGGAACCCTGTTACATCATTTCTGGGCACATGTTAATTGTTTAGTTGAACACTTGTTTATGAGTTTGTGAAGCACTTTCATAATGTTAGGAAAGAGAAAACTCACCATGTTTTTAAATATGGGTATTTCTACAAGAAAACACAAGTCTTTACTATGGAATTACTGGAGATCCTCAGGATCTGTGAGACTGTGAGATTAAAAGAGGGAGGTTTTTTTGACAGTACAGGAACTACTAAGCATGTCTGACCTTTGAGATAATAGGGAATCTTTTCAGCTGCATGAATGGAAGAGGGAAGGAACATATGAAGAAATGACATTTGTTCAGTTTCTATTTTGCTGAGATCAGAACCTGTGTGTGTGATCCAAGACTGGTGGTGTCACCATTACAGAAAACGTCTTCTGAAAGGATGGTAATGTCACAGGCTCTGATGTCTTTAGAAGTTCTAGTGCATTTTGGAAGTAGAAAGAAGATGAAAAGATAAGAAGGAATATAAATTGCTATTGCATTTTTGGAAGTTTCATTTAATATAATAGTATCTAATTCCAGTATTGATCACCTAAAGTAGATGTCACAGTGCTTTTAAACAAAGTCTGTTTATGTAGCTGTTGTCTAGGTAAATTAACTTCTGGTGATCTCACTGATTATAAAGTTTAAAATATGCTTAGCAAAGAAATATATTTTTTACCACCTTGAATTCTCTCTTACAAAAGTCAGCTTATCTCAGATCTTTTGAAGAGTACAGTGAGACTGCATAAAATAGAAAAAATATTATAGCAATACATATTTCTATAGAGAGAGAGTAATAAATATATATTTTATATATTCTTTACTTACATAGAGAAATATGGAAAAATAGCCATAAGATTTCTGAAGGGAGCAGATGTCTTCGCTCTGTAGTTCGTGTACCTGTGTGCCAGAGTGCAGTGTAACCAACAGCATGGTAGAAGCATAAATAAATATCCTTGGTTTGTGCAGCTTGTTTGGATTTGTCCTTGCTGAGAACTGTTCGCACTTGGTTCTTGAAAGGGTTGGAGTGATGGGTGGCGTACGGATGTGTGGTTATGTCTAGCAGTAAGGATCATGATCTGGAGAAACAGTATGGAGAAACACTATTTTTATATTAATTTCTTGTTTGTAGCAGGCTTAAATGAAAAGTGCAGAAAATCACCATAAAAATTAAAGTGGTTGAAAGACTTACAGTAACACCAACCCAGTGACACCATTTGCAAAATTATTATGCAGGAGAAAAACAGATGGCTGTGCTTAGCGGACCTCCCGAGGGAATTGGCGCACATTTCAGATAAATGCGTGTCTTGTGAAGAGAGCTATGAATTTCTAGGCCATGATATAAAACTAAACCAAGTCTGATATATTTTTCTTCTTCTTCAGACTATCCATCCAGATAAATGAACTACATATTAAAAAACCAAGCTAACAATATTGGGCTCATATAAACCCACCTTCATCCCCATTTAAGTGTTGAGGAAGCAAAAAAAGACAGACTCTAACACAATTTTGCACAAATTTAAACATGAATCTAAGTTCAGCTGCCTTCAGTGAGATGTGTGTGTTAATTTAACTTTATTAACTTCGCGAATGTTTTAATTTGGTCACTGGGTTGGACTATTTCTGTTATATATATATATATTTATTTTTCTTTTGGCAGTTCTCTCTATCAGTTCTTGAAGTACTTGTACTTTGGGCGTATGTACAAGAAGGCCCAGGTGGTCTGAGGCAGCAATTAGGCTAAAATTTACTTTAGTTGACAGCATACACATTGCAGAGTCTGAAAAATCCACCTTGCAACTCTCAATGACACTTCAGGCAATATCAGTAAGTCTGGTGGAACAGCCAGCAAAGCACAATACGAACTTGGGGCACATGCAAACATTCTGCAGATCACTTACTTGGAAAAAGAGAGAAGTAATGCAGGTGATTTATTAAATCTAACCAAATAAAATAAATAACAAAATGTATCTTTGAAGCATCGAAGTTTCTGTGACGATTTGTGGAGAGTTTTGTTTTTTTTTTTTTTAAAGGAAAAAAATGAAAACAACCTTCATATGAAAACCTAAGACAAACATAAAACATTCTCTCTTTCGGCTGGGAGGCTGCAAAGCGAAGAGCAGCAGTTGGTGAGTTCATGGCAAAGAGCTGTTAGAGAGATCCAGTTTTTTTACTGAGACACCTATAAAAAGCCACCAGCCTGAATTTAAAAGCTCAACAAACCTTGGGAACACCATCGGTGAAAGGCTGATAACTGCGGAATGGGGTTGAGAGTGTCAGCTCACCCAAGAGACTGCCAGCATCCATTATTTTCACTGGCTTGATGACAGACCCTAATCCTTAGGGCCCTGGTCATATTCTCTTCTACCTCTCCTCACCACTGCTGAGAGGAATATAGAAACAATATGAAAAGTGAGATTTTAATCGGTGATGATTCGAAGTAGGAAAACATAAGAACAATAATTTTGATTGCAAGAGACTTGGGGTTTTTTAGTAACATTGTGCTTATTTCACTACTAATTAAACATCTGCATATGTATGTAGTCAAAATTCAGATAAACCTATAAAAATTATTTTTTTCTAGGAAGTTAAAAGACATTAAAGTGGCCAAATGTACTAACATAAAAGGAAGAAAAATAAGCTGAAAACCAGAATCTGTGATCATTCATCAAGAATCCAAAGGAAAACATCAGAATGAAGAGGAAATTAAGGAGTAAAAATAAAAAGATGGGTAAAATGGTAAATGGCAGAATAACAAGATTTTTTAAATGCTGGGAATTTTTACAGATTTGTTCATAAAATTTTGTTATTTTGAATCTCCAGAAAGTTAGATTCATATTGTAATAACTGATTTGATAGAAATGAGAGAATCAAAAACATACAACAGGAAGTGAGTTTCAAAAACAATTAGGATTTATGGCATATGTTTTAAAAACAACTCAACACTATTTCACAAGCCAGACTTCCCAAAGAACTTCTTATGCTGGGTGGTGAGATCTTCTGAAATCCCGTCCGCAGGTGTGTGTGCATAGCACTTGAAAACGAGAAACTCATCTCTTCAGAGAGTTGAACCAAACGATTGGAATTCAGTATATGTCGCACATAGCTTGAATTTTTTTGTTGTTTTTTTTAGTGCAGTTAATGTGCTTTTAGAGAAGAAAACAGAGCCAGAAATCTGCAGTTTTCATGCTGGTTTAATATTAAGTAGAGAAAAGGAGAAAGCAGTCAGTTAGGGCATTAAAGACTTGTTCATGAAAGGAGCAGCTGAAGGGATATTGTGGAGTTTTTGAACGTAGACTTTGCAAAGATGTAGTTAAACTTTGAGCATGGCTTTAACTCTAATAAACAATATCTCTTCCTAGAAGCTCTATATTAAAATAGATGGATTTTGTCAATCTTGAGTCCTCAGCAAAGAAGTTGAACTGCTTTGTCAACTCCTACCTGTGTTGTATGTGATACTTACTCAGGCAGCGGGGAAGGACTTGTCTTGGATCTTCTAGTTAGAAGAGGTTACTTAGAAAGGACAGTCTTTTAATCGCAATATTTCCTACTCTGCCATATTATTAATTTGTTCGTTCCCCATGATTTATGGTGAAGTCTAGGGCTGCTTCTGCTGCATTGGCTTCTATCCCAAGAATGGTGCGTCCTGTTTGAAGAGTTCATTGCAGGAGTGAAAGGTATCAGAAAAAGACACAAACTTTATAGAAAACAGTTATGATATCTCTGAGCTAAGACAGTACATTCACTGCATTTAGGGCATTTCTGATACACCGTAAAATTAAGTTCAGGCAAATACTGGAGAATTTTTTCCTGTATCTTTTTATTGTTTCTGTGATTGCTGATTATTTAGGCAGTTTTTGGCAATGCCACTATGGATCTTTTCAGATACCTGAGAATGTGTTCAGTGACTGTAAGCCTATGTTTAGGGAATTAAATCAAGCCCTAGATTTTTTCTTAAGAATCCCCCTCTGTACTCTTATGACCGAGTTTATCTTCAAAAGTAAATGTAATAGAAGTCCGCTTTCTTTTCTATTTATTTCAATGTGTAAATATTTTAAATACTTGATTTCTATTGTTTCGATGCAAGTGTACTTAACTGGCATTTTGTAAAAAAAAATTGTTGGAGTTTGCTTTTTCGTGTGGAATTCAGTGTTAAGTATACATATGGGAACAAGTCTAGGGACAACAATGCATTTAATAAACTTATTAACTTTGGAGTCCTGTAAGAAATTTCAATTGATGTTAATGAAAATATGCTTCTAATAACTTTGTAACAACATTTCTAGTCACTGGAAAATTTTAAGAACATTCCGCTCCATTTAAAATTCCAAAACAAAGCATAGTTCTGTTTAAGGAGCAGAATTCACTGAGTCCTAATTGTTCTTGAAAATATTGAATTTCTGCTCCTCTATTTTAGAACAGTAGTATGACTACTGTAAGTGTATTTTACTGAGATGAAAGGTACAAACCCCAGTTCTCAATAAATTGTGACCTTTAATGGCAGCTGGCAGAGTTTAGACTTTTTACCTGGCATGGGCAATTGAAAGATATTCTACAAATTCTTGTTCTCAGTTGAACTAAAGCCCTTACTACCCGATGACGAGTTTTATTTGTGTAATAAATTAGATATGATAATTTCGCTCTCTTAGCAGATTCCTGCCTATATTCCATTTGTCATAGTAATTAAGGCTAGCAGCACTCTGTAGTATTGCAAAGGAAGGAATTTTCTGTTTTTCCCTTCTTATTTAAAATGCTTACAGTTTTGGAAAGGTCAAAGCAAGGATGGAAAAATGAGCTGAGAGAATTCCTCACTCCCTCCTCTCTCTTATTCTCTTCTTCTGATATCCTGACAAGACTTTGGGATATAAGTTCTATCTTGAACCTCAAATGCTCCTGATTTCTTTTCTTTCTTTGACAAAAATACAAAATTCTGCTCAGTGTATACTGTATACTTCCTGACACACTCATTCTGTTCTTCACTGATACTACAAGGCAGAACCTGACAGTTTTTCTTCCTCCAGAGCACATTATTAACTAAGCCACTTTAATTGGTTAAAATGGTAGTGGAATGAACTCCTTCCAGCGTTCAATGCCAGCTCAGCTTTCTTTGTCTGACTACTAAATCTTTGAGCCAAGAAGGGTTATGGGCTTGGGTTGACTGGATGCCTTTTTGAGGGCTGACTTCAGTGAGTGGTAAAATACACCCCTTCCAAATGTCTTGAGTGGAGGACTGTAAAATAGAAGTCCAAGGGTCTCAAGGCACTGATGGAAAATTATGGCCTTTCCTTTTCATCAGCAAAATGAGATTATAATTGTAAGGCTGGTTTCTCATTCACCTTGTTCAGCCACATTTCCTTAAACTGAGTGGATTGTCATTGAGATTTATTAGTAGTTATGGCTGTACATTGATGACTGTGAAAGCAGTTGGTTCGAGGCAACACAAAATCTGATTCTTAATGCTTTGTGTAGGTTGAGCCACCTCTCCAGTTTACAGACATACTGCTGGTTCATCCTAAGTGATGTCCCAGAGCATGTCTACAAGGATCACATTCACCAGTCCGTGTGCTGTAAGGGTACCTGCAGATGCAATGCAGTGATCTCATGGGAGTGCTACACTAAAAAAAAAAAAACAAACCACCCTGTACTTCCAAAATGAAAACGGAAAGAATTTCTCCTGGAAAGTGGCAGCTGTGTTCTGACATTCATGTAATGGGAGCAACTGAAAGCTTTATGGTGTGTAACTGTGACACTGCATTCCAACATAAGCTTCTCCCTGCCCTTCTTCCAACCAATAAACTATTCTTCCTCTCTTTTCACTCTCACCCCTCCTAATCTTCTTCTGTTTATATGCTTTAATCATAATAGCAACAAATCCATCCCTGCTGGTATTATCACACCGTTGCAAATTTTGGCTGTCTCCTTTGGCACTTCCCTTGTAGATGGAATGACATTACCCACTTTGATAGGGCTTAATTCTCTATGTAAAATACTGCCCTGTCAATGAATATTTTCTCTATTAAACTATTTTCAGTCCAACAATAAGATACAGATTTTTGGGAGAACAGTTTTCTCATTATTACCTTAACCCATAAAAAGGCTTTTTCTTTTTTTTCTTTTTTTTTTTAATTCAAACATTTTGGGCAAGTTTTCAGTTACCCAAATATTTGTAGTACAGAGTAATTTGCATTTCAGTCCTGTGAGACTTGTAAATGTAATGAACAGTCTGTGTGTTTAATATTTTTTATATTTTTAATAATTTGCAAATAGTTCAGTATGTAGAGCTGACCTGTTGAAAAATAGTTTGCAGTGTCTGTAGAGAACTCTTCTGAGTCTTTTGTGTATTTAGCAGAATTCTGGGCTTCAGCTGGAAAGATTCTAGGAGTACTTCTTACTGGAAAATATTTCAAGTAATGCGAAACAACAGATAATTTTTTCCTGTGCTGTGACCCACTTGTAAGGTGAGGTATGGATGGTCCCCCTCCTGTTACTATCAAACAGGTTTCATCACTGGAAGTCAGGTACAGGGAAAATACTGACACCTTTTGAAAGGTGTGATTGAAAGCGTATTGATTTCAAAGGGAATTGTGAAAAGTCTCCATCTACTTGTCATTCCAAGAGGTTAATCCCTAACTATCATGATTGGTGTTTTACAGCAGCCTTGGTCTTCATCTTGTCCATCCAAGAATAGATAAGAGAGTACTGGTTTCTAGAGCTGAGAATATCGTCTTTGGTGAGATCTACATTGACTGCAGACTGTCACATTTAATAACTGAAAAATAAATCCTTAAATCAGAATTTATTCATGGGGCAGAAGTAAGATGTGTTGAATTGATGAAAATTTTGCTGCTGATTTCGACAGGAGAAAGATCACGCCCCTACCATGCAGTAGGTGGAATCACAGAGGACCAGAAGTATTCAGTAGGGTACTGGACACGGTGAAGTCTCATTAGGACTCCACCTTTTTGGTTACTCTCCTCGTGACCACTGTTGACAAAGCTGATTTCTTACTCTTAGCAGCGGAAGTTGGATACTACCAAGATTTCCATGCCTCTCACTTTCCTGCTACGGAAAGATACATCTCGTTTGGTTTCATTCCATTTCAGTTCTTTTGTAATTAAACTCTGAAGGACAACTTCTAGTATTGTCCTAATAATAAAGCAAAAAAGTTAGTATTGTAGAAGCCTGACTGTGATTCATGTTTTAACAGGAATCTTCGTGTGGCTGGTCCAATGAGTTTGGATGCAGGACTGCAACCTATAAGGCACAAAATCAAATTTATGCTAAGTCAGTGGAAGGTGGCCTTAAAGTAGACATAAATTTAGTCACACCTCACTTTGCTGCAAATGACACTCAGGTCTACATGCCTAAAGATGTAATCATTGTACCCAGCACTGTATTTGTCGTTACACTGGAGATTACGGTTTGAAATACAAACACATTAACAAAAATGCTGGTCCTTGAATTTTGTGTCCATCCAAGTAGAACTTCCAGGAAGCACTGGAGGCTTGGGGTCTTAAAGATGTACTTCAAATAAAATTGGTTAATGTATGTTAAATAAAGAAGGTGCCAGGACATGGAAAAACCATGTGATCACTGCAGAGTATTTTAAACAGATGAGAATATTGCCTGTTATTTATATTGTCAGGTAGAAGCTGAAAGAAAATAGTAAAAAAATAAGATGAGGTTTTAATCTATTTGAAAAGTGTGGGGTTTATATATATTTGAACATAGTGGGTCAAATTCAGATTTTGAATGAGGTGTCATTTATATGATAATACTGGATATATTGAATGGAATTAACTATAAGTTCAGTAATTTATAAGATTAAAATTCAGTTTGTTGTGATTCATTTTATTACATTTGATAACTTCAAAAGGGTGATACAAGAAGACTGATGGTTGAGAAATACAAAGCAGCTTACACAAAAAGGGAGTTTTCCCTTAGATTTCATTAACTATTGCTTGGCTTGCATATATTTATGTTCCATTTACAAATAGTGACTTTGTCTGATATCACTGAGGACAGCATTGTCCATATAACTTTAATATTCCCTTTAAAAAAAAATAAATCTTAGTATGACCTTGCATTTTTCAACAGTTGGTACTACGGTAGAACACTGTGAAGTTGTGAAGATTGTGCACAACTTTACAAGATGAGTCTCGGTGTACCCTGTATCTTTCATCACCCTTTATCTTGAATGAAGTTAGTGCTTTTGAAATGTTTGGAAACAATATATTTCTGAGGTGTTCAGGAAGATTTGTATGTATGTTGTTTCTCAGAGAAACATTCCGGGAAGTACATATCTAGGTACACTGTTTCCTGAAGAACCGATACAGCTGATGCTTTCTGCATAGGTCCAGGTAGGAATAACTACAGACATGGGATACGTGGTTGCTTGAATTTATGGTACCCTGCAGCCAGCCTGTTGCAGACTCTGAAGTTCTCTCTTTTGTGATTCAGAGTGATGGAGACCTATCTAAGTTGACCAGCTCCCCTAAGGTCAGTGAGTAGTGAAGTTTTTTTAGAGGTGAGAAAGGGCTGCGTGGGTTGTCCCTGCAGTCACAGAGAAACAAGAGTGGTCTCTTCCTCGCACTGAATTGGATATCCCAATCTAATAGAGTATGCTATAAGTAATTTTATCTGTAAAAACATAAAGTTAAGTATGAACAATGGAGAATACACCGGATACCAAGAGGCAGAGATATCCCTGACATCAATGATAAGCAGAAAACAGCATTCGGACAGGAGACAGCCCTTGTCACACAGCCAAGCTGAGCTTAGGATGTGATGCAGCACAACAGTAAGGCAATATTGTTTTGTTAAAGGTATGTTATGAATTTCTAGCTGCTTTGCAGATCTCTAGAGGAGACATTGATTAGAGCTTGGCTACCACTTCTCCTGTGCCTCAGCTCTTGCTGACTGTGCTCTTGTTTGACCTTTGAGTGACAATCAGGCCAAGGAGCTTGAGTAAGAATGTTAAGATATCCACATCAGCAGAGCACTTTAAGGAGGCAGCCTTGTCTGCTGTACACATATTGTAAGAATTAAAAGTCTGGGTGTGCAGGAGTGGGACTAAAAAGTGTTTTCTTCATGTTCTCTCCACTTACTGTTTCTTACACATCTCACAAGTTGTATTTGCACAGATAAGGTTTTTTCCCCAGTGCGTGTGTGGAGTAACAAGGTATAAATAAAGGGCTAAGGGTCTCCGTTAGTCCTGTTGGGAAGATGAATGATACATGTCACATTTTAGTCCAGTGGAAGATAGTTTATAGGACAGAAAAGGGTAAGAAGTATCATACAAGGTCATTTCCAGACAGCTGAATTGAAGAAAGAGGAATTCAGACTGAAATAAGTAGAAGGAAAGAGGGAAAGCCTAGGAAGATAATAAGGAACCTAAATTATGAGAGGAGCTCAGGGTATCTTGTCTCATTTAACCTCTTTATGTGTATATGAGTGCCTTCTATAAACATTAATCGGAATAAATACAGAGAAAAAGAAAATTGTTATGTGATTATCTATTGTGTTATATTAGAATGCAATATTTATATAGGATCAGATAGATATAAATGAATTCATAAATTTGAAATGGGTTTCTGGACATGAAAATATTAAATCTGAAGTAACAATCCAAATAAGTAACAGATAAGAAAACTATATTGTTTTTAGTGAATGTGAGTAGTTAATGGAGTATAAAAAAAGCTAAGAGAGTACATTTGTTCTGGTGGCTTTCATTTTTGCACATGTAAATATTGTAAATGTTATTAATTTATATGTTTATGAAATTCAATGATTAGTATAAAGTATGCATAATATTTCGATACCTAAACTCTTGTTTATGGACTTTCCCATAGTTGTCCAACAAATATTTTTTGCCCTGTCTAGAGGTATAGCTTCTGTGCCCTCATTTGCCTTCCTTGGAAGCAGTAAAGATTGACCACAGGTAGACAATATATACAGTGTTCTCCATAACACTGAAAACTTTGTTTACATGCTCACAGTAAAATTCATCAAAGATTTGAAATCACAAACATATTCTCCATTAGCACTGATCTCTGTGGGTTTTTTTCAGTAGCATTATCTGGCTAAAAGTTGGCTGAAAAAAATTTCCTGAACTTTTAAAAATATTTTAATTTAATGAGTTCCATATCAGAAAAGGGGGCCCAAGTCAGTGGTAGTGCTGTGAGTCTACTGTCTTATCATCCTGTGCTGGATCATCATTTTGGCGGATTTGGATCTTTTTCCAAAGCATCATAAAATTTATCATTGGGTGCTGGAGGATTTTTTACAGCTTGATGGAAAGGAAATGCAGAATGGTTTTGGACTGGGTTTAATGATCAGTCTTGTGCTTGAGTGTTGAAAAGCTCATCTTATTAAGAGAATTCTTTGAATTAGAGAGAAATATTTTTTCCACAGAGTTCTCTACTTCAGATTTTTTTCTTTTTTTGGAGGAGGAGGGGTAAAACCTTCGACATAATGTTTGATTGGTTTTCTCCTTCCTAAAGGATGTATTTCTTTCCTGGGCATAGCCACTCTGCACATATTCTGCCAGCTTGCTGTATAGCTGAAACATGCTTAAAATTTTTAATTTTTGAATGTGGTTAACGTTTACACAAAACAAAGGATAGAAGGAACCCACATTTTGAGTCAATGCATTTGCTTTTCATTCTTCCTGGATCATTAGTTTCGTCAGTGTGTGTAATATGCTGTAGTCCCAGGACAGTGTTGTTTCATGAGAGAAGTTGAATGTATAAATAACATTATGAGGCCTTATGTTAACTATTTTTTTACATCTCCTGACATGATATTGCGGTTTGGGAAATCGAGGCTGTCTGTCACATCCATGTAAGGTGGCATTTCTCTCTCTTGCACTGTCTCTGTTGGTAATGGTTCTACAGCTGGGAGCCGATAGCTTTGTGCAGCATAAAAATTTGTGTCAATACAGACTTCTGATACCTGCTTTAGCATTTCAATTTTTTCATTTCTTTCTGTCACAATCTACTTATATCACTCGTTTCATAATATTGTGTCACACCCTTTGCATTTATAGCCCTTAAAAATTTGTGTAGTTATGATTCTCCACATCATTACCTCTTTGCTCCATTTTGCCAAGCTATTCATAGTTTTTTCTTTATATATATTTCCTTCAGAGATTTTATCATCCAAGCCCCTTGTTAATTTTAGGCTGTATTTGTGGCTGGCTTTTGGCTGAAATCTTTCCCTTTAGGATGTGGAGCACAGAATGCAATCTTCATTGTCCCCCAGAGGCAGAGCTTCCTCACGCATTTGTGTTGCCAGTGAGGAAACCCTCACTGTGTGTAACAAACATAAAGTTGCAGAGCTTCTGTCTCATTTGCTTTCTGCACCATATTGTGTTGCAAACTTGCAAATCACCCACATGTCCTTGCAGCTGAATTACTTGCCACATTTCTTCCTACTAATTCATGCTTCAGATTATTTTTCCTGGGCATATTTAAGCATAGCAGTACCTTCTGAGTTGGTTCAGTGAGATGAATATTTAAAACACCAAATTTAATTTAACAGAACCTCATCATTATAGCATCTCTTTCCAGTTTGGGGAGTGGGGTGAAGGTGGGTGTTGTCTTGGGCATTTTGTTTGTAAGTTGGGTTTTTTCTATACTTCTGCTAAGTTGGCTCTCAGAAAGGTGGTTTGGTGTGTACTGAAGCACTATGTCCATGGAAACTGTAGTCTAGCTACAAAAGACATAGTGGCAGTCAGTATCAAATACCTCTAGCTTCTTGTCTTCTACTGCCTGTCTGTAATTTGAAAATCAGATCTTCAAACGTTGACCAAATATTGGAATTACTGCGTATCTTCAGCTTTTACAGAACTAAATACTAAATTCTGGTCTTTTTACGTTGCCATGTTAAGGGGTACCAATATATTTTCATAGTGGTTTTGGTGCTGGAGATAATACACTGCTATGAATGGGCCTCTTTAGAGAACACTTGCTCAAATACTGCTTAATAGTAGCCTTTGTTTCCCTCAAAGTATTTATTTGAAAGTGTGCTCTGCTGCTTCTTCCATGGAGGAGGAGTCTCGTTCTATATTATGAAGCTCCTAATTAGAAATCTTGGGTCCTCTGTAGTTAATGGGAAGCAGAAGATTCTAGTAGAAAGTAGTTTTCATTCATTTGCCATCTGAGGATCTGTCCATGACTGACTTCAGTTGGGAGTCTTGGGGTGATCTAACTCCTAACTCAGGCACCTCAGCTAAGAACCAGTAGTGAACTTGGATAACAGTAGGCCAAAATGAACTCTGAAAAGGGCAAAGGTTTATTCTCAGTTATTTTCCCACCATTTCGTGGTGTGATTTCAGTAGATACCATTAACACCTCTGTATGTAAAGACATAGGGAGTTAGTGACTGGCTGTTCTTTCCTTGCTAAGCATCTGATGAATGATATCTTGATAACAGAGGGAGGATCTGTATGTAGTTGCCAAGGATGACACACAGTGTGTTAGAATGTCATGTAGGCAAAATTGATTATTAAATCTCTCTGAACAGTTCAAGATATTTCTGATTGAATGAGGTAGATATGCTAAAACTAGTGTTTAAATTATTTCTCTGTATAAAACAAACCAGGGCCCATCATGTGGCTCTTGACAGTAAGTGGCAAAGTAAAGCTTAGATTCCAATAGTGAAAGCTTCTCCTTTCCTCCTAGCTCCAAACGTGATCACTTCATACACATTCTGTATTTGGGAGAGTCCTTGGTCTGTGCTATTTTCTAACCTGTGCCCAGATGTCATCTCAGGACATCTGGCTTTGGTCAGAATCATGGCAGAGAACATACTAAAAGGTGTTGGTCCTGGAGCTTAGGTCCTAGCCCAGTTCCGCTTACCAGTGCTGAGGCTACAATGCAAATTGGTAGACACAATTTTTATCACATTTTAGGTGATAAAAATTTTCTACTAGTTTTGCCTCTTTCTATTTACAGAAGACATACAAGGGGAAAAAAACATGGAGGATTATCAAAAATCAGGGCCTCTGATGTGATAAAGCTTAGCTTATTGCTGCATTGACAAAGGGAACTGTTTGTTCTGGCATAGCTCAGCTCTGTGCATATATACATACTTTACTGTATTTATGAATTTGCTCTTTTAGTGTAAGATGTCATTAATATTCATGTAGTCAGAGTGCTGGATGGGGATCCCTGGGTATTGCTGTATTTATTCAGTGAAGAATTAGAAGCATGTACCTGGTCTTTGTGTGCACGTGTGTGTGTGCATGTGTGCATATGTTAGACTTGGCGTGTGCCCAAGGCAGAACCGAGGCCCAGTGCCTTAGAGGGAACAGCACTGACGTTGTCAAGCAATTTTCAGTCCAAAGTTTATTTGGTAAATGGATCTATGGACTGCTTGCATGTTTTCCTGCTCAGTCCTTAAAAGTACATTCGGTGTTTATATACTTGTGTTTTGTGTCTTTGGCACTACTGTTTGGGTGCATTTGTGCCTATATAAAAGTAAAACAGAATCCTGGCTGTAAATAATGTTCTTCTTTAGGCTCTCTGCTTTTGTCCTGTTGCATTTACGCTACTGTGCTCTCATCTACATGAGAAAGCTGACTGAGTTCATTGTATGTTTAAAGATGGCATTAAGTAGTTCTGCTCAACTGAACTGTAATTTCTTCAGATACTGTGAGAGACATTCTGCCTATGAGTGTCTGCACATCCTCCCTGTGCCTTCACAGCTCTGCATATGTTAGTTCCCCTAAAGAACTTGATCCCTAGCTGGATGTTCAGTATGCCTGTGAAAATTCTACCAAAAGGTCCTGGGATCAATCCTTGATGCTAGATCCAATCTGTTCTCAAACTGTGAAAATTCAAATACCCCTTAGTGAATCTGAGCTGACAAACATCACCGTGATGCTATTAGTAGCACTCAAAAAGTTTGCTTTTTTTAGGGAGCAAGAATTCCTTCAGCCCATCAGGGAAAATTTAAGTGTATTATTGAGAGTTTTAACAGCAGGTTCACAGAGTTGCATACACTAACTGTGCTTTTGTTTGGAAAACAAACTCAGCTCTACAGGGAGCAAATTATGCTCTTCATATACAAAGGCTTTTCACAGAAAATTAAAAAATCCTTCCTTCTGTCACATAACCTCGCAGATTATACGTAATCAAATGAGAAGTCTGGAGTGAAAGGAATAGAAAAAGTTAAATGCATCTGATGCCAAAGGGAAAATTTGGGAACTAAAGAATAGGAAATGTAAAAAATTTAGGTTGAAGGTGTGAAATCAAATGCACATGGCCCTGCCCTGTTCTATAGACCCCTTTATGTTGGGAGCGGGCTATAGAAGATGATAACAGAAGATTCCCTTTCACTAAGCAGCTACTAAGGAACGAAACCACCATGGCATTTGTTGTAATAAAAATATACAACATTTTGTACAAAATGTTGCTTATTTACATTTTTTACCACTTTGTTTTACAGAAACAGTTTGGTTACCCAGAAAAGTAAGCTTTGGTTAGAGCAGAGTATTCTGAATTACCACATAGTCGTTTTAAATATTCCTGCTTTCACAATGTATATTTTCATGTGGAGTCATCTAACTTCAGTTTATTTGTCCATAAAAAGCTTAATTCTTATAAAGCACTTTGAAATAATCATTTATAAGGTTCTGTATTAACTGTGTTGGAGATACTTGTTTTGTTACCTATTTAATATATCCAAATATTTATTTAGAGTCACAGGAGATCCGTAAGGTAGAATAGAAGAAAGTGCACACAGTATGTTCTGACTTAACACCAGGAGAAAAATAATTTTTTGTCACTTGTGTTTATTCTTTGGTTCTTTTGCTGTCACGAAATCCTGTGGGTTTGTTGATATTGAGCTGTGATAGACAGCTTGCTGGTACAGCAAAACAAATGGCATCTTGAACAGCCAAAGAAGAAATTATTCAAGATTTTAAAGTAGAACTCTATATTACATGTATTTTATTATATTATATTTATATACTATATAATATTCTACTATCTTATATATAGTATTATGTTTATTATGTTGTGTATAATTCATGACTGAGCACAGTGAAGGGGCAAGCCCAGCTCTGGTGAGAAGACGGCCGAAGCCAACACTGTCTGGTTTGTCCTGTGTGTTTTCTTGGAAATCTGCTCGGCACAGCTGTGGCAATAAAGCAGGGAATACTTCCCTGATCCTCGTTGTTTTGCCTGCAGATTTCTGCATACTGAGTAGAAGAAATTGTGATTAATGTGGCATTCCATGTCAAGAGTAGACTGTAGATTACCATTAAGTGCATCATTATGTTATCTTTGAAAAATTTACTAGGTTTCACCTGACAGATAATAGCTTTTCCTCTGCCAACACAACAGAGGAATAACAAACTAATTCATGTGATGAACTAATATATATCAAAAGAAGTGCTGCTTTCGACAGAGAAGCAGCTTTTGCTTTTCGCAGGGTTTTGGAGGAATTTTAAATAAAACTTCCCGGCCCTGTGATTTGAAGCCATGCACACAGTGGTGCTGTGGCTGTGGGGCTGCGGGTGAGCTGCAGAGCTGTGCTTGGGTGCTTCGTTACTGAGCCATGCAATGGGTCCGCCCCCGCTCAAATCCAGTGTGAACCCCCAGCAACTGCTGCTTCTGCCATTAAAGCAGAGTGAATCAGTGGGTTATTTCTGAGGAAGTTTCTGATATTTGCTTCAGTGAGCCAGAGTCTTGTTGTTTGACAACTCTGGTAGAGATATCTGAGCATACCTGTGGGCTGTCATGGGCAGGGGTGGTCTCTCTGTTGAGAACCAAGGGACAGGGCTGAGAAAGCCTGGCTGTAAATTAATGAATTCACCTACTTGGAATCTCTTCTGAAACAAATCTTTGGAATGGCTCCTGCTCCTTTCTGTCAGTCATTGTCTGCCTTCTCACATCTTCCCTGCTTTTCTCTCCCATTTTACTTCTCTTAGCAAAACGTGTCTCTCTATTAAGAGCAGGTGGCACAGTAAGAGCCCTCTCGGGCCCTCGGCTGTGCGAGCTCAGGAAGGCACACACCCCAGGTGCCTGAGTCTGTAACCAGCATTTCTTGTGTAATCAAAACTGGCTGATTTCAAGAGTACCAAGCTCCTCTTGTTGGCATCAAAGGACTTAGCTGCTCTGAAAATCGAGTCACTTTTTTGAATACTGGTTGTGAGTGGCATCCAGCACTGTCATATACCAGTCCTTGTACAATTAGTATTACTCACTCAAACTTTAAATCATAGCTAATGAATATATTTCAAATCTTTCAGTAGAGGGCACTAATGAAAAATATTACTGTGCGGGGGTTTTTTAGCTTTATCTGATTTTCATACTTTTAGTGGTTTTATAAGGAAACCATTTAAACACTTCACAAAAATCCTTTGATGACGTGGTTGAGACTATTAAACTGTGCAGTGATAAACAGCAACTTACTGTAAATTTTGTTGTTCGGCTTTTGGTACTGTGTTCTCATTTTAATCAAAACAAAAAAACTTCCAACTATTTCTGTAAATCCAAGACGATGTTGACATAACTATTATCCAGTGAAGTCTTGAAGGTACTCAGGTTAAAAGCTGAATACAAAGCCTAGATGTACAGGAATGTATGTGTTCTTTACTTAGATAGGTTTGAGGAAGCCTTTGTTCTAACACACACACACACACACACACATATATATATATATATATATATATATATATACATACTGCTTGACTAGGGACTAGGAGCTGCCATGGCACCCACATGAATTATGTGAAGAGTTTGCAGGTAATGTTAGCTTTTGGTTCTTAACAAGATGTAGAGCTTCTGAGACACTGAATCATATTATAGCCACTTGAACCATTCAGGTCTTTAGCCCTGTGAAATTTAGAGTTAAAAAATAATGATGAAATAGAAGCAGCTGCCTAGTGACTAAGCCCAAGAGCATCTATGCCTTGAACATTGAACTTTGGTATATGCGTCATCCTGAGTGTTGAAATCTTGCAGTTTAATAACATGATAAATAAATAACTGGTAAATAAATTGAGTGACAGATTTACAAATACTGTTTATTGTCACAACAATCAACAGTGGCAATTCCAGTAGAACTTCATGGACTATTTTTAGTGGGTAGACCAAAGGCTAGTTTTAGTGGGTAGACCAAAGCACAGCAGGGGTAGGTGATACAACCCACAGCTCTCAGCAACTCCAGGACACAGGGTGTGTTTGCCTTCAGTAGATTCACCAGCCAACTTTCTGTGGTCCCCAGAACCACTTGAATCTCCATGACCCATGTCTCTGTTCACGCAGCTCTCTGCTTTTCCATGTGCTTAATGCATAAAAATCACTGAACATTGAATTGGGGGTAGTTTAAACCAGGTGAATCTGGATTTCTCTCTCTAATTATATTTTCACTGGTCTTATAATAATTTTGAAAGTTTTAACTTGAATATAATTCTGTGCCATGGACCTGATTTCAGCTGGTGTTAATTTATATAGATAAGATCAAGGCATTTGAAAAATAAAAAAATTATTATCTGATGTTGATCATTTGCATCTTAATAATTTCTTTCATTTTACCTGAATATTTCTACTTCACTTATTTCAAGAGACAAGTATGACATACTTTTTTATGGTCATATGCATCATTATAATAAAATGGGTTAAATCTGTTGTATCTGCAGTTCTGTTGCAAAGAAGTTGAACTTCATCTTTAAGCAATTCTACAGTGAAATGCACATTTCAAAATTCTGGCTTGAGAATGTAGCAGTAAAGTAAGAAATAGTTGATAAGTGTTTGAAAAATACAAATTTTACATTTCACTATTAAGAGAAAAAGATTAAAAAAAAAAAAATTAAATTATCCTACCTCTTACCACCATCTTTTAAATAAGTGTGCCATTACAAAATGCAGGAATGTGTAGGACATTGCAACAACTTTCTTGGTTTGTCCTTTTCCTCCAAGGTTTAGCAGCTTCCCCAGTGGTTAGTACAGCCCTCCAAGCAACTAATCCTATATCTATAAACTGCAATGTCAAGGGATTAAAGTGTGCCTGGGAACACAGGTCAAATCTGCTTTAGATCACAACAGTTTGGGTTCAGCTCCTAGCTGAAGTATCACGAAACTACCATATAATTTAGTACAAGTTTTGCATTCCTATACTTCAGCTGCTGGTTGCCTTTAATAAAAAGAGGCCCGGGATTGATTTCCCTGAGAAGGTATTTTTCTTTGTCTCAAACCAAAGTAGGATCAGCTGGAAAGTAGAAGGATTTCTTAACATAATTTTGTATTTTATATAAATAGCTCTTTCAAAAGTCTGCTTTTAAAATACTGTTAGAAGTACAGTATGGCAAGTTTCTGATGATGGATGCATGACATGGAGGATTCCTTGCCCTCTCTCTGCCTGGCTGAACACAGAGACAGGGGGCAATGGCAACAAGTTCCCGCCTGGCACAGTCAGTGTGTCTCCTCTGAGACTGCCCCACCTCTCCAGGTGCTCTGGAATAACAGGCGTGAGGCTCTGCAAGTGCAGTAATCAGACGATGGTTCACCTGGCTTGGGGTTGTCGCTGAGGTTGTCACCCTGCACCCTGCATCAAAACAGCTTCTGTAAGAAAAAAGACGGGTCATTTTCATAGGAGACTCCTTCTGAAGGGAACAGAAGGACCTACTTCTTACAGAAGCCTGCTGCCTCCCTGGGTCCCAGATTAAAGATGTGAAGAGAAAGCTTTGCACCCTGGTATGGCTCTTGGATTATTATCCATTACTTATTTTTCATGTAGGTGGCAATGAAGTTGCAACAAGCAGTCTGAGGGAAATCAAGAGAGACTTCAGGGCCTTGAGACAACTGGTCAGGGAATCAGGGGCACAGCTAGTGTTCTCCTCTGTCTTCCAGCTGCAGGGAATCATGAGGGAAGAAACAGGAAGAGCCAGCAGATCAATATCTTACTCTGACCAGTTGTTCTCCAGGTATCCAGGCCCCTGAGCTGCAAGACAGGGATGGCAAGCAGACTGAAGCCCCAGTAATCTAAGAGGAAATGGTTGGTGTAGCCAGCAGGATGAGGGCAGTGATCATCCTCTGTGCTTGGTACTGATGAGGCCACACCTGGAAGCCTGTGTTCAGTTTTGGGCCCCTTACTACAAGAAAGACATTGAGGTACTGGAGGGTGTCCAGGCAAGGGCAGCCGAGTTGATGAAGAGTCTGGAGTGCAAGTCTGATAAGAAGCAGCCGAGGGAGCTGAGTGGAGTGAAGGAGGCTCAGGGGGACCTTATTGCTCTCTACAAATACCTCAAAGGAGATTTTAACCAGGTGGGAATCAGTCTCTTTTCCCAAGGAACAAGTTATAGGACAAGAAGAAATGGCTTGAAGTTGTGCCAGGGTAGGTTTAGATTGGATATTAGGAAAAATTCCTTCACAGAAAGGTTTGTCAAGCACTGGAACAGGCTGCCCCGGGAAGTGGTTGATTCACCATCGCTGAAGGTATTTAAATGATGCGTAGATGTGGCACTTGATTTAGTGGTGGATGTGGCAGTGCCAGGTTAACAGTTGGACTTGATGATCTTAAAGGCCTTCTCCAACCTAAAGGATTCTGTGATTTTATCGTATTTCCTGAATGTTTGCTGTTTGCTATGTTACAATGCCCAGATCTTGTAAGCATCTCTTAGTGACATGCCCTGCCTTCCATTGGATTGCTGCTGAGACCAGGGATGCTGCACACAGGTGTAGTGGCATACATTAGCTGAGTCTCATCTGAGAGTAAAGGCAATTATCATAAAATATTTTTTATAAAAATATTAATCTAATTTGCACGGTATGTAGAATGACGTGTGCAGTAAGCAGGCATATGTAACTACATCAGTTTTGTTTCTCTTGAGTCACCAAGAAAGCCCACCTGTTTATACCTAATTATCTGCAAATGCAATATCCAGAATCTCCCTTACTTTACTTTATTGATGCTTCTGTAAGGTACTGTTAGTGTGTGTCTTTGATGGTTATTCCTTTGCGAATTATTACAATATATTTTTACTTCTGGAAAAAAGTTGCAGTTATCCTTTTAGAATAATTGCTTGATCTTAACATTGAAATACAGCTGAGAGTAGGTATATTAATTCATTTTTGATTAGTGTGGGCAGGTTCTTAATTAATTTCTTTGTATTTTAAGGCTACAGTGTATTCTATTAACACAACATAAACATAATTACCAGCTATAAAATATGCCTATTTCATTATAACATACAAAAAGCAATATTATGTGCCAGTGTACGCACCATAGTAAAAGGTCTGTGTGCTTTTATGCTTGTTCTAACCATGTTTACCTGTATTGAACTGCAAATTGAAAACCCTGTGTGTTGTCGATCTGTAAAGTTGGCATCACAGTGGCTGACGCATTTTAATTTGGTTGGTTTACTTGGAGAAAATAGTATACCAAGCGAAATAAAAAGCAATGTACTTTTCCTGACATGTAAAGCCCGCCGGGACTGAGTGGAGGGCTCCTGCCTGCTGCCCTCTGCTGGGGTTACTCCAGCTGGAGCCAGCGGTGCTGGTGCTTCCAGGTACATCATGATCCCCAAAGGACTCACCCCTGAAGTTCTTCCCCATCTTATCATAAAACTGAGCATTTCATAACCATGTACTTGTTTGCTTCATCTTTTAAAAAGTTTAACATGGGCCCTCCACAAACCCTGCCTGCGTGTCTGAGGTGCAACACTCCTGGAAACCCAATTTCATTTCACGTGGGTGACTCATTCCCAAATTCAGCCTCCCGGGCTGGGCTGTGGTGCTGCAGGACTCCTCTGACAGCGGTTCTCTCGTGTCCTGGCAGGTTCTTCGCTCCGTGCTGCTGTTCCCGACCATCGAGCGCATGGCTCAGTCCCCGCAGGGGAAGCTCATGACCCCGCTGCTGTGCAAGCTCCGCTACGCTCTCTACATGCCCGTCTACCTGCTGTCCTTCCTGCCCGAGGGCGTCAAGGCCTCCCTGGTGCGCTTCGCACTGCGAGGAATGAAGACCTGCGATGAATCTTCCATAACAACCTCCATAAATCTCTTCAGCGTCGACTGCATCGGTGAGCACCTTTTCTGTGTTAAAACTATCTTTTGTATTTTTCTTGTTTAGTCAGTGTTGATTTAGTTTTGTGGACAAAAAGCTTAATATTAAAGCATAAGTTTTTTAAGAATAACAGGTCTGATCTTTTCTGAAATTAAAACTGTGGGTACAGGAAAATCTTAAATGAGTCAATTAAAAAAAAATATCATAAGGGGAAATTAACAAAATATTTTCCCAAAGGATATATATTTCTTCAGAAAACTGACCTATACTACTAACATGATTTCTCATGTGATTGAAACACTCTTTTTACAATCTAGTTTATGTAACTTATGTCTGCCTACTTTTTGCATTTCATTCATACTGGATGGCGAATATAAATCAGTAATCAGTTTCACAAAGGGTTCTTTGCATGTTTTTTTAAAGCTGTGATTTAGCCAGCTGTATAGACTCTGTCATCTAACTTGGAATATTGTTAAATTCAGAAAAGAGCCTTCAGCCTACAATGACACATAGAAGTTACTTTATGCACAGAATTTCAGCACTTTTCTGGGCATAAAGAGAAAGATTAACGTTCCTCCAGTGCATATTGTAAGCATATTTTTCACATTCTAGAAAGAGAAACAAATTTAAGAAGGGGAGTAATTTCAGATAAATTATGTTAAGTTTAGAATGAAAACCAGAACGTGAATTGTGCTATACTCCAGGTATTTTGGTAAGTTAGCAGTTCAAAACAATTTGGAATAGAATTGACGTGCTAACGCAGTAATAATAGCAAGAAGGAAGTTTTGATTGCATTAATAGTAATAAAAACACATTCCTACATTTCCAGTTGGGCTCTGTCTTCTATCAGTTAGACTTTACATACTAATTGTCCAAACAGATGTGCCAGAGTAACTGGGTTTGCAGAGAAGTCCTGTACCTTTCGTGGATCTGTGGATGTGTTGGTCTGTGTGGGAGGCTCTCTGTAGAACGGTACAGAGACTGGAAGAAGGATGGGCAGGGAGGGTTCTTAGTGCCAACCCAGACAGCCCCATTTATGTTGTACAAACTGAACGTAATGACAGTCACTCCACTGCATTACCCTGTGCCTGACAAAATCAGTCTCCTAATTGATAATGTGGATTTCTGATAGAAGTCCTGTAGTTTGTTGCTTGAGTTCCTATTAATTTATGTCAGTTTCCTGGTGACAAAAGAGAAAGCAAGCACACAGTTATACCTACACTAGGTGTTCGAGCATCTTCCTTTGATAATTGTGTCTCAGAGAAGAGGTATGTGGAGGACTGTGGGATCACGTTTCCACAAGCCAGGAATCCTTCTCTGGTCCTCACAGATAAACTTTTACCTCTAAAAACTAGGTTGTACACAGCCAGGGTTGTATTGGAAATGGTCCTTGGCCTGCGTTAACCTCCAAAAAGGCATGGCCAGCCATTGTTTGTATGTGTTGTTTGGCCCAGACCACAGCCAGTGTCAGGAATAATTGAACAGAACAGATTTTCTGTGCTGCTGTTGGAGCCTGACTCCCTGAGCTCTTCAGTCCCCAGGTGAATGAGCCCAGTTGATGTGTGCCTGTCACTCTGTTGTAATTTCCTGTGTGCACAAATGTCTGACCTGTGTCTGAGCTGTAAGGTAAATTGAGGCAAGAAACCAGGCTGAAGGTCCTTCACTCCTAGGATGTGATCTCTCCCTATGTTCAGTTTATTGACTGCGTTAATTATACCAGAATGAAAACCCCTGGGAGCCAATGTCTTGTAAAACTTGCATAAATAGGCCTTATTGATGCAACTAGATTCTTTGGGCTTGTGATATCATCTCTCTCAAGCAGAATTCCCCTTTGGTTTCATCTTTGGAAACTGATGATGTTTTACAGCCCAGTGACTCAGGACCACATGTGTGGATTAATAATCTTTGGCCTTTCTGGATATTGCCTGTTAACCTTCTCTTTTATTGTTTGAGGACAATAGAAAATGTTACCATTCAGCAAAAATTTGCTAAAACCTAGCACAGCAACTGAGTCTGTCTTATGGGACTGCTCATCTGTGAGTTGCTGAAGCCTCTGAATTTATGGTGGATGCTTTTTTGAATGTTTCCTTGTCCCTTAATAAATTGCTAGATATGGTTCAGAAATGTTCAGCAAATGAAGTTATTTCTCTCCAGGAAGGTTGCATGTCAACTCATTAAAAATACACATATTGCCTTTGGCATGTACCTCTGTTGCATTACTGTAATTGTAATAAAAGCTGTGATCAAGAGCAGAAAAGATGGTAAAAGTTTCCTTAAAACTAGTACGTCCGTTAAAACAAACCAACCTGCCAGGGATTTGTTACCACATCCAAAGCTTAGTCACAACTACGTTTTCTCTCCTCTGAAAGGAAATGAGATTTGAAAACTTAATTAGAGCAGAACTCTAAGACCAAGGGCTTCTCCCGTTGACACCAAGAGTGAAAAGCTCCATTGTGGCAGCAGGATCAGGCCCTTGGTTGAAAGAGTCTGTGAGGGAAGAATTGTTTTACTTATCGGTCCCACTGTTCCAAATTGTGTTTTTCCTGCTTCTTATGCAGGAATATCTTTCTGTTGTCCTAATGTCATAGTTGATGACACATAGAAGCCCCAGTCACACAGCAGGAGGAATTGCAATGACACTGCAGACAGGGATCATAATATAATGTCTTGTCCCAAAGGGGAAACGGTACAGAAAGAGGAGAGACAGCAGGTTCTGTAAAGAAAATGGAGTGCAAGGAAGGACCGGAAGATATAGTGTATAAATAATAAAGGACCTATAAGAAATAAGCAAAAGAGGCTGAAAGGGCTTTGCTTACCTGGATAGTAAAGATACCTTAGGGCAGAAAAAGCATTACAGTGAGAAAACAAGCATTTGGGTACTTGTATTCCTGAACCTAGGAGATGAATAGACAGAAAAATTGAACATTAGTGACCCTGAGTTATCTGAAACATTGTCACTCTGTTTATTCAGGCTAGCAAAACAAGGCTACCCATATCTAGCACAGTGGTGGTGGTTCTACAAATCATGTACAGTCCTACAGTGCTGGAATACTTTGGCACTCCAGTGCCCTGAAATTTGTAAACATTTCTTCGGTGACAGATGCCAGTAGCAGACTTACAGTGACAGTAAACCACTCTATCTACACGGGACAGGATTTATTGTCCAGCCATTTGACTGGCAAACTTCCTCCATTTGTTTCTGTAGAATTTCCACAAAAGCACAGACATTACATAATGGGTAAACACCGCATGGCTTTTTCGAGAGGCGGGCTCACGGGTCAGGGGTTAACGTCTGGATGACAGGGAAGATACAGATAAGCACAATAGCAAGAAAAAGCTCCAACTGGCCCGAACGAGGTGGGTCCTTTGTGATCTTGAACCTGTGACTTCCCTGGAGGAATCTCCCTGTTTGTTTAACCTGGTCGGGGAGCCAGGGCAGCACCGCGGGCTGGGGCAGGGGCAGGGGGAGATCTGGTTTGTGCTGTTGGGGCAGGTTGGGGAGGAGGAGACTCAGAAACCTGAAATGAGGCTTTCAGATGAGTTTAGGCTGTCACACGAGTGAGGGCTGGAAACAGTAGATTCCTAGTTTAATTGAAGCACCCAAGAGATGTTGTAAGGCAAAGAACTAAGATTAAACTCCAGAGTTTGGATTCAAATTTTATCTCAAGTGTGGAGACATTCAGATTTCATGTGGAGTGTTTACATTTCCCTCATTTTACAGAGGAAAAAGGGCTAAGGCAGTTTCAGGCACTCCACTTCTACACCCACAGGACTGTATAGGAAGTGAAAATCCCAAATGAGGTATTGAGGCTTGTCTCCCAGCAGTAGCTGCTTCTCTCTGTTGGATGTACAGGATGGCAAAATTACATCCCTGAAGTGCCATAGATTACAAGTTTTCTTATAGGATAAATTTTGCAGATCTATCAAATAGCATCTGGGAGATTTACATCAAAAACCAGTGAAACATAAACTTCCAGATGCTATGAAAATGGGACAGGAAGCTTTTACACTGACGAAGTTATTTTAAAATTTTATCTCCAGGGAGCCAACTGGAAAATTGCATTCTGGGTTTGGAATATCCCAACCTTGGGAGTTATCATGGCTTGAGATCTGTTTATATTCAAATTCTTTCTTATTTATCAGAGAGATTTTAAATACATTATGAGTGGTCTTCATCTGACCACTGTGGACATTATGCTGTCCACATAGTTGGCATCTACAGCAGGACAGATGAATCACATCTTGTAATTGACTGCTGCACTTTACTGACCACAAAGGGACTCTCTCTCCACTAGAAACCTAAAAGTAGAGGAGATGAATCCCACTCAGTAGCTACTGACTGTTCATTTGGCTTCAGATATCAGAAAACAGTGTGATCTGAATTGCCCATGCAGCCTTTACCCCCACTGCCAGGACAGTCAGATATCTCATGCTTTGGCTGAGTTACAATTTACAGCTGCTGGTTTCTAGTGAGAGTCCTGTTGTTTGTTTCCTGCCTTCTTTGAAAAGTGATTTTACATTTCCACCTCCATTTCCTAACAAGGAAGATGGGAATTTTTGGAGAGTTCTTTTTTTTTTGGGTCTAAAATGCTCTGGAAATACCCATTTAACCAAAATACTTAGGTAAACACAGTGCATGCTGTTGTGCTTGTGGAACTCAATAGCACCTCCACCTATCCTGCTTATATTTTTCAGAGTTAAAAAACAGCGTTTAAAGTATTAGCTCTTGAGAAATGGATTGACTTGAACTGGTGAAATAAGTTTTTGCCTGCCCCCAAAAGAGTATTTTTAAAAACTGTATAATTACATAGCTAAAATTTACTTTACTTTTCTGTCTTTACTTTGAAATGAAAGGGGTGTTCTTTTCTTGCATTGAAACTAAAAGTGAACACCTAAAAGCGACAGAATTTATGATGAGCGCAACTAAATTCAGCACAGAAGGCATAGTTCTTTTGATTTTTATTATGTTTTATAGAACAAAATCAAAAGAGCTCTGTCTTCGTGCTGAATGGAATGAAACCTGTCCACTGAGACCTGCATGGTCAAGAGGGAGATGTGCATTATATTCTCATCTAGGTTTTATTATTTCAAATGCCGTATCAGTATGTTGAAAAAGAAACCCAATGTTCAAGACAGGCCATGAGCTATTGCCCTGCTTCAGATAGCTGGTCAGCAGCAGAACTGTATCTAGACTTACATCCCAGGACAGCAATTGATGTTCTGAACCTTCCTAGCCATTAGTTTAACCTCATAAATATATATATGTACGTTAGTCATGAGCAGCTTTCCCAAACCACACTGGCTAGACAGGCCGGTGTGCATGCAGTGCGTTTGGAAATCGAGACAGAAACTGATACTACAGGATTTCAGGTAGCACCTTGCAATCTCACACCTACATTTTTCATAGTGGGCAGGAGAATAAAAGCTTTCCCTACCCCCTCACCACTGGGCAACTGTGCAGATCTTTGAACCCAAACCAGGACATTTTGAAGTTGGTTTTCCAGGCTGACTGAAATCAAAGCCCTGGTAGTAAAAAGTGATTTCTTTGTTCCTTCTGATGAATGTAAGTTTTAGATAACTTCTGGCTCTAATGCAGAAATAATTTCAAGGATATTTTTCTACTTTTATATTTAAATATGTATAGAATTTCAGACATGATGGATAGCTAGACAAAATTTCATGGCATACAGAAATTACTGACATGGTACATAAATTACATCCACATAAACTAAATAATGGTACATCTGTGCAGCATAGGGCAGTTTATCACTGGTGGGCTACAAGGATGGAGCTCAGCACGTTGCCTCTCTTCTTCATATGTGCATTCTTTGATGCCTAGTGAGACAGAAAAAGGACAAAAATGATACAGCAGGTAATGTCCCTCCCTCTCGTTATTATCTAACTGATTAGGATTCAAGAGAAGTCTGTCCTGAAATCAGGTAACAGCTGTCTCCAGCAAGTTGGTTTTTGCCTCTCTCTGAATTTGCTGCTGCCAGGAGACTGCTTTAGGTAGCCCAGCAGCCTGGCCTGGCGTGCTAAATCCTCTGCTCCTGCAGAGTTTCTCGGCAGGCTCCTGTGTGCTGTCACAGTTGAGTCCTATCCACTTCTGACATTTTAAGTGATGATCGTAATATGTATTTCTGCAAAGTGTTTAAGAGCGTGTTTCCTTACCTGTGGAAACACAGTAATATTTTATCACCTGCTTTGCAGGAAAAGGGGCCAAAGAATAACAGTCTTTAATATTTTCATGTTTCCTCTGCTACTGTTTATTTTCCTGTGTGATGCCTGACTAAAATGTTTGTTTAATGTAGTCGGACAACTCACCTTACCAAGGCAGCACTTAAGCTGACGGAAAAACCTCACATCTGCTTTATTCTTTCTGTGAGTGAACTAAACTTTTCCTTATTTTAGAGTAGGATGCTCATATTAAATTACTGGAGGAAGGCAATGACTTTTATGTATTTATAGTTCTATTTATTTTTTAAAGTCAATCTGCTTCATAATTTACCCCATTTCCAAAAGAAAGAAAGAAAGAAAGATGTTTAATGAGGACTTTTATTACTTGAAAAAGCTTCTACTTTCCTGTGAAAGCCTTATGAAAATAACAGTAATAATGTGGAAATTTCTCATTGGGTTTATTTCTGTTAATTATTCCTCTTTTTCTTCTTGGGGGGAAAACCCAACATAAAAAACTCCCATCATAAATATTACTCATAAGGCGTGAATGTTTTGATAGCAGAACTGCTGATCATTTCCATGAAATGTGAGGCACAGTTGGGATTTGGTTGGGGAAGGGAAGATTGTTTGTTCACCCCTGGTGAGGTTTCATCCCCAGGGACACGATTTACTCCCACAAATTCGCAGTGAGTCTAATAATGTGTTGCAAATGGCATGGAAAGGGAAGACGTAACATCAACGAAGAGAAAGGATGTTAAAAATAAATATATGCCAGCTAAGTGCTACCAGCTATAGTTGCTTTGTGTTAGTCTGTGCCAAACAGTCATCTGCAAATTGGCGCTTTTATTTTCTCTGAGCCCAAGACAAAGCCCCTTGAATTCAGGGAAGGTCTCCTTCCTGCAGTAGGCTCATGCCTTTTATCTCAGAGGTATCTGTCTAAATTCCCCCAAGGAGTATCTGGAGTGTAGCTCCTGGCTCTGTCATGACTTGTGTTTACTGCTTGGGAATTAGCTAGATTCATCGAAGTCCTTCATGCTGCAATACCAGCAAAGCAGTTAAACATATGCCAAAACCATACCCATGGGTAAACTCTAGACATTTGTGTCTTGAAATAAGGTTTTTTTTGGAAAATGACATTTACAAACTAATGCAGCACCTGCCATTCCATGTGCCTGAAGGGGACACTGGTTTTCAGGTAATTGTTACAGTAGCTAAAACAGTATGGCAATCCACTTTGCTGCTGCTCCTTGTCATGAGAACATCCATAGGTGCTCACTAATTCTTTAATGTGACAGTACTGACAAGGAGAAAATGCCTACAGAGTCTTCGTGGATCTGTGGAGGAAATGCTGGCTTATCTTGAGCAAACCCAGTGGCTCAGGAGATGGCTTTCTGATTAGCGTGGTGGTTAGGTGTATTTAAAATGAGCTTTAAAAACAGTTGGTTTATGTTTAATGAAGTATAAAGTTCACCTTTCATCCCAATCAAAGCCACTCCAGTTGAGAGGAAGTTCACCTTGTTCAAAGGATGGGTGGTCCAGTTGCTGAATTTCCTGAGGCTTCCTCAAGATAGAGTCAGTGTCAGGTCCCACTCCAGAAGAGCACTTAAACTAACCTCCATGTAGCTACTCACCTGCATAAACCCTTGTCTAGTAGAGCCAAGTAATCCCAGTAGAGCTTAGGCAGGAACCGCCGTGTGGAGATGCTGAATTGCTACAGTGTCCATCCTGACCATTCCCTGTGGACTGAGCACCACCTACACCAGGCCCTGCTGTGCCTCTCTTGCAGTGTGAAGGCAGATGCTTTCCGTGACCAGAAGTCCAGACCCTGGTAGAAATCCCGTCAGCACAGCCATCTGCCTCAGTATGTGAGAGCTTAAACTGGAGATGAATTTTTCTACCTAAGGGGCAGTTCTGTCATTTGAAGATGATGGGAGTTGTTCCAAAGTAACTTAGGTCAGGATTAAGTCCATAGACATTTCAGTTTCCATCACACACCCCACTTCACCTGCACATGCTTCATCACACAAAGTAAACGAGTGTTTTTCGCACTCCTCAACAAAGCATCTATTGTTTGTAAAGCACCTGGGTGTAACTGTTGGAAAACTTTATAGTTTTGCCTTTAGCCTCCACTGTGCTTTCTCAAGCACAGCTGACTGATTTTCTTCTATAGTTCTAATCTTTCAGCAACTGTAGTACCAAGCAGATTGGAGAAGCCCATCCGTAACAATTGCAGCTACTTCTGCCTATTCCTGTCGATCGTGGTTATACATTAGCTGGTATGTTTTCATTCTAAATTCAAGTATAAACTTAAGCAAACCCCAAAGTCAATGTTTGCATCCTATAAACCTCTAAACATCAACATTTTATCTAATGTGTGTGTGCATGTGTGGAAGCACATGTTCCTGCATTAGTCATCCTTGATACAAAGCAGTTCCTTCTGTTTGATGTTTTAAACAATAAGTTATACGATATTTCCAAGATTGCTGTTGGCAATAATTGCCGGTAGAAAATATGTTTTCCCCATAGGAAATTACAGTGCTGTTTGGTATTATTAGTTCTTGCCACTGTTTTCTGACTCTTTCTGAGGAATGACAGAGATTGCTTCCTCAAGAGCAAAGGATAAACTGGAAAGAAAACTAATGTTACACTCCACTGAAGAACTTCAAAATAAGGTAGGGCAACTTACCAGGAAAAAAATGTGACCAGATAGTAGTACATTTCCTGATGGGAACTTATTTTCAAAAATTCAATCTACTTTTTGTTGGGCATTTCAATTCAAATGACGAATTTATTCTTTACTTTGCAATTTAAGCAACTTTTACTTTAGAGCTTAGAGGAATTTTGAGAGAATTGTACTGTAGCATGTCAAAGTACAGATGAGCTCTGCTGCACACGAAAATCAGAGTCACAGAATGGTTTGAGTTGGAAGGGACCTTAAAGATCATCTTGTTCCAACTCCCCTGCCATGGGCAGGGACACCTTCCACTAGACCAGGTTACTCAAAGCCCCATCCAACCTGGCCTTGAACCCTTCCAGGGACATCCACAACTTCTCTTGGCAACCTGTGCCAGTGCCTCACCACCCTCACAGTAAAGAATTTCTTCCTAATATACAACGTAATCCTGACCTCTGTCAGTTTAAAGCCATTCCCCCTTATCCTGTCACTACATGCCCTTGTAAAATGTCCCTCTCCAACTCTCTTGTAGCCTCTAGCTACTGGAAGGTGCTGTAAGGTCTCCCTGGAGCCTTCTCTTCTCCAGGCTGAACAGCCCCAACACTCTCAGTCTGTCTTCATAGGAGAGTCTTTGGCAATCATCCTACTGCAATCCCTTAGAAGGACAAGCAAAACTCTGTGTTCATATCTGCAACTCAGTGTTGAGCAGTTGGGGATTTAGAAATAAACTGTAAAATCAGTGGAATAGAAATTATGGGTTTTTCTGGTGGCCTGAATAGCCTCTGAATCTTGACTGGGACCTTTAGCACTCCCACACAGTATAACTCATTCTTAGATGCAAAAAAATCCAATCTGTCACTCAGTTAGGACTCTTCCCTTTGGCTGCAATTACCAGCAAATAATCAATTTAAATTGTATATTGTCCAGTTTACCTTTGCAGAGGCCAGGAATGGGAATTTAGAGTTGTCAATGTTTTGCATATTTTAAAATACCTCTCAAGCATTTTTATAATAACAGGTTATTGTGAAATTATCCTGCTGCCAGGATTTACTAAGGGAGGCATCAGTGAAGTGTTCTGGAAGAAGGAGACTAAGAATTTGTGGAGGTTCTGTGGGAGTCCCTTGTGTGACAGAAGGAAGGATCACTTCAGGCTTTTCTGTGTGCAGTACTGCTGGTACCTGACAAAATGTGTCCCCAGTCTCTACTGTGGTCCTTAGCCAACACAAGCAAGAGTCTAAAGTAATAGCAGTAATAGCAATTAAATGGCAAATGGTGAAAAAGCAGATGAGTTATGTGAAAAATTTGACAGTAAATTATAGTTTTGTAAGGCAGAGCATCAGAACTGTCCTGGGAAGCTGCAGTGTCAACACAGGAAAGAAAGACGTATGGAAACAAAGTAGAGAGAGACTAATGACAGGGTAATGAGGCTGCTTGTTTTTCACAGGACATAAGATATCGCTGTTAAAACCACTGTTTTAGGTTCCTCAGAAGAATACTTGCAAGCATGCACAGGTGTACAGAGGTTGGAGCACTTTCAATCAGACCAGTGTCATGGGAGCTTTGGCTTCCTTAACCATGAAGAGGTGATTAACATTGAAACATTTAGTAAAGAAGGTTTGATGATGAGTTTAAAGGGAAACATGAAAAAGATCACTGTGGCCAAATTTGCGCTCATGAAGGACCTAAAGTTACAGTAAAGAAAGAAATTCATTAGAGACCAAAGACTACTGGCAGGGAGATGGTAAATGAGGTAGGTGATGTGCAGATAATATAAATTGCAAAAGTATGGAAAATAAAGTACTGTTACAAGCCTGTAAAAATCATCACAATCATGAATTAATTGTCTTAACAGACACAGGTGAAAGAACTGACAAAAAATGGAATATAAATATGAAGGGATGTAACAAGCTTGGGAAAGAAGAGCAGGGACACCTGTTGAATATTACATCCATCAAAAATTCTGAGCTATCCAAAGTGCAGTATGTCGTGTACTTGATGATTGTAGAGGAAGGAATCCAGCAACATACAGACTGTTCAGCTAGTTCTCATAATGCATTGCAAAAAGCAAAGAATTGGCAGAGAGTATATGGAAGTTTGATACAAAGAATTTGAAGATGGAAGGCATATTGGCTGCATATTTTCACAAACGGGTAACACCTGGGCTAGAACAGAAATACTTCACATGTTTACAGGCTAGAGCTCTATTGATTCACTAATCCCCTTAAAATTCTGCCATAGTCAGTGGAGAAATATATAGGTAACAGTTATCTAATCTGTCTAGGTCACTACCTTAGGATGAAATGAACTGTGTACTTTCTACTGACTGTGAAGGAAGAAAAATTAAGCTTTAGATATCCACATTTAATCAGGCGAATCCCATGACAGATATGAAGAAATTATGAACTTCAAGGAAAAAAAAAATAAAATAGAGTTGTTTTAACTAAACAAGGGACAACTGGAGGACATGGTAAGAGTTCTCAAGTAAAGGGCAATAATTTAATCCGTGGTAGGCAAGGTAATGTGTAATGGAGTACATTGCAACAAAAAGGATTCAGATTAGATTTTAGTTAATGTTGCAAGTGGAACTCTAGATGACATTCCCTATGAAGGAAACGAATCTTTCATCATCTATGTTTCCCAATGACAGGATGCATAAGTGTATGCTGAAAATAACACGGTATCATTAATTCTCCTTGAGACAAAAAGACCAATGGATATCCCTTCCAGCCCTGTAATTTCATAGATACTAATTAAAGAAACAAGAGTAGCATCCCAAATTTCAGAACTCTGAGGAACACTTTACTATAGAAGAACCAAACAAAACAGATAAACACAAAATGATCGAGAAAACCAAAATGTGGGCAAAAAATGTCAGACATGAGTTAAAAACAAATCTGAAAGTTCAGAAAATGTGGTCTGATTGAATGTCTGAATGAAGTTGCATTCTGCAGGTTGAATGCAGGATACAGAAATGTTATAGTAGGACCTGCAAAGATAGATAGGTTGCCTCTAGAAAGCAGCTAAAGGAGTGTAGGACTTGTGGTAGCACGGAAGTATGATGTCCATACAGTTTAATCGTTAATGAATTTTCTGGAGCATTCTCCTAGTATTCAGGCATGGTTCAGGAGTTGGCACTGCCATGCATCTTCCCCATAAGCACTTTGAGTAGAGGAAAAATCTAATTTTATGAAAACAAGCCATTCTATTCCAGTTGGCCTCGGGACCACAGAAGAGTTCCTGGCTTCATTTCCTACAATGGTGCAGATGTAACCTGTATTTATACCCGCAAAAGCAGCAACAGTTTGATTGTTGGAGAGCAGCTGTGAGGAAACAAGACTGTGGAAATTTGACTTCACAATTGTCAAAGCAGAAGATGAGAAACTGATAAGTCAAGGCAAAAGAGGGTGCATTTAAAGTTGGAAAAGGTGTAAGATAGATTGGGAAATACCTTTTTACAAAGGTATTGATCAGTGAAGAGACGAAAGGCTGTCAAAAGCAGGCCAGTGTGGAAACATGTGCTTTACAGCATTTATGGAACAAGAGTAGATTGTTCCATAACCAATGAATACTTGATGATGATACAATGAAAGGCACCATCATTTTCCAAACCATCAAGGAAACCATCAAGGCAATCATCATTTGCCAAACCATCAATCCATGCCGTGAAGAACCATACTATGCCCTGGGTTTGAAAGCAAGCCTGAAAGTCTCTAACGTCAGAGAAGGAAAACTAATAACGAACTTTGCTTAGACTTTTATGTAAGAAATGTGGAATACATAAGCAAGTTTTAGCCACTCTTCAGATTTTTTTACCCGAGTCTAGTCGAACTTGTGACCCTGATAATACAGTCCTAATCGAGCAGGTTATTTTCTTAGAGATGGTGGCAAATGTTGCTGAAAAATTACTTCAAAATTGGATGAATGTGATCATTATCGTACTGAGAAATACTATTGACTTACATAGGAGCTAATATCTGGAAGTGAGATCCAAAGTCAATCTCTCATTTCCAACAATAGTCAGAACAAAATGCTTCCAAGAAATGGGCAAAAACTCTGCAATAGAAAAGTCTGCCAGTTAGTAAAGACATCGTTCTTAGAGGTAAAGGTTTAAAGACCTGAGGTTTTTATAGTACTGTGTAGCTCTAAATTTCAGTTGTAGTTCATTAAGAGAATTTTAAATGTTTCTTGACTTCCGGTGTCTTTGTCCTCACTTGCTGATTTCTTGATCCTGAGAGGTTCTTACTATCATGGGCTGTATCCTATGTGGTGTAAAATTAAATTCCTTTTACAAGTTGTGCTTAGTTCTACCTCTTAATATTCCTCTGTGTTACAAATGATTTGCAAAAGATTTTAAGAACTAAAGGGATCTCTTCTGGGCCTGGTTGCATTTCAGACTTTTGGGTTTTAATCATTTAATATTAAAAGCCTCAAACACAAGGAAGGACTGAGACCAGCTGGAAAATGTTTTTTAAAAATATATAGATTAACTAAGTGACATTAAACCTGTAAAAATAAAGCTAATGGAATACATAAGAATTAAAAAAAATAGGTATCTAAAGCAGAGATTCTCTGTGGGTGGGGAACAGAATCAAGGGAGCCAGAAGTAGCGGATGGGTGAGGGTGGCCAGGAGGGGTGATAAAACCTGCCCTGCTGCAGGGTCTCAGAATGCCCTACAGAAGTACGGAGAATGCCCACAGCCTGCACCACAGTCACCAGGGGATCACTGCTCTCTTACAAACCCCCTCCAGTTTTAGCTAAAAAAACGTTTATTCATTTCTTGGAAAAAAAGGACAATACCTTAGTTTGTGTGACCTTTGTCAAACAGCTAAGAAGTCTCTCCACCCTCTATTCGTCTGCCAAGGGGTCGGTTGGTATGAGTAGCAGCAACAGCTTTGCATTTGGGAAGCGTGATGAAGTCAGGGCCGTGGTCTTCTTTTCCTCTGAATTTGTTCACTCTAGCAACTATTATAGTATGTTCTTCCAAGGCTGATGCAGCTGAAACTGTATTATCTGGACCTTGAAGTAAAAATTTGGCTTTGTGTTTCTCCCTGTACCCATTCCAGAGCATAGCTCCTACTAACTTAGAAGATAGAACAATATTTTGATGCGTGGGACTCAATAAATTTACACCTACAGCCACAATCTTGTTGACAGAGTCAACATAATCTGAAGCCAGCAGCAGTGGGGAAATGAAGTGAGTTCGGGTAACCCTTTGTAGCCTTATGTTTATTTTAGTCTGATGAACAAGCTATTAAAGAATGTGCGTGTGCATCCATTAAAGTGTCTAGATTGTGGCTATCTTCACAACCACTCATTTTTGTTGGAAAAGGAACTATTCTGATGATTTCCTGAAATTCATTAGCCGATGAAGTTGAAAAGGGGTTTTTTTTTTCCTTTGTTATTGTCTCTTGTTTCATTAGTATGGCATCTCTTTCTGTCTGTTCTTTCTGTCACAGTAACTTCATCTCCTTAGGCCAGCAAAGAACATAGTATCATTTTTATGTATTTGAGATACAGACTACAGAGCAGACCCACACAGAATGGCACCACAATATGGAGCTGATTTTTAAATTTGATCAAGGGCATGTAATATCGCTCAAAGTTTATCAGGGTTAAATCAGAAATACATAACTTTCTTTTGTATTTTACAGGTATGTGCACCATATGTAAGTAATTTTTTTCAAGATTTCTTTACATACAGACATTGTTCCAACTCATCCTGACTTTCCACAGACAACATAATGTGATCCCTCAGTTTTTAGTGGGAGTTTACAATTAATCTAGCCCTAATCTAATCTTTTTCTTGAAAATAAGCAAGCAAATCATCTTTGGATAGTCAATAATCAAAAAAGAAATTTAAAGACTTAAGGAAAAACAAATATTTAAGTCCAAGTACAGGAAATCTCTGAATTGCTTCAAGAATCAAGTATAAAGTGTGTCTGTCCTGAGTTAGTAATATGTTTCTTCCCTGAAATCTGCATAGCTTTCCAAGATCCAGCGTAGATCTGTTGATATCCATAGAGTAAAATGACATTTTGATTTAGAATATCGTTCTAAAATCTTTAGAAAAATAATAATAATAATAATGCTAGACAAGTATTTCCTCAAAATCAGGACATTTTCTGTTTTATACATACAGCTTGGCTGCCTTGGGGCTGTATCAACGTGTTTGAAGTTCAGCTCAATAGATATAGGTATTCATCTAACAACTGGCTGCTTGAATTGGTGGTTAAATAACCCTAAGCACTGAAAAGCTTGATTGATTTCAGTCATTATTGTTCGTGAAAACTAATAATTTAGCTGAAGGATATTAAGTCCTTGCTGTGACACTTTGGGTTAAAGAGCTACCAATGATATAAAGCAGTCTTTTCTTTTCTGGATCCTTGATTTGAACCCAATCGGGGTTCCTCTATCACAAAACCCCCACAAATAAATCTAACACATTTTGGCACAGTTTGTCGTCTCTGCTTAGCAAATATATGAGACTAAACTGACACTGATCCTTAATCACCTTTAATCCGTGGAGAGGGAATGATCCTACCAGGGCAGGAAAAAGGTCATTGCCAGGATCATGGGGAGAAGCTAAGTTGGCAGTAAATTTCATAAGCCTGACCTGGGAATAAATGAGGGGTTTCCATATTCAAGGTAACCTGTGTATGTAAAAGATCTGCATATAAAAAGTTACAATATTTTATGAAGGTATTTATACGTTAAAAGCACAATAAACATAGTATTTGTCTTTTTAAACTTTAATTTCACTTTTAAGATATAAGGCCTAATTGTTTATGATACTTATATCATTAACTATAGATTTTTTTGTTATTAAACTTTGGTGACCTGGTTCTGAATTACAAGGGGTATCAGCAAAACTTGAGCTTTGGGATTCTACAGCTGTCACCAGGTACATGGCCAGTTTCTGTAGGTTTGCAACCACTTTTTTTTGTTCCCTTGTTTTTTGAGAAATGCTTTTCCTTTCCTAGTTGCTGAGTGAAAAACCCACATGAAGGAGTAGTTACAAAGGCCATGATACTGCAAAGATTTGTGTTATAAGCTCCATTTTCTGTGCCTTGGATTATCCCACTGACCCAGGCTGACTCATAATGCATCAGTCCAGCATATGCATAAATACAGATTTGAAGAAATGAGTTTACACCATGAAAATTAAGAACAAAGACCACCAAAATTGGCTCTAGACTGTTAAACCAGATAAACAAATTGAATAAGTGAATATATGTTTACAGGAAAAGCTGAAGAGCTTCTGTGTGTTCCTTACCTAGAAATTCTAGGCTAGTTCAAGACCAAATCTTCAGGAGCCTGTTTCCTGGATGGGAATTGAGTGCACAGATGTCCTGGGCTTTTGCATTACAAGCAAAGGATGAGAAAAAAAATAAACTTTGTTCCTTTTTTCCATAGTCTTTTCAGGAGATAACTGCATTTTATGCACCTTTGATGGGTAGAGATGGCTCCATAATTCAAATCTCTGCGAGGCAGGATTTAGGATTCAGCTTCAACCTTGATATTGCAAACTGTCCTTGCTAAGTAAAGTGCTTTCAAGTCACTGTGGGTCTCTGACTGGAGTTCTGAAGCACTCACATTCATGTCCATGAAAACTCCCTTCTCATTTTGGGGTCTGAACATCCAAGTTACCTGAAGTATGTGGTGTTCATCTCATTTACACATCCCATTGTAACTGTGCTGTGGTGGGGTTCTTCAGACACTGAATGTTGTCATGATTTATCACTGGTTGAGGCCCTCCTTTGGCAAAGCAGCTAGAACTGACTTGGTTTCAGTAGGAAACTTCTTACAAAGCTCATGCCACCTAAGGCAGGAACAGCTCATTTCAGTTGAACCAAGTACTACTTAGGGACTGATGGAAGACACACCTATTTCAAACTACAGGACAGTTCTGATCCTGCAAATATTTAACACTGTTGCTTCAAGCATTCCTGCTGAAAGCAAAGAGGCAGCACATCGTATGAGCGTGTGTGTGCACAGTATTGTGTCCTCCAAGCCTTTTTGTGTTGGCTTCACTAAGCCAGTTCAGAGAAAGATTTTAAATTCAACAAGCACAGTATTCTCACAGAGGCATGTCTTGGTTTTAGGTACTTACAGGTACTTACAGTCTACAAAACACACTTTTTTGACAAAGCAGCCTGAAGCATGTTTTTAAAATGAGGAAACTGAGACATAGAGATTTTGTAATTTGCTCAGGGTCTCAGAGGATTTCAGTGATAGTTCAGAAAAATTCCAGGCCTCCTAACCCTTCATCCCACAGTCTTATCTTTCACATTTAATGATTTTTCAGAATACTAATTTCAATCTCCTTTTGCCTTTACTAAATGCCAGATATTTCTCTCTTCAATGAGTAGTGAGATACACTGGTGAATGCTAAACAGATTAAAGCTACATCTCACCCTAAGTCAGTGTGGACACTGAGGTCACAACTCCAGTACAGCTTCCACACAGCTTATTTGTTTGCATTTTGAGCCAGGGTCCTGCAGATTTCTGGATGTGCTTTATTTTGTGCAGTGACTAGTTCTGCAGATTTAGGTGAGACAATTTCACTTACTCAGGAAGTTCAGCACGTGAGCTCTAGGTTGCATTTTATATTCCACTTGAAATCACAACAACACCCAATAAATATTTTTTCCAGGACTCTCGGTAATGATTCTCAGAATCTTTAGAGATTTCCAGGTAAAACAAGCATTGGCATGGGTTCGAAATCTTTCCAGAGACTGTAACACCAGGTAGCAAGCACTGAGAAGGTGATCTCACAGGACAACCTTCCTCTTTAAAGCCTAGTGAAAGATCTCAGAGGCCATTCATTATCTAAGACTTAGCTTCTGGCTGTACCCAGTTCACAGCCTGATTTTCAGAGCTGCTGAAAAGCTCAAAGTAACAGTCCCTGAGAGCCTTTTGAGTTGACTTTCTAATTGCACACAAAAAAAGTAAGTAAATTCTTCTGAGTTATTTCCTTAGAAAAAGCAGTTTGGTATTAATGAAATAAGGAAACAGAAAAAGTTTTTTTGAAAAGGAAAGAGCTAAATATTCAAAAAATGCCAAGGTTAGCAGAGTATAGCATTAGGAAATAGCAGAGATTTCTCCCTGAACTTGTGACTTAGCTTTTGAGAAAAATAGCTTTTCTGAAGAAGCCCAGATTGACATTCCACAGCGGCAAGAGAGAAGGTTACTGTTCCTGCTTTATAATGGTATCTCTTTCAATATAGCTTTCCATAGACATTAAACTTCTTACAGTATAATGTGGATTAGAGGGAAGCAGTGGATTTAGGCTATTATGACCTTAATAAAGATTTTTACAGTGTCTCCCATTATGTTCTTATAACAAAGTTTGGGAAATACGACATACCTGAAACAACTGCTAGACAGATGTGTGACTATAGAAAATGGGATTCAGGAGGATTTTTGAAACTTGAAAGATGTAGCTTAGAAGGGTTTTGTAACAGTTCAGTGCTTTAGTATTCAGTAGTTGTGTTAGGGATGTGACTGGTGGAATAAAGCGTGTGTTTGCTGAGGTTACAGATGGCACTGTGCTGCAGATATGCTGGAGAGGAACAGGATCAAAGTGACCTTCACAAGCTAAGAGAAGTGTTTGGGGGGCAAGGAGAGGAGAATGCTGTCATTCCTTAAAGAGACAAGTTGTTCTGTACATAAATTACGTACAAGAATGGTAAATTACTGGTTAAGCAATAGTTCTGCAGGAAAAAGTCCTGGGAATATCATGGCTCACAAGTTGATATGGGTTAACCTGTCATGTTGTAAAGTGAGACATGATTTTCATACATATGAAGAGGTCCTAACATTAATTGTATTAACTGTATTTGCAATTAGAGGAGCTCAGGGCAACACGCTTAATGTGAATGCATCAAATACATATGTGCATCAGTTTCCTGTGGCAGCAAAGTTCATAGTTAATTGCATACAACATTAAAAAGTACTTCCTTTTATTGTTTTGTATTTAAATGTATTGTGCTGTAAGAGAGGGAAAACCAGTGCATCCTGAGGTATCATGAACATGATGACAACAACACATCTTTAATTGTACTTCTTTGATTGTTTTCACCGCTGTTCTCGATTTTGCAGTGTCCTGCAGAGGTTGTGACTCTCAGCACACAGCATATACAGGTCTTCAGGTTTGGGCATGTTGTGTGATTTCTATACTGGTACTGCAGAATTCTCCTACTGCAATATATGAAACTTGAATGCTTTGATTGGAATGTTGAGTTAATGTGGACGGGGCAGTCATCTGTTAAGGGGCAGTCATCTAAAGGGTCTCTGGTTTCTAATTCCATTCTTTGCATTAAGCTTGTAATGGAAAAAAAAATACTCTGTTGTTTTTTTTCTGCATGTATCTTGCTTACCTTTTCTATAATTTGAATTTCTTTTACTAGTGCATTGTTTTTTTCTCTGTCCTCTTTGGGTGTCTCACATTCTCCCTGCAGGTTCCTCACAAACTGACTAGTATTGTGTCCTGTGCAAATACTGTCAATAAACTACTTATCCATTGACAAGACCATTAAGAAAAGTTACCAGTTATTTTAATATGAAGCTGGACTAGAGTCTTAAGCCAGGATTCATTCCAGTTGAATTTTTAGGCACTTATGTTTAAGTCTAAAGGTCTTATCACTAAAAAGAGAGTTTTCTTGAGAGGTGATTTAATCCATCTCAAAAATGATCAATTTGCCAGGTGTGCTCAAAAATTATTTAGGTACTTTAAAATAAAATTTTAAATGTTATTATTTTATTATTATTTATTTAACTTTTTTAATTATAAATTGGGGGGAGGGGTTAAATTGTGATTAATCTAGACCTTATTCTTTGCTGTTATAGAAACCAGATTATCTAATCTAATCCTAATCTTTTTTCTTTGCTTCCAGCCTCGTGCTTAACACATTGCAACCTTTCGTTTTATAGCTATTTAGTTCCAGCCAAAGTTTGTTGTGTGATATTTAAGAGAGAGCTTTTGGATGACCTGTAATTTTTGTCATCTGGTTGTGTTTACTGAAGAACTTATAGATCATTAAAATGTTATTTTCCTTTGTAAAATCAGTAGCAATTAGACCGTATTTTCTACTCCCTGTAGGTTTCTACACCCACAGGACAGGGTGATTCTTGCATAGCAAGATAGTTACCAACTCAGTAATTCTCTATTTAAGGTTCTTAATACTCCTAAATATACCCTGTTATGTTCTATATTCTCCACTGTTGCTGCTTCTTGATCCCTCTCTACTCAAAGAGAAATTGTTATTGCCAGAAAAAGAATATAGAGAGCAGAAACCTCCTGAATGAATTGACCAAAAAAGTTGGATGCCATAAAGGAAAGTCATTTACCTTCCAAACAGCGTAATTATCTTCTTTAGCTGCTCCTTTAGCTGTACAAATTCTGTTGTAGGCCTCTGGTTTCTGATATACCTAAGGAATATTTTATTGTTTATTTTTAAATCTTTTAATGTTTGTTCTTGGAAACCTACTTTTGCTCTTTGCAATTTCCTCTTACTTAACGCCTGCTGAAGTTTAAGTTCCTGTTTATTGGTTTCCCTAGGATCATGTTTCCAAAATTTGAAGGATTTTTTTTTTTTTGGTTGAAATAGACTCTTGAACCTTCCCATTCATCCGGTTTAGCTTAATCCTACCTTCCTGCTTCCCTTTCTTGCACAGTTCCCCAGCCTTCAAAGTACTGCCCTTATTGCCTTTGCTGTCTTACAGGTTTACTTTTAGGATCTCTGTGACTAATCTAAGTTTACAAAGTGTGTGGATTCCACTTCATTTCTTACTGTTTCCTGAAAAAAAGCAGAAGCACCTCAGAAATATGAGCAAACCCCACCAAGAACAGGAGATAGGACAGAGGAACCAGTAAGATGGGAGAAGGGGAGCAGGGGAGTACTTAACTATTCCCACTGTATGACTGAACTGGGGGTGGAGAGCTGCCTGCAGAATCCCAGTGGTGTTGAGTGAAGTGGGATGCGTCAGGTTCTGCACTGATGGCCACCAGTATTTTCATCCTTGCCAACCATCCACTGTTGGTGCTGCAAGATAATGCAGAAGTTCTGACTGCAGGTACAGTAAAAAATTGTGGCCTACTAACAACAACCTCATTCTGGACTGGAAAGTAGAAAACTTGACATACTAAAATCCCCATATAGGGAGTTTTATACAAGTCCTATTGCTAAATCCAGGCTTGTGCACTTAGTGCTTTGTGAAATCTTGTAAATCCAGAGTGAGCCACATACACCTGAACACCAGCACCTCGGGTAGAAAGGGCTGCTCTCCATGTCCTGCCTTCTGATACAGAGCAGGGCTTTTGACAGACAGATCAGACAGATTCAGTTATAAGTAGGACTTTTGAGCACTAAAGTCATGTTTATCACATTAGAAACAGGAATCAATCTGAAATTAAATACCTGTGGACTTCCTCGTAGAATTACAGAGTGGTTTGAATTGGAAAGGATCTTAATCATCTAGTTCCAGCCTCCCTCCCATGGGCAGGGACGCCTTCCACTAGACCAGGTTGCTCAAAGCCTCATCCATCTTGGCCTGGAACACTTCCAGGGATTGGGCATCTACAGCTTCGCTGTGCAACCTGTGCCAGTGCCTCACCACCCTCAGAGTAAAGAATTACATCCTTCCTTATATCTAATAAAAACCTGCCCTCTTCCAGCCTAAGGCCATTCCCTTGTGTCCTATCCCTCCATGCCCTTTTGGAAGTCCCTCTCCAGCTTTCTTGTAGCCCCCTTAGGTCCTGAAAGGTGCTGTAAAGGTCTCCCTGGAGCCTTCTCTTCTCCAGGCTGAACAGCCCCAACTCTCTCAGCCTGTCTTCATAGAAGTGCTCCAACCCTGTGATTAGCTTAGTGACTGTGTAGTCAGTCCTGTGGACTTGTGCCAGTTGCCTTACATATCTCTCAATTAAGGTTTTCCTAGATGATTTTTGAAGGTGCATTCTCAGATGTGTGTATAATGCACCAATGTTTGGAGCTGAATTGAGAAGACAACAACCAGTGTCAGGGTATGAACTCAACAATGCTGTAGATGCACAGACCTTTGCCAGCTGCACCAAGGGATTAGATGATCAGGTTGCTAGACACAAAACTGCTCAGAGACCCCCTTTGCCCGGCAGAGTAGGATAGGACCAGCAGATTGTCTGGATTTTCTATGCGATGTCACATCTGCATCACTTTCATCTTGCCTAGGAAAGGAAGAACTTGAATTAGCTATGTTCAGTGTTTAATTGAAGAAGACAGAGCTCTGCAGGCATAGAACTGAATTACATCTTCTTTGGCTGGCTCAGATGTAGATATTACTTTCTAGAATTTTTTTTTTTTTTTAACATTTGATCTCCAGCACCGTCACTCATCTCTCCAGTGATATTCTGCTTCCTTAGAGGAGTGCTGGAATTCAGCCACCTCCATGTTTTGGTCACCACCAAAGACCTGTGTGATTACCATTTCCTCTCCTATCTCACAGTGTGAGAATGTATTACTCCTGTCTCAAAGCAGCATCAAATCCAACACTGTCATTAACTGCTTGTGCACAAAACTCCATTGCCTCAGATTTTTAAAACTGCCAGTCTTTCCGTTTTGTCCTGTTTTTTGAGAGAGGATTTAGTATTTTAAAATACTTTCAGTCATTCTAGGACCTGGAAATTGAAATGCTTTAAGGTAATTTAGCCTCTCAGGGTCTTCCATTGGTTTTGCAAACTGGTGAGAAATAAGATTATTGTCATTAATTTTCATTTTACATACAGGTTATGAATGTCTCTGTGATCCACAGGCATAGAGGCTTCATATTGTGAGGTCAGGAGAGGCTTGGCCATCTTATTATCCCAGTAAGCTCACTGAACAGAAAAAAAGGGTAAAAGAAGTGGTAATTCTTTGGCTATCTTCACATTTCTTCAGTACAGCACTGATGTCAGAAATGGATAGCCCTTATTAAAACACCCTTTGGAGGTGCAACATGGATGGTCATGAAGCAACTCTGGGTTCTGCAGTTGAATACATGAGGTTTGTTCTACAGAAAAACTCATAATCCAACAGTGCTTGTTCAAAGCCAGATCTTGCAGTGTGCCTTCAGATTCTGTTGTAACAGAAGCCAGGCAAGGTGGACAGAGTGTGATCCTTCTGTGTCAAAGTGTTTAAATTTGTGAATGTTTAGTCATTCAGACAAACCAAACCACTTTTCAGAGGTGCTAAGTTCCTATTGCTGTCTAATATACATGAGACATGCCAGAACTCAATACCTCATAAAATGAATTAGGTGTCCAAATGTTAGACTTAATTATTTATGTCTCTGAGACAGTATCTTGCAGACCAACTCACAATAAATTGCACTGAGCCATTTTTAATACTTTATATTCCGGAAAGGTAAGACTTAGACATTTGGTCTGAACAGCCCCAACTCTAGGTACCCTCAATATTATGCAGAACTGCAGTTTTCAATGATATTTGTAGTTGCCATTGTTTTTATTCTATGTTATGTTGAATATCTGAATGACTTGCATATTGGGATATCTGTAATTTAATCATCTATTGATTAATAATGCCTTTTATTGTATGTTTTGTATTTAAAAGCCCACTTTTGCAAACACTTCATGGATGATTTATCATACTTACCTTTACTTTTCTAGAAGCATGTAGGGAAAGCTAGTCATCAGAGATCCTTCTCTGGTTAGGAGAGAGAGTCATCACTATGGGCTGATTCATAAGTCTGTATGGGTAGAGTTATATACCAAAGATGTCTCCCTTTCCATTAATTATGGAATTAATTAATAAGAGGTGACTTAATTTAGTCTGTATGGCTTTTTAGTCTCTTGCTTAGGTGAGTAAAATTCTGCTTTTTTTTTCAGTGGGATTCTTTTCCATGGGATTGTAGGGACTGCTCTGGTTGCTGTGCCTTTTTTCAGGGTTGGGCCCATCTTGTTTTTCCTAAAAGATTTGCTGTGTACTTACACTATTGCATGTTTTTTTTTCTACAGCCAACATCTTGTACATGGCAAGCCAAGAAATGATGAAGGTGGTGGAGAGAGACAGTACAACCATAAAGCAAAATTTAAAGAAGGTAACTATTTAATCCTCGGAGTTTTCACAGGAAGCCCACATGCATGAGGAGATGATACATCCAGTTATATTTGTGCAAAACCAGAATTTCTGCAGGCTTGATTCTGCTTTTTTGGGAGTGCCATTCCATTTACTTTGGAGAAGCCATTAAATGGGTCACTGGTCCTTAAAATGTCTTGATCCACACCTTTGTAATTGTAGCCTTCACCACTATCAGATGTTCCAAACCATCTGGTATGTTTGCCTTCATAGAGGACAAACAGCCTGTGTTCTGGCTGAGCCTGAGATGTGGTTCCCAGTGAGGCCTAGGTTCTGATCAGACAGGCAGATGGCCAGCCAGGAAATGAGTGCAGGCTGATAGACCAAATCCCTTGACTTTGCTGCTGAACAGGTCAAGAAGAACATCTCTGTTGTGGGGTGTCAGTTAATACCACAGGGTTCTGCAGGCTCAATTTTTCCATGGCATGAAAATATGATAGAGAGGAGTCAGCAAAATTATGGCTCCACCTTTTCAGCCACTGAACTGCAGAGTAAGAGGAATTCCTCAGAGACTGGAGCTACTGCTCCACAGGTAAATTAATTCATTTCGGGGACCTTTCTCCTGCACTAAACTTTCTTGTCTGTATCAGTTTATTGTTGAAAGAGATTTTGTAAAGTTTTTGTCTGGACTGACAACATTTTCCCAGGCACTTCCCAGGCATCGTTCAGGGGTTGGCACAGGCCAGGAACTGTTCCTAATTGGAGTTCTGATGTGGTCACCCTGTTTTGGAGGCTGAGATAATTTAATAGTCTGGCCATGGTCAGACAATTCCAGATGGCTTATAAGCCAGAAAACTGTCACATTTAATAAACTTCTATTGGGGTAGCCTCTGTGTGAGTGTAGATAATCAGTATAACATATTATTCTACTGTGTGCCCTTCCTTCCCTCCATTTTTATGTATCATCCCTGCCTTTTTGCTGGAAGAATGATTCCACCACTTTGCATTGGCAGAGATTTTCCTCAGAGAATGGAGTTTTCTGGGACAGAGGTCTTCTGTAAAATTACTTTGTTCCTTTCAAGTAGATATGGTACAAAGTTCATTTCATAAATCAGTCTTTTTTTGGCTAAAAATAGATTTTTTTTTTTTATCCCATTTGCCTTCTCTGCACTTTGAAAGGTATGTTCATATTTTAGAGGAGTTGAAATAGCACATGTGAACAAGGATCCCTACACTGCACCTGGCGTGCCTGCGCTTTCACGTTGTTGCTGCAGAGCACTCAGAGTTCTCCTGTGCACTTCACAGGAATCTCAGGGAAAAGACTGAAGGGCCGATCTTGTAGACTGCAAATATTCCCAGTGTCTTAAACGAAACTTTTCACGGCTTGACCCAAAGCCCAGTGAATTTAAGGAAAGTGGTTGATTTTACTGACTGAATCACGGAGTGCCAGGGAGCTGGAGGGTCTGCCTGTTCACTGAGGGAAAGGGAGCCAAGGGTGACCCCACACAGGCAGTGCCCTCCATTATCAAGCAGGATCCAGTCCCACAACACCTGAGGAGAGCACAGAAACAGGGTCCTTTGACTGTCCCAGACAAGACAAAATAATGAACCAGGTCCAGTGTCTGTCCAGAGAATCCAGTCAGGATCAAAAGGGTACGGGGACAGAGACAGGAGTGGAGACAAGGCTACAGCGTGGGTCCAAAGTCCACCCAGGAGGGATTGCCAAAGACATGAGGTAAGGCAAGGTGCAGCGTGGGAGCCATCCAGGCAACAAACTGTATGAGGTGGATCCAGTGTCAGTCTATGGCTCAGGGCAAGGGCTGGAGACAGATACTCTACAGTGCAGTCAGAGAGACAGAGACTAAAAGTGAAGGACAGAGCCTTAGACCCTGGAGCCGCAGGCAGGGAGTGTGGATCAGGTGCCAGGCAAGGCTGGTTGGGTTGTTAGTGCCCTGAAGCTGAGGGTGAGACTGCAGGTCACCCTGTTAGCCAGGATGCAAAAGCGGAGTGTGCAGGAACAGGACTTCAGGTGCTCATGGAAATGTTAATCACGAGCACACGTGCTTGAAGTTAAACATAAAAGCTTCGTTGGGTGGGGATGGTGGTGGTGACAATCAACTGCAGCTCCAGTGACTTCAGGTAGTCTATTAGGTGCTTCACATTACAAAAAATACTGATTTCTTGTGCTGAATGAAGGCCTATAACCAACAGTAAGAGTTTGCAGGTGTCCAAGTCTGCTCCATCTGTGCTTTTGTTGACTCTGTCAATCTAAGCATGGCCTTGGCAGGCTGGAGCTGTTTTAAACCTGTGTTAACTTTCTTTTATTGATTCTTCTATGTCCTCATACTTTTAAAGTGGCAAACATACTCAAGAAAACAAAAAGCTGAATCCAGCTTATAAGAGTTGGCAAACTGAAGAAAAAGTAGGTCTAAAAATGCTTCTCTTTTTTTCATCTCCTAGTAATTTCTGGGAATGTAAGAATTAAGGGAAAAATTTTGAATTGGCATCACGTTAAATTTGAAGAGTATTGACAATGAAAATGGGCTTAACTTATAAAGGTTGGAAGTTTATAAAAACAGGAACTATAGTCCAAGTTGCTATAGAACTGGCAAGCTGTTACTTCAAAAAAAATTTATACTGTTTAGTAGTCACTGTGATCATATGGTAAAAGCCAATCTTAACACCTGACTTTGCCAGCTGCTGTGGAATAGAAAAGTTATTTCTGGATCTTATTTGCATTCTGTGATCTGAAGAAGGAAGAAGAGACAAAATTATTCCAGTCTTTCCATACCCAGGTTTAACTATAATTGTTACTAGTTAGGGACCAGGAGAAATTTTATCACCAGACCCCAGATTCTTGGTCTAACAATGCTAATTGCTTGGATTTATGTTGAAAGAATGGGAGTTGGAATATTGTTTGGATAATGAAATGAGGTTTTTCGCTTAAAATCTTCTAAAGTCAGAAGTTATGCACATTAAACAGCAGTGGAACTGTATGAGGAGGATGGAGACCTGTCTTCTAACAAAGTAATATATGATAGAGCCTTTAAAATATTGCCTGTAAAACTATTTGTCTGGATCAAGCAGTATATGAATGTACAGGAATTTGAGCTTCGTATTTCAGTGACATGGGAGTTGTGATAAACCACAAAATCCAAACAAATAAGGTAGGGGATACTGATATAAGATTTGCTCGGCTTTGGTGGTTAATTATTAGCTATTAGATCGTGTCTAAGGCAGCTGAGCTATGTTCTTTCACTGTAATAACACCAACTCCCTTTCCTAACAGAAACTGGAGGCAAAGATACTACTGAACTAGAGGAAGTTTATTGTAATTCCTGCACAAAAGGAAGTGGGTGTAATTCTGTATTCTTAAAAGATGGATCAGCACTGAGCATCATGGAGCTCTTACAAATACAATTAAATAAAAAAATAAAAAGGAACAGGAAAATGGATATGTTGGGCATTCACTAGTGTGCCTGGAATGGACAATGATATTTTCATATAGAGGCTCTCTACAGCACTTAACTTGTTATTGTCTGCATCATGCCCCATTCATTGCTCCATTTTGTGACTTAGGTTTATTGACTCTTTTTTCTGTCAAATAAGCTTATAAACCTGTTATAATAAATATATCCTTGTATAAATCAGGAAGATATTGTATGAAAGGGTAAAACTAGGGTACTTACAGAGGAAAGTCACTAAAAAATCACACCTCAAATTTTATATTTATTGAGATGTATCTGGTTCATTACTCTATGTGTAATACACAGTAGTCCTATTTTGAAGTGTAGGATCTGCTCCAAAGTCCACCTAAATCAGTAAAAGAACTTCCACAGATTTCAGGAATTCTTGAATCAGTGAACTTTCTGTGGTGGCTCATAATTTCTTAAGACAATAAACCATCTCCTCCAATTGAAAAATCATGCTTTTTTGGTTAGCATCTTAAACCAAAAAAGGTTTATATGCTCCTTGAGTTTAGTTTTGCCAGTGGTTTGGTGTAGAAGTTATATTGATTGCATAAGGAAAAAGACAGGAAACATCTGAAGGAGAGATACAAAGATCAAAAGAGAAAACCTTTTATCTGAGAAGAAATATATAAACTGGAAGTTTATGGACACATTAACTATGTTCACTCAGTTTGTGGAAGTCTGTATAGTGAGTGGTTTATAACCACCCGTATATAGATGGTTAGGTGGGGAAGAAATTCAGTTTTGTAAAAATTAAATGAATGAAATTTTTACTATTTCATGCTTATTTCAATGGTGTATTTAGAATTTTAAGTCGTGCAAGTTTAAATCGCACCAATAATCCCAAAGAAAATGTCTTCTCCAAGAGTATCAACTAAACAGAGGTATGCAGAGATTTAGAATAAAAGCTGAAGAATGAAGTATTTCCTTTCCACAGAGAAGAGCTGGGTTTTTTCTTTTGAAAAATTGTCTTTGATAGAGAAATTTTTTAAAACTGAGCAACCAAGAACTATTTTGACTCCTAAGGCAGCTGTTTTGCTGTTGCCCGGTTTTTGTGCAACAGTGTTTTTGTTTGAGTCTCTGTAGACATCCACGGGGGTTTAGTAATTATTCGCAGTGAGAGGAGCACGATCTGAAGATATGTGCTTAAAAGACTACTACAAATACTTTGCCTGCCCACAGTCTGAGTTAGGTGCTTGCCTACATTTGTGAAAAACCTTCCAAACGCTCTTTCAGAATAGGTAGAAAGTGCTCTCTCAAGCCAAGAACGCCTCTTTTTTTTGTCTGGTCTCGCATCCAGTTTGGCTTGTGCTCCCTGGAGGTGCAGAGTTGAAGCCAGGGAAGCTGCACGTGTGCTTGGGGATTTTGGTGCCCCTGTCATTTAACCACAAGAACAACCTTCTCTTTGAAGTGCCCAGAATGCCTGATCAGGGACTGTCAGCTTCTCTCATTGATGGAAAAGGATCCCAGTGAGCATTTAAAAAATTCAGTGTACAACAGAGTACTTACTTGTGATATTTCACTTGTTCTGTAACTGATCTCCTGTTACCATTGTTCATGCTGTGTGGTGTTCTAGTAAAGAAGCAATGACATGAATTTCCAGAGTTTTTGGGGTGAGTACAGATTGTTTAGCTGTGTGCTGCACACAGGAAGCACTGACAGCAATATTTCCCCAGCCTTCTGTAGAATATTTAAAAGTAAAATATTTACTACCCCATACTTACCTCCTACTGTGCACAGCAATGCACAGCATTGCCCTTGGTGGCCAGATGCTGATCCTGCTGTTGCAAGAGAGATCTGACTGATTCACCTGAGATAAAGTCCCACTGAATGCAGATGGTGTCAGGCTGATACTCAGAGGGAAGTACTATTTGCAGTAAACATGGTTGGAAGAATCTGGCCCAGTAATAGTATTGCTTAAATAGTGGTTTCAGGTCTGTTTGTTTTTATTTTGGTATTTATACAGACTTGACTTCTGAAATATTCATGTCCCTGACACATCTAAATATATACCCTCGAAATGCTTTTAAGTCTTTAAAGTGACATAGATAATATAAATAAGTTAATCACCCTGATTTGTTGATAAATCCTGTGCATCCTTTTTTAAAAGCACAGTTTTACTTTGCATTGAGTTTGACCCATCATTATCTGTGAGAAAGTGGAAATAAAATTGGCCTCACATGATCTCATGGCTCTGTGTGCAGAGCAGCTGGTAGCATTGCTAACAAACTGCAGCAGAGTTAAAGAGAAACCCTTTTCCCTTCATCAATTTACCAAGTTTCAGCACTGACAAAGGCATGAAAACAGTATGTAGGACACCATGCCTGACACCAGGGAGAGGAGTAACACACCTTAAATCACATGCAGAGTACCCACTGCATCAGGCCACGTCTCAAGGTTTGCATCTTAATTTCTCCAACAGCAAAATGTGTCTCCACCCCCTTTCCAGATGGGAAAGTGAGTTTTGTTTATTATTTATATTGGTTTAACAAAACTGACCACTGTCAAATTGTTAAATAAAATCACCACAAATACTTGGACAACCCATTACACCTTTATTGCAAGCCCTGCAGGGCAGTATTTAAAAAGAGCATCGTGTACCCCAGATTGTTAACTGCCTCTTTTCAAAACGGTCCAACTGAAAATGTTTGGTTTTGCACAGACCTTGGAAAGTTATGGAAAAACGGTTCTGGTAAAACAAGATGAAGCAAGTTCCCAAGACCCTGCCATCAAATTGGCTGATCTAAACCAGGATAGTGAGGGGAGAGAGATAGTGTCTCGAACAGCCAGATCCCAAAGCATTTTGGGCTTCCACCTCTTTGAATTCCCAGAAACTGCTTAGTAAAGCCAAAGTACAACTGAAGCAAATTAAAAAAAAAAAAAAAGCATGTCCCAAACCAGTCTGTTCCCATGTCATTTATCCTATTCTTTTAGCAGGATAAGGTGGAGACACTTTCATAATTCCAGAGAAGCTAGGTCATTTTCTATAAACCCTGATGGAAACTAAAATTAATTCTGGGCTAATGCCTTTTAAACTAGTTTTCATCCAAGAACAAATGAATCTGTTCGCTGGTTACTATTGAGAGATGTCACCCAGAGAGAAGCTGCTGTGGCAACCAGCGAATGCATGTGGGAGTAATGCTGATAAAATGTCAGTGTATCAGAGACAAGGATTTCAGCAAGGACACTGGTGCAGTCCTGCTATTGCACCCATGCCACTCATTTATATCCAAGGAGATCGGACCTTTGCTCTTTGCCATCAGCTGGAGTGGTGCCTGCCCATGTAATAAGATCCTAAAGTTGTTATAACATGTAACAAATTCCAGAGAGATAGAAGAAACTCAATATTTTTTAACTTTTTTGATTTCTTTTTCAGTGCTGCTCTATGACAGTTATAGAAGAGGCATAAAAGAAATCTCTCTGTAATTTATGCTTTTCTGAACTGTCATACATACTATAACAAGTGCCGATGAAGTAAACTGCAGGAATCTTTATTATTTTCTTAGAAACTCTTTAAAATGTAAACATCCTGTTGATACAAATCTCAGATTCTTCTGATGTTTACTTAGCAGCTGCCATCATTGTGCAGTGTCAGAGTACACACACCATATTACAGGGTACAAGGCTGAGCCTTACTCAGAATTGTGTTTTATTTTACAGAAGCTAAGGCTGAGCATACTTCTTAGCCATTTAGTGGTAAATCAACTTACAACAATACTACTGTTCTTTTAAAACTATTTAAAATTTAGAAATTGCGTAACTATTTCAAACATGGTATTGAAATGACCAGCAAAGGCAGCCCACATCCCCTTTACTCTGCTCTCATCAGATCCTGAAAGAGGACATGTTTCAGTCACTCACAGCAAGCAGGATATTGCATCAGGAATCATGAAGTCTTTCTTGTGTCCAGTGGAAGCTGCCATTTCCCTTCTGAGTCAGGAATACCGGAAGTCTCAGCATTGAATATTGCAAAAGAATAAAAATAATCCTCTCGCCCTCATGGCAGAAAAGTTAAAAAATGCAAATATTGAAAAGTTTAAGCCCAGAAGAAAATAGAAAGAACCTTCTATTTATTGTTTTGCAAATCTGTTTATTTTTAAGCTAGTCTCATTATTTTGGGGGCCTGACTCACCGTTTCTGAATGCTTAGATTGGCAGCAGCTTTCCATGGCTGGTGCAGTGGTTGTGCTGACTCAGGATGTCTTTACAGCCATGCACCGTCCACAGGAAAATATGCACTTTACAGATCCATGCAAACCATACAGTGCATGCCAGTGTTCCTACAACTGATGAGGATCCCATGTGCCTCTGGTTACACATGGTTCATTAATTATACCTGCCTGCCTGCCGCAATAGCAAAGCTCCTGATGGGAAAATGACGACGAGAAGATTTAGATTCTGGAAGCTTTTGTTTAAATATGTCTGAAATTATTCTGTCTTAATATATTAGGAAAGTAGGTGACATTCTGAAGTCTGTATATTTCATGTCTGTGTCTGACACATTTTGTCATTCAAAGGGAGACCCTCAACTCCACAAATGGCAGTCAAGTAGCTGTCAGGTTTCATAGGCCAACATCTGGATCACTGAAAATTTGAACCTTGATTGCAATCCTGCTCTTTTGCATAAATCATTAATAGGAAAGCATTTTGAAAACAATTCTGAATTCTGTTGGCAGTTAAGAAACACATTAAAGTTTTGGATGTGCAGGCATAGGCACACAGACAATGCACACACCAACATCTGCACATGAAATGAACAGACAAAATAACTGTAATATCAAAGCAAGCCCCCCAGATCTCCTGTTTTAAAACTGTTCTTGGTTGGTTATAACATACCCAAACTTTAGTTGCATTTATGACACAAGTGTCTGTCCTACCTTGACTGTTTTTATTTTGGTGGAAAGCATTCTACAATATCTACAAATAAGGCTCAGGGAAAAATGCATGGTTTTCTCATGTTACCAATTTCTGGCTTGGAGAAGAAGTCCAAGCATTAACTAGCATGACTAGATATTTATGTATGGGCACCTGAACTGTGCTTTATGAGTTCACTTGTAGGAATCTGCGCGTGCAGCAGGCATTAGAGGCGCAGGTGACCCCAGTAGAGTCAACAGAAATCTATTGAAAAAATCAAGGTGGAATTTGGTCCTTAAATGTAGTCCTCTGGTTCACTTTTGGGCACTGTGAAATATCCCTATCTGGCCTCCAACTGTTTTGCTAGAAAGTTGTGAGTCTCTTATAAACCAACCTGTCATACCTGCCAGTCTCATGCAGGAGCCTCAGATATCTGGAGCATCTCACATGGCAGTAGGTACCCCACACTTTGGCAATTGACTTCTTAGTGGAGCCTGAGGTGCAGCTTCACTCACCTTACAATAAACACTTGCTTTGTCAGCTGAATAGCTTTCTGAGCACTGATGCCTTTATTGAGCCCGTCTTTCCTGACTCTGTGATAGAAATTTGGATGCCTGGTACACATGTACACACCAGAATACAGGTACTGCATTTAGATGTTTTTATGCTAAACTGAACCTGACACTAGGAATAACTGATAGCCTGAGAGATGTTTGAGGAGCAGCACCGGGAATAGAGGTTCTAGAAAAAACAGCTAGGGTTGGAATTCAGACTCAGAATGGGGTGGATAAACCAGAAGACTAAAATTTGGACTTTGCATGGCAAGTATGTGGGACTAGAATAAAAAGCAGAGTAGAAACTGGAAATGATAAGGTAAGGAGAGTAGAGCTGAAATAATGAGCCAAAGGGGGTGTAGAGCAGTCTTGAGACCAGAAAAGGACAAGACTGAAGTCCTACCTGGAAAGAGTGGACAAATGACTGGACAGCAAGGCCAGTAGTTGGGAAATATTCTACCCTTTTCTGCTGGGAATTGAACCTAAATTTCCAAAATCTTTTTGCTTCTGCTCTCAGCAAGTGCCATTAGCAATGTTTGCCTTAAGAACAGCACAATAGAAGAGAATTGTAGAGATAAATAGTAACTGGTGATGACCTGGTGTTGCCAATTAAGGCATCTCAGAGGGTTATTGCTTTACCCAACAGTTGTCTGTCCCATGGACTGAATGTCCATTGGTGACTTGAGCTCGTTAGGTTTGATCCTAAAGCATTTTTGGTTTAGTTTCAGTTGAAAGGAGTTCATACACTCTGAGACCTCTCCACGATTCAAACTAAATCACTGATTTCTGTGCTGGACACCTCCAGTGTGACAGCCGGCAGGAAAGTGTCCCATGTTCCTCTGGCCAGAAAGTAACAGTGCTATTTCTTTCAATTACACCATGACCTTAAGGGACAGAGGCCTAAAGCAGAGGTGCTGACACTGTTGACAAGACGTGTAGGTGCCACATGTAAAACTCCTGGGTTTTGGTTTACCTCCTCCAAGCCTAGTAGTCTGTGTACACAAGCTTTACTAAAACCAGTTGACATTGCATTACCAAGCATTTCACAGTTAGGGAGCACCAGTCTCATTTCAGATGCCTTCTGTGTATGCTTTCAGGGCTGCTTTCATTTTCCTTTTTCCTCTTTCATTAACCAAAGGAGCTGTGTAATGAAGGACACAGGATGAAGAACTCCTACCTTATCTGTGGTGGAAGGCGTAAAATGCCTGTTGAAAAAAAGAGGGAATTATATGAAATGAAATCGTAAAGGCACCTAAACTTCACATCCAAGACTGGGCTCTTGGTGGAGTCATTAATATTTTTTATAGATGGTCACAGTTAGTTCTCACTTTTCTGAGTATCTCATTTAAGACCTTGAGATATGTATTACAGACAGATAGACAGTGTTTCAGAACACCTGCAAGTGCAGTCCCAGAGTGCTGTCCTTTGAGTATAGTCAATACTGTGTAACGCTACACATGCTGGAAAACCAGCTTGAGGCGTTTCAGATTACACTACATGCTTTCAAATTAATATATGTAGTTTGACATTCATTTCTGTGCTCCTCACCTGCAAAATAGAGATAAAAATGGACACTAAGGTGTTGCAAAACTAAATTAGTAAATGTGAGCGTGCAAATCCTGTAGTGGTGTGTGCCAGAGTAATGCAGAGCATAAAGAAAATAAATTCTGTCTGTAAACTGTGAAATATGTAGTAAATAAATCCTTAGACCACACACAGAATTTAAAACGAAAAATACTATCAAATAGCAGCTCATCAGCTGAACATCATCCTGTCAGTGGATTGATTGAATGAGTCAAGGATCCTTTGGATCATGCAGTGAGAGATTAAACTGTAATGCAACTATACTAGAGGCAAGCTAAGAATGCACATAAATCTTCTATTTAGGCATTTCCAAATCTGTGAGTTCTCAAGTTTACAACCTTACCTGGAGAACAGCCCATTTCACAGTCCATGCAGACTAAGCCAAGTATTTTATCCACCTTTGTAACTGTAAAGAGCTTTTCATCTTTTCCTTAATGACCATTATGTAATGAGACTCTGCAACTGGCCTTTCAAAAAATCTAATGATTTCAAGGACTACTCAAACTGGAATTGCTCCATTGCTCTTTTATCTCAGTTCCATAATCTTTATTTTTGTATCTGTTGGTAACAGAGCCCAGGGTTAAATGTAATTCGGTCAGATGGTTGGCTTCCAAAAGGCCTGAAAGCAGCTGGCCATTTTACATTGGCTTTTTTGAAGAGGTTTTGCTTGTGTGACATCCTGTGATGGATGAATCAGAGGCAAGATCAAAAGAAATTTTCTGCTAAAGCAAATGACACACCTTTTTTCCAGCAATTAGTGAGTGACAAAGGAAACCAATAATGTTTGTTAACATGGGATACGTAGAAGTTTAACTTGGGTTGCTGTCTGTGCAACTGAGATGTATTGGATACAGCCCATAGTCAGTAATGTACACGATTTGGGTAAACTTCAACAAGAGAAAAAGTAAGTTAGACAAAAACTTGTAACATTTTGTAAAATGCAGTCTGGGCTCTTAGCCCACCTCTACCCCAGTGGGTCCATTTATTTGTATTCCACATACAAAAATGAGGGAATCGAAGATTTTTGTGATGAAAGGAAAACTTCTTGTCCCCTAATTTATGTTAGTAATGCTCAATTTTTCACTGAAGTACAGAAATGAAATATGAAACAAATAAGAGTAATGGAATTGGGCCAAGCTGTGTGTGTGATGTGTTGAGCAATCAGCATCCTTCTGGTACCTGCATTCAAACATTTTAGTATGAGGACTGCTTGTCATTAATCTTGTTCCTGTATAATCTTAAATCCATAGTTTTTTACTCTCTCCCAGACAACCACTTTCCCTTCATATACTTTATAGAAATTGAAAAACTATACCTATAGCATGCAAAGTTGAGATGAAAATGGGGGGAAATGGTGACTTGGGAAAATGTGACATTTAGTGTTTCTAAGAGAGAGAAAAGACACTTCACTGAATACGATATTTGCCTGGAATTTATGACTTTTGTGTATAGGTGGGCCCTGTAACACCAACTTCATATATGTCATTGACAAAGGTTATTTGGGCAAGATGAAAACAAAATGGACTTTGGCAGAATTTTAGTTCCACATTAGAACCCAGAAGAAAATTGCCCATCAATCTCTGGGAGGTGCCTTCACTCTACACAGGCAGCATTTCACAACGACAGGACAGAAAGTTGGGGGTTTTCAGCCTGGAAAAGAAACCTTAGAGCATCTTCCAGTACCTAAAGTGGGCCTATAAGAAAAATGGGGACGAACTTTAGCAGGGCTTGTTGTGATAGGACAAGGGGTGATGGTTTTAAACTGAAAGAGGATCAATTCAGACTAGATACAGGGAAGAGGTTTTTTACAATGAGGATGGCAAGACACTGACACAGGTTGCCCAGAGAAGCTGAAGGATGCCCCATCCCTGGAAACATTCAGAGTCAGGTTGCATGGGGCTTTGAGCAACCTGATATAGGTGAAGATGTCCCTGGTCATTGCTTTTGGTTAAATAGTTAGAAAGCTAACGCAGAAAGGAGCTAATAGTTTGGGAAAAACGGCAGCTGGCCTGGTTAGGGGTGGACTCCATGGACAGCTTTAAGTTTTGATCCATAATAAGAAATTTCTTAAGGCAGCCAGGCTTCCCTCAGCAGATCTCTGTTTTCAGAATTAAGTCTGTTCAATGTTCCCCAGTTTCACAGATGAGGAAACTGAGTCACAGAGTATTTAATTGTCTTCGTTATAACTGCAGAGTTGGAAGCAACCAAGAACTACCAATTTGCTATCCCTCATGGTATATCTTGGGACTTGAAGCATTGCTTATTTCCAGGTAATTCTGTTGGTTGCTCCACCAGTAACGTTGCAAATTAATTTTTTGCTATGCTTTGATTTCTAGCTGATTTTTTACTATGGAACTGGAGACAGCTGGTGTCCACAGCACTACTACGATGAGATCAAAATGGATTTTCCAGATGGGGACATTCGGCTTTGTGAGAAGGGGCTCCGCCATGCCTTTGTGCTGGATGCCAGCAAGGAGATGGCTGCCATGATCACAGACTGGCTACAGGATGATCTGACCAAATTATAAACATGGATTCAGTGATCAACAAGAAAACGATGTAATTATTTTGTGAACGTGTAATTTTTTTGTGAGAGAGTCTGTCCTATTCTTTTTCTGTTTATTATAGATTATGGCTTGTTTTCTATTGAGATGTTTCAGAGAAAGTTGAAGAGAAACTGGCTGGTCCAAAGTATAGTTTTATTGATTTGGTGCAGGTGTAGTTTTGTCCTGTGTCTTCAGGACTCTGCAGGACTTGGCAAAAGGTGGGATATTTATTGTCTGCTAGGGTTCTAGACAACACTGATACAATTGTACCTGAGTTACTACCACCTCATTCACCTGCTGGAGAACTGTCAGGGATGTGGAGGATCCTGGCAATGGATCCTGGTATGCTGTGAAAGACCTGGCCCTCTCTGTGTGTCTCATCCATCCATGTAAACCAAGTGCACGACAGGCAGAACAGCCCAAGGCCCCTGCACAACCCTGACGGTGTCTCCTCTGGGTCACGTGGGGTTGGTGGTCAGCCTGAGGTCATGCTGAGTTCAGGATGAATACAAAGGAGATGTGCAGTAGAGGAGATGTGCAGTTTCTCCAATTTTCACAAGGGGTTTAGGGTGCCTCCAGGACTCCACAGGGTAATAAAAATGCCATAAGGTAACTGTGGCTGCTCAGCCAGGGAATATGTAAGGAGCTCTTCTCTGGAACATGGCCAAATGTTTCATTTTTCGATTGACTGTAAAGACTGGAAAGGACTCTGATCAAAAGTGCCAGTATTAAAAGGTTAAAATGGATTGCAGAATCCATGTATAACAACTTCTAGGTGGCCTAGCTCTCCTAATGAAGTCCATGAGAACAGTGCTTGCTCAGCAACTTTAAAAAATTAAACCAGTTTTGATGCATGGCTAAATTTCAGTTTTTTGCTCTAAGGACTGAAGTATGAAATTTTCGGCCAAGCCACAAATTAGATAAATTCTCCATCAGAAAATATCTGTTACTGTGCCACGGCTGCACCCGTGACATGACATGAAATGTTACTGTTGAGAGCCAGACCCTTGCACATTGCTGACAGATTCACTGCTCCTCACATTTGTTCATCCCTCTCCTTTACAAATGGCAAAAAAATAGAAAAAAAATCCTACCAGTTGTGATAACAGAAGTTACAGGGAATAGCTAGAAATGAAAACAATGCAAGTAAGGGGATCAGAGCCAAGTGTAATCAGGAAAAGCTTTCTAGCCATGAACCTGTGAAATAGTCTCCCTGCAGAGTTCACAGAGACATTTATAAATAAGCAAAACACTACAGAGTGTAGTCAGGGGAGATCCTGCCCTTGCAAACAGATGAATTTAAATGATGCACTGGGTATCTAACTTACATGATTTATTAACAGTTTTGATGTGGTACTGGTAAGAATTATTCTGGAGAATGTTCTCTGTGATGCAGAAAGATTGATTAGTCACTTTTCCTACACAATTATACACACACCTTACACTGCTCTCTAAATGTCCCCCTCAACCTTTCACTGATATTTAGAGCAACCTGTAATAGAGTTCAGTTTCTGGATATTTTGGAGAAGTTTTCAAACCTGCAGACTGACAGTGGATTTAAGTGACCTTCTTTGTATCAGAAACTGGTTTAGCTTTTGGGACTAGCCACTGGATTTTCCAATTACACTGCCACGTGATGAAACGGTACTGATGAGTGAGGCAGAAATGTTGAGACCACAGTTGCAGCAGTGTGAGGAAGATTCAAAGTGAAGGGACTCTGCCCATGCAACTGGTTCTGTTTATTGGAGAGTCATGGACTTTCCTTCTTTCTACAGGTCCATTTTCAGTCATGACCAAAACAATCCTTGTTCTCACTTTAGAAAGCCATACTTGTCTGTGTCTGTGTGTGTTTGAATAGCCCCCAGATGTTGGCATCATTCCTGTTGGATGGCCCTGGGGCCGATGCTCCATGCATCTGTTGGCTGAGGTTCTCCCTAGGGCAGAGCCAGGGGGCATGTTCACATACGTGGAGATATATAAATGTACATACACATATATATACATGTGCACATGTTTGTATGTCAGCAGCATAAAAAACTACAGTTCACTTGGTTGTTTTGGTTTACACATTGATCTGGTTGAACAAAACATGTGTTCTTCAAAGTATATGGAATCAGGGAATCGAGTGAGGACTCAGTTTGTGGAAGTTCAGCTGTTGTAGTGGATCTCCTGAGACCAGACAAAATCTTGCATTAACCAAAGATGACAAGCAACTATTAAAGCCTGGGAACTGAAGCACCTATGAGAAGCAGTTGTTTACAGTGCATTATTCATATACTTTGTATGAGGAATTAATTTAGCAATACTTGTACTTGACTTGTGTATGCCTTTTATACAATTGTTAATCCATTATAATAAATCCTCCTGACTGCATTAAGACCTAAACTGGGACTAGGCCTGGTCAGTGATGACCAGATCTACTGCAGGAGAATGCCTTACAATTTTCTTAAATGAATTTTCTCTAATATTATCAAAACCATATTGTTTCAATTGCTACCTTCCTCCTAGGAGCTGTTACTGTAAGGCTAAGATCTGAAAATTTGCTACTCTATTCATTGCAAAAACGCACGGGTCTAGTTTCCACAGCTGTATTTCCTTAGAGGAGCAGATCCCACAGAATGAGAATCCAGCTCCTCTGAAGCCTGTGGTGTTCACCGTCACCCCGGGCAAAGAGTGTCAGAAGTGCTTATGGTCCAAATGTGCCAACTTACCATGAAAACACAGTGTGGTCTTGCCTATTTTAGACTACTTAAGAGTTCTTGGGAAACCTATCACAAATATATTGACTATATGCTGTAGCACCTAATCTCTGTCGTTCACATCTGTGCTTAATTCTCACCACACAAGTTACCCTTGCTAGTTCAATGACTTTGACTTACGTGCAAGTGTTTTGCTAGATCGATACCTTTTATTAAAAGTACACAACTCCAATAACAAAAATAAAGACATTTATGGTAAAATGTAACTTGCTTCTTTGTTTTGATAACTTGTTTAGTCCTAGTTCACCTTCTCTGTTATTTCATGCATACAGAATTTACAAAAATACTTTCCAAACCCCAAATTTCACGTGTGATACGGACATCTGCCAAGTGCACAGAAAATCCGTGGGTGGTAGGCACCTGACTCGCTTAAGCATTTTTATCCAGAGCCCCTCCAAAATAATCAACTAGTGTTTCCCCTTGCTCCCTCCAGCTCTGTGTTTGCTGCTTTGAATGAGCTATAGAGTGTGTGGATCAGTGAGGTTTGTCCCTTCAGGAAGCTGGATGAGTGCTTGCCCAGTGTTTATGGTGAAGAATTTGGAGTTGGACTCCAAGCTAAACACCAGATTCTTGACTCACGGAGACAGATTGCATACATGAGCCACAGCAGATAATCTCTTCTCTGCAGTTGAGGTCATTTATGTATTTATTTTACAGAAAATGGGTTTATATGTGCATCCACTCCCCATCCCTTTCTTTGGTCTAGCTAATTGCCAGCAAAGACTTTAAACAAGACATTCAGTGTTATCATTAATAAAGTCACTCAAACTATTACTGGGTTTGGATAAACTTACTAGACCCAAGAGACTTGTTTTACTCTGTGTCACGGGCCATGCTCAGAGTCCCAACTACAATAAGTTTGTAAAGGCTCTTCACTTGCAGGCAAATGTTCTCTTTCCTGGCACATTTACAAAATAAGAATCCAGAGAGCATTTGTGAGTGACCAGGAACTATTAAAACAGCATATATTTCTGGAACAGCTGATGGGAGTTGAGTACAAGCAGCAGATACTGCACAAGCCAGCTGCCAGGAGCAAGCACAGCTCTCAGTAGCATCATGCAGAAGTTACGGAACAGGCTCATGTGTGCTCAGATGAGACAGCAGGGACAGGTTTGATTAAGAACTGTTTCAGAGAGCTTAAGCTGATAGTCAGTGGCCTAGGTTTTGCCTGCTGCAGGAACGTGCTTGCAGCAAAATAGCTGTGTTGTGGAAAGTAGTTTGCAGCAGCTGATAAAACACAGGATGTTTAAAACATCTGACTGACTGTACCTGAGTGGAGGGTTTGCCAGTCAGACACTTGAAGGAGACCTTTTGCAATCCTATTCAGTGCAATTCACATTAAAAGAGGCAGTGGGGGGTGCCCCCAGCCCTCCCAGTTTGTGAACATCGTCAACAAACTCACCTCAAAGCCCCCAAGCTCTGAAATACACTGTGCTTCATGGATTGGGACAAATCCATGAAGGTGAGGTGACTTGAACTGGAATAAACTAGGCTTTCCCAGTGTCAGGACTCAGCTACTCCTTTTCCCTAAGAGGCACCCTTACAGTTTGATAAGGATCCAGCTCTTCCAATCTAACTCGCAGAATACAGGAATACCATTTACAGAATATAAATGCTTTGAATTGCTAACATCATCTGCTCTCATCATGTAGGGGCTACTGCAACTCATCTGTGATTATTAGGAAATAACATGTATTCTCATCCACAAAATAAACCTACAGGATGTTAAGCTTCCGGAGTGATCCAGTCCCAGTATTGCCTCAATAAAGTCAACAGGATTGCACACAGGCTTAGGGAGACCCAAGTGCTTGGTTGACTAACACTCAGGCAACAGAGAGGCCATGACGTGAACAAATTGCTTCAGTACAAAAATACTGTGTGCAAGACATGAGTTTCCTTTTATCCTCGTATCTTTACTAGTTTGCACCAAAATAGGACAGTCCAACGCAGCTGGACTCCTACGGATTTATTTTCATAGCAATGAAAACATGCCTGCCTAGTATCAGTTATTGAAAACAAGATGAAATTCTCCTATTAGAATACCTCGGGATTGCACTTGAGCCTCATGCCAGCACATGGTCCCAGTGATCTCCCCAAGCACCTCTGGATTGGACTGTGCTATGGAGAACAGTGTGGGATGGCACATGAGAGGCTTCAGGTAAGCCTGGTCCAAAACCTAGTGAGGTTATTACAGACATTAAAATCAATTTCACTGGGCTTTGGATTAGTTGCTAAGAGGAAAACTGGAGTTCAAAGCAAAATTGAGCTGGCTCACCTATCTTGGCGGTTCATAAAGCAGTGCTCGCAAAATGGATGTCTAAATTCCCTGTCTGGTCTAACTTAGATATCCAAATGTAAGCGATACGAGATGTCTCTCTTAAGGTCCTGGAAGGCACCAATGTATTTTTTTACTACCTAAGGGACTTAGGCATTTGCTTTAGGGTTAAAGTCACCAGTTGCCCAAGTCAGACCATGTCCTGTTTTAACTATGGTCTGCATTTTCTTCCATTGTACCCTTTTGTGACCTTGAACGTGTCCCCCGTCTTTGCTGTGCCTTTGATTTCTCTTCAAATATAAACTGTTTGCGCTGTCAATCACATGAGTAGTCCGAAGTGCTGCGGACTAAAAACCTGTCTCCACTGAACGCAAACCCACCGCTCCCACTGGTTTCAGTGAAGACATGGTGGGAGGTTTGTGAGTAACCATTTGCTCTCATCCCTCAATGTTCTGTTGAAAATAACTTGTTAAGATAACACATTCCTGTAAAACTGCTCATAGAGTGGACAGGGGGACATGGAGGCAAATGCCATCTTGCTTCCCTCTGCATGCCTACTGGAGATCTTGTACCAAAAGATCCCCTCAGCCTGTGGGACCATAAATGGGCATGTGAGGATGCAGAAAACTGCCTGAAAATTGACTCATGCATGGTCTGTCATTCCACATGCCACTGGGAATAGAAATGACCATGCCTCACCCCAACTGAGCCATATGTTTGTGGTTATGCTTAAGAGGAAGGGACAGTCTAGAAAATACCAGTTTTGTAAGAATTAAAGTCCTTCAGGCAAACGTCTCTTTTCAGTTCTACATGTTTCTCCCGGGTCTTGAAAGCCGAGGTTGGCTCTGCTATGTATAAAACACATAAGCTGATGCCTGGAAGACTTCTTCCATGCTTCCAAATGTGCCTTGCTCCACAACTGCATCTTCTCAGTATTGCGTGCATAGGGATGTAGCATGGGCAGTCACAACCCTATTGCCTTCACTCATTATCCCCAAGGCACTTTGGTGATGTCCTGTGCAGGAGCATGTTCTAAAGCAACTCACTCTCCCTCAAACTTCTGGGTTTGCCACTGTAGTGTCCCAGTGAGAGCAGGTGAGAAAAAGGTGATGTCACATAGTGACAGCCCATTTCTCAACATGCATGACACACGTGTCTAATGGATTAAACTCATCTTGCAGATTCCCTGCTTTCTGGATGATAGCAAGGAACTTCTGAAGTTCAAATACTATAAATGCAAAAGGATTTCACGTCACAGGGTGCTTTAAAAAGCTATTAAAAAAATACTTTGAAAGCAGGAATAATGGACTAATAAAAACCAATATTCAATGAAAAGCAAACTTTAACAAAGCATCTTCTGCCATGGTAATTAGCAGCCTAATCTCTCAGGTACATCAAGCGATGTATTGTGTACCAGTGATACCTGACAGGAATGAAACTAGCAGACCCAAGGCAGTCAAGGCAGAAAGCGATGTACATTTTGATGATAAATCCATCGCAAACACTCACTGTGCTGTGAGTTTATTTATTGGAAAATACCTGTGGCTTCCCAGGAAGACAGTTTAAAATGAATGGGTATTGCATTTTTGGTTTTAACACCTAGGTAGCCCAGGGAGTAAAGCTGACTTACGAAGGCTGTTCTGGTATCTGGTTTCAGGACACAGGCACAAGTCTTCAAAAGACAGAAAAATCTTGCAGAGGTCTATTTATCAATAAAATATTTAATAAACTTATCTGTACAAAATATTAAAAAGGTTATTGAAGATTATACAAGAATACTTATTTAACAAATATATACTGCTATATAATATATTCAAGAAAATATAGATTGCTGTTTACAGTTCATTTACAATCCCATATGTACAATCTATTTAAACTTTAGATACATACAAAAAATGCATTTACACCATCACGTACAGAGCTATCTTCTTCAGAGATATTTCACACACTCAGACCTGAAAAAGCTGAACAAATAAATGGATAGTTCAGAGGCACACACAGGGATACGAGTATTGCTTCAAAATTCATAACTACTAGAGATACAGCTATTGGAAACACTAGTCCTTTTTTCATTTTTTGATATTTTCCTTTCTAATCAAAGAAAAGAACATATAAATAAAACCACGACTGACCAGCAGAGAGGCTCGTTTTGTCAAAGGAACTCCAGATAGTGTCGACTTGACTTGAGAAACAGAGCACATGGTGATGGGATATGGGGGGACTGAGCAAACTGGATCAACATTGCTCCTGCTGCATCCAAAACAGGGAGGACCACGAGCAGAGCAGGTCTGTCCTGCACAGACATGTGCCCAGTTCTTGTGAGCAGCTTTGCCAGCAGAGAGCCACAGTGCAAGACAGAGCTCGTGACTCCAGTTGGGCACAGCCCCCAACTGCTCCTCAGGCTGTAAGAGCTTGATCTGCAAATGCACTGCACAAACGTGGCTTCATGTGAAGCATGTGCAAGCATTGGATGTTCAACACCTCAGGAACTCAGACGCTTCTTTAAAAGGTTCATTATTCACAGCAGCTGATCACCACCTACACACCCACTTAATTCTGGCAACTCTTCAAGGACCACAGCCCAGCCCCTCCATGTTTGACCATCCCTTTTCCTGGCCTGTGGATGGTGTTTCATACTCTGCTGCTAATGGCTGAGCTTCTGTGAGCCCCTTGGTGCTCAGCAGTTCCCAGCACACAGCTGGCACACAGCTCCCTAGGATGACCAGCTTGGGACCAAAGCAGCCCCAAACTTTGCCTCTTGTTTTTGCCCTACTGCTCCCCTCCTCTCTCTCCACCAAGGCAAGATGGAGGAAATTAATGAACCACCACAGGGAACATTACCATCTCCCCAAAAACTAGGACCAACTGGATGCCACAGCTCCCAGTGAGGCCAGGCTTAGTTCAGTCTCTGGGTCTCATTCCTGATGACACAGGCCAGGGTGGCACCAGCATACATTGACACTGTGGCAAAGAGGAGGGGAGAGGAGACTCAAACTCACCCATGTTCCATCAGCAAAGCACGTGAGTGTGGGACCCATCATGAGCAAGTCCCCTCCTCCCACCGTTTTCAACCCTGCCAGACCCATCCCCTCACTGTCCCCTGCTCGAGGGCACAGACTGACCCCCGTCCTCCTGCTGCTGAGGCTCAGTCTTCCCTTCCTCACCCTCCTCCCCCTCACCAAACGCCACAGCAAGTCTGCCCTCCCAATCCCAAAAACCCAAAGCACGAACACCAGTACCAAAACAGAAAAACAAACTTACAGAATGTACGAATGGACTATTAAGTAGTGATGACAGAAAAATGAAGAGCAAAACCTGCTGAAAAACCACTGAAAATGTGCAGGTTTTGTTTTCAGCCATTTCTGGGAATGAATCAAGTTTCAGTTTAAGATTCTTCAATACCAGCTCCATGAAAATGCTGCCCAAGTTTCCTACCCTAGTACATTCAGCCAGAGTTAAACACAGTGCATCTGCCAGCCCGCCCATGTTCTCCTTTCCACCACCACTGACATCAGGCTCCTCTGCAACATGGAAAATTCAGGGCCTATTTGGGTACTGCTGCCAGGAAAAGGAAAAAGCAGCCACATGGGTTACTTGTGTCTTGAGGTGCAAGGATGCAAAATATCCTTTGAGATGTAGGGTGGGCTCCTTGGTCAGTGGGTTGCACAGCAGGAGTTCCAAATTTTGGTCATTTTTCAAAGGCCCAGAAGAGTCACTGATAGGGCAAAAGTGATTTTCAGAGACATCTTTGCACCTCTATGTATCTCACAACACTCTGTACGAGGAATAAGGAGCTTCAAAAAGCTGAATGCAGCTGGTTTTACCTTGGAAGACATAAACCAGCTTATGACAAAATTGAAGGTGTCACACACACCAGCCTGCGGGAACACCTTGCTCTTTCACCAGTCACTAATTTAAAGATGGGAAAGACAGACAAACTCTTCCACCACCACACAAGGACACAAGCTCCTGACCATAAGGAACACCTCATCCATGAACAGTTAGCCCCCAACTCCTCTCCTTGTTGTGTTTTCAGGGAGGACGCACTCCCACAGTGAGCACACTGCTCCTGCCACCCTGCATCTCCATTCAGGCCCCACATAGCCATAAAGGGATCCCTGAGGCCAGATGAGCTGCTCTGATTCCAGTGAGACACACATAGTCTCTCCATCTGCTGGTCATGCAGAACCACGCTGCTCTCAAAGACCAATGCTTGGTTTTGCCCACACAGGTTTGGTTTCTGTTTCCCCACCCATTCACCTCCCCATAGTGTGATGTGAAGAGAGAAAAATTTCCACCATAACTCCAGCTGCACACAGGACAGGGGACACAGCAAGCAGCATGGTGGGACCACCCAGCCAAGGTCCATGTGACAGCCCTTCAGTCTGACCATCTTTCAAACCCAGTGGTACAGCCCCATTTCAGGTGACAACCTCTGTGAAATACCCACACCCTCTCTCATTGCCATTGCCCCACTTGGGTTTTTTTCTCCCTGGCACATGGCCCTGCTGCTCCAGCACAGACAAAAGAGAAGGCACTTGGATTTCAGAATTCACTACATGCTTGGCAGGAAACCTTGACATTTCCCACCAGGTTTGTTCCAACAAGAGGATGAGCTGGATTGGTATTTATGACGTATCTGTCACATTAACATAGGTCATGGGGGGTTTGATGTGACTAACTGCAAATGCTGCTAATCAAGACAAGCACAACAAGCCAAAGTTCACGGCAAAACTCCTGTTATTAAGTCTGGAGAGCAAAGCCGTGGCATCCCATCAGCACTTCCAAGGTGCTCTGCTCCATTGGCCCCTGGGACCCACATCGCCCAGGGGTCCTAAGTGATGGCCCAGCCTCTCTGACTCTTGTCTGGAGAGGCAGTGCTGCCAACAGCAGAGCGCGTGCCTGCTGTTATGTGAGGGCCAGCACAGGTGACTGTCCCTAAATATCACATTTGGGTTTGTGGCATAAGGGCTTAAAACTGTAAAAGAAGCTGCTTGTTTTGCAACAGGAGTGTGACCGATAAATCAATGCAGCATCGCCCAGTGACAGCTGTGTAACCACAGCCTGAGTTAAAACCCACACAACACAAAAACACACAGGAGTCACTGGCACTCGGACTTGAGCAGAAGGCTGAAGGTTTGGACTTCACTTTTAATACCTTTGCAGTCTTTTCCTTACAAGTATGCCAAGCATCAGCCAACAGGCAAAGAAGACGTGGCCCTGTCTGCCAGTGCTGACCAGAATCAACACAGCTATGCCAGGGAGAAGATGCTACAAGCCTGAATGAAGCCCTTTTCCATATGAACACCCTTCTCTCTTCCAGAGGATAGTAATTTCTCTTCTATCATTGGATTTGAATTATGTTTAAAAAAAAAATGGGGTGTGTGGTTAGACAAAACCCCTATTTTAAGAGAATTAAAAATTAATTATTCCTTAAGAGAAAAAAGGATGAAATCTGTGATTTTGGGGAATTATTTCTAGGCCAGAAGCACCCCTGGTCACTAGATAGTTACGCTAAGCATAAAGTCATTTTGCTTTTGACTATTCCTGCTATGGAGCTCCAAAGCTTCAGGACATGGTGCAGGCAGTGGCTTAAGCACAGGCTTTGGTTTTACAGAGCTCAAGGCACAGACACTAGACTTGTCCCGACCAGGTGTGCTTCCCTGAATGGCAGCCCCAGTGCTTCTAAGTCAAGTGGGATTGCTCCATGTTTCCCTGCTCCTGTAGAATTACATTCCCATGTCTGAGGGGAGGGCGACAGTTAAGCATAGATACATAGTCTTTTTCAAATGCTTAATATTTCTAGTTTCACTGTAATTATATCCTGCAGACAAAAATGGTGCTCAAAGTCAAACAAATCCTCCAGGAGAATATACACTGCATGGAAACTCTTTTGGGTTTTTTTTTAACTGGAAAGGTTGTATAAATACTGCAGAATAAGAACCTATAATTATCCATTAAAATCACTCTGAGCCTACTGAATTCATATTTGTCCATGTTCAACCTCTAGTCTCATATTTATAAAGTTTACATGTGGCCAAAAATCAGCTCAGGCAAGAGGCAACTGATCAGAAATACATTTTTCCTGGACCGTTTCTGTGGCGTTAGAGGGTGATGCTCAACCGAGGACCAGCTTCAGGGATGAGGGCTGGGCTGGGCTGCCACCATCCTGCAGCCAGGGCCCCACTTACCTGCCTCCACAGGCAGGGTTCACTGCTCTGTGCCCTTTGCTGACACACCCCTGTGTTGCTCCCCAACATGGCAGGGCTGCAACAGCTCAGCTGAGGGAACCTCCCTGTCCGGGAAAGGCTTTCACACCCACCACTTCCACTGAGAGTCACAGAATCATTAAGGCTGGAAAAGACCATCAAGTCCTACCGTCAACCCAGCACCACCACCATGTTCACCACGAAACTGTCTCCTTAAGTGCCTTATCCACGCGTTTTTTGAACACTTCAAGGGATGGTAACTCTATTACCTCCCTGGGCAGTCTGTTCCAATGCTTTACAACCCTTTCCATGATTTTTTTTTCCTAATATCTAATCTAAACCTCTAAACATTTGCAGTGGCTCCGACACTTGTTGCCCAAGCCTCATTCCAGTGTTTGGGTGCAATTTCCAAATCTGCCTGGGGATGGAGAGGCAGCCCTTGCATTTGGCATGCAGGGATCCATAAAAGGAGAAGTGGTGCTTTTGCTCTGGAAACACTTCTCTGGGAGCGATAAGCAATGTGACAGTCAGCACTGTGGCTGATACACTTTCTCAGGGGGAGCAACACAGTTACCCACCAAGAGCCCCAACCTCAGGATGCCTTCCACCTCCTTAGGCGAGCAGAAGGGGTGTCTGATTCCATCCTTTGCCCTCCTGTTGTCCTCCAGAGGTTGTTTGCCCAGGAAAGGAGCAGGTGCTCCTTTAAAAGAGCAGCTGGCACAACAGTGTCACCAGGGGTGTGAGCACAAAGGGCCCCACCACCGCTGGGCTCACCTCACAGGGCTGAAGTTTGCTGCCCCACCAAATATGCCTGTTCAGGGAGAGGTACCTGCACCCAGGAGAGCCAGGACTGATTCACATATGGGCAAAACCATGGACAGCATCACTGCCAGCAGTGGCCTCTGTGCTCTCCCCAAATCCTCCTCGTTTACCTTCGTGATCCAGGCTACAAAACTGCAGCGACTGAGCCACTGCTTTTCCCCCCAGGACGGAGCCTCAGCAGAGCACAGCACACAGCACTGGGGTCGGGGTGAAGCACTGTAAGACCCAACCCATCGCCCTGCTCCCATCAGCCACCTCCAGGCCTGAGGTGCGCAACATCTGTCTGTTCCCTGCAGCTGTGGCTGAACAAAAGCCACAAGAACCGACGGTCACTGGTACTAACACCGCCTTGGACTCGGTCCCACAGGAGCAGGTCTCGGGCTAACCTTTTGGCTGAGGCTCACAAGAGCCACCAGCCCAGCGGGGGCTGCCAGGAGCTATATATATCTTGCCCGGATTTGAGCTGCCCACAAAACTCCACCGCAAATATTTGGAAGAAGGGGAGGGGGTAAAAGAAACAAAAACATTAAAAAATATTGTCTCAGCAGTGAGAAAAACTATCAAGCAACCCACGACAATTGAAAAATTAGGTACTTTGAAAGCTTGGTAACTTTATAAATGGCGTGGTGTTTCCAGAGAAAGCAGCTCCGGCACTGCTGTGCCAAACTCCTTCCCAAACCATCTGTGCTAAAGCCAAAGGGCAGAGGAAAGCCAACAGCCCTCCTGCCGACCCCTCCTCACCCCCTAGTTGTACCTCAGCCTTGCCAAACACCAGCAGGGAGAAAACCCACACGCATGGGCCTGATTCTTCCTCTTCCCCACCAACCTCCATCTCTGAGCATCCCTCTGGGGACAGTTATATCATTAATATATATATTTACATTCATGCTGAGGTAGGGAGATGGGTTTTCCTCTTGGATACATGGATGTAAAGTCGGAGGAGCTCCACAGGAGTCAAGGGGGTTACACGAGACTTATGGGTACCACATTTGCTCTCCTGAGTTGCTACCAGCCACAGCCTGAGGATGCAGAGCAAGCCTCTGTGGATGAGGATAGAGGGAAGCTGGGAGGTGTTAGCCTAGTGGATCTATCAGCATTATCAGTGTGCACAGTTTACTCCCTGCTGATGCACTATTTTCTTGTGGAGAAGCAGTTGTTGGACCTCACCAAGGCTTTTCTGATCCTTGAAATCATTTGGATCTCAGCAGAGTTCTTTGAGATGACCCCCTCTCTGACCTTGTCAGGCCCAGCCTTCCCAGCAGAACACCCCTGCCATGTAGGACAACACTATTTTATATAGGGAAAACGTCACATTTTCCAGCAGGGACTTATCTCCTCCAAAAGCAAATTACTGTCACCAATAAGCACTGATGTTTACACGCCAACACTCTGACCACCAGTAAAAAACAAACCATCAAACACAAAGTCTGTGCAAATACATCTGTGGTCTATGCCAACCCAGCCATGCAGCTGGAGCTTGGTACCAAAAGCCACAGGAGGTGCAGCAGAAACGCTTCCCAACATCCAAAACATCCCCTGTCATGGATGTGAGGTTTCTCTGATTTAAAGGCATAATTTATACTCAGCTCCTGAGTTACTGAAATCCTGCAACCCTTTCAGCACAGGTCAAAGCACCCCATTTTATGTAGCAGTCTCCAAGGGTGACATTCAGCCCACAGCATGGGAAAGGTCCGTTCCTGGCAGATCCAGGCTCCCTTAATGGAGCAGGGAGAGGCCAGTGCTCCAGGGAGGGATGGAGCTTACTGGGAAATTGATGCCAAAGGAAGATAGGGTGGAGCTTAATGCTTTTATAGAGATTATTTGGAAAAAGAAGAACCCGAGCAAAATGGCTCTTCCCTGGGGAACTCAGGACCTTTGTTTCTCTCCAGACATTCTGAGGACGGCTGTGTGACTTGTGGGCCTGATGCCAGGTTCCCAGTATGCCTTGGAAATGAGGTTTTGTGCAGGAAACGGAGGGGACCCACCAGCCAGTACCCCCTGCAGGACATCAATAACAGGGCCAGCACTTAGGACTACATGGAGCCAGGGCATCCCCAGCTAACACCTCCCAGGACCATTCCCATCTTTTTGACAGCACGAGCTCTGCTTCAGACCTGACTCTTGCTTTAGCCTCCAGTTACAGGGACCTTCTTTCCTGTCCCCACCAGCGGACTCACAAATCTCTTTCCACTGTAAGTAGGCCTGGACCACATGATTTCAAACCCCAGCAGCCACAGGTTCTTCACCCCCTGCCTTCCCCCAGGGATCCCTCGTTTTTCCACCAGAAAACCTGGGGCGGTGATTTGAAGGCAGACAGAAAAACTCCTTTAACTCAAATTAATGAGCGTTTCCACCTCACCTACATCCCACTGCCACAGCCAGAGGGTGATGCTGACAAGATTCCTCTCTAGCAGCCACCACTCCATCTGCCCCCCAACCCAAGGTCATCATTCCCACTGAGACAATTTTGGCCAGACATTTTCCAAAACCTTTGGGAAAGTGTCAGCTCCACTTGGGAAAACCAAGCCTAGCAGGCAGAGCTCATAGGTAGAACAGGCATTTCCTGGGGACTCTCCCAGGCTGTGTAATCCCCCCCTTTCCCACGGGGAGCAGGCAAGGCACAAAGATGGCATCAGTCTCAGGCGGGCTCATGGCCAGGGCAGCCCAGGGAAGGCAAGAGACACCTGCTTTGAGCTTGGCTTTTGGAAAGGCACACACCAAAATGTGTATGTATATATATATTTTTTATATATATATATCTATATTTATATATATAAAATGGGGCAGGGCTGCTGGGCAGGGCAGGGAGGGATGGGGAGGAGGAGAGCTGCAGAAATTGCTACCTGCAGCCACACGTCTCCACGACCATGTCCTCATACTGTTTGTAAACCACATTGTTCCCAGAGTCTATGTAGAGGATGCTGATGGGGCTGAGCTTGGAGGGCACACAGCAGCTCGGGGGGGTGGACTCCGGGTCCATGGAGTTCATCAGGGTCTGAATAATGGCATGGTTGGTGGGTTCCAGGTGGGAGCGCAGGGGGAAGTCGCAGACCCCCTCACAGTGATATGCCTCGTAATCCAGGGGGGCAATTATCCAGTCATCCCAGCCCAGCTCCTTGAAGTTCACATGCAGGGGCTTCCTGCTGCAGCGGGTCTTTGCCTTCTTCCCATGGCCTCTGCCCCCAGACCGGGCAGCAATCGTGGTCCTTCTCTTCCTCCTCCTGGGATACACCTCCTGGCCAGGATCGGGGGGCTCCAGGAATGGGGGGCTGCCCAGGGCCTTGATCTTATCTCGGATCTCCTTGAAGAGATTCTCCTTCCTCTGGGTGCGGGAGAATGCCACGAGCAGGGCTCGCTCGTGGGGCTGCGGCTGGGGCTTGCTGAACCCCAGTTGCCGGGGGGGCAGGAGCTGCCCCGACTGATCCGAGACGATCCTCAGCAGGAAGCACAGCAGCTTGCCCGAGAGAGATCTCTCCCTCTGATCTCGCAAGGCTTCCCAGACATCAAAAACCTCCCATCTGGAGGAGCCTGCATCCAAAATGTCTGCAGCCCTGGAGTCCAGCAGCTGGGGCTCCTCACCATCCTGGCTTGGGCAGGTGGAAAGGAGGAGGTGGTGGAAGGTGCCTTCAGGGGACAGGGCCAAGCTCTGGTTTTCAGGGAGGGCACGCAGGACCCGCAGCTCTGCGCCCGTCACCTCCTCTGCCTCAGGCAGGCTGGAGATGTCGAAGAGGTATCGCTGCTCAGAGGCAGATAGGGAGGCATCTGGAAGAGATAACACGGAAGGAAAAAAAAAAAAAAACACGAAAAAAAAAATTAAAATCCCAGCAAGCTGAAGGCAAGCTCTCATTACGGAGGTGCAAAGGACACAGAGCTAACAGGGAAGATCTTGCCATGCAGCAAGGCTCACCGCGCATTCCAGCAGAACACAGCCTGTGTGTCCTGCGTCCAGGAGCATCACTCCGGCTGGAGGCACCAAAACCAAACAAGGAGGAGAAGGTAAAGAGGGAGAGAGGTATCAATTGAATCAAGTGGCTTCTCATCAGCACTCTTCCCCATGTCCCAAGGAGGCTTCTCTGCCTCCTCCTAGGTGTACCAGTGACCCCAGCTGCACCACTATTCTGTTTTGGCATGGAAGCCCCATCTGAACCTGTGTGCCACAGTCCCACCCCGAATCCCCCATCCCCAGTCAGGAGGTGTTCACCCATTTCTTCTGCCCTAAGTGTCACACACACACACACAGAGCCCCATCCATGCCAAGTGAAAAGCTGTGAAAAATTCCATTTTCCCCTTGCAGACACACATCTGATAGAGGCACCACCAGAGGCTGAAAGTGAGCCCAGCTTCACTTTGTCACTATTTTTGGTGGATCCAAAGCCCAAACACAGACTTGTGCAGTTTCTGGCACTGATTAAATATACTCTGTATGAATTTTTCAAAAACAAAACAAAACAAAAAACCAGCGAAGGAAGTGGCGTTGGGGAGAAGAGATGAATGAGTTCTGGGAGAGTTGTTTTTTATTTTCTCCCTCGTTGACGAGAAACCCGACCTGGGCACGCTGCAAAGATCGCTGGTGTGCCCGAGCCCCTTGACCCGCTGCCGGCAGAGCCCTGCCCGACATCCCCACACCGCAGCCCCCGCCCCGCGCCCGCAGCGCCGCTGGGCGCAGTCTGTACCTCCCGCCAGGGGGGAAACAATCTTCTCCATGTCATCTGCTGCTGCTGCTACTATTATTATTATTATCCTTATTATTATTATTCATTATAGTCATTATTATAATTATTATTTTAAAAGCAGATCTAAAGTTCCTATGAGGAGTAGATAAGAGCAGATAAGGAGATCCCTTTGAAGAATTCATCTGGTTTCGTTTTGCTCTGAAACTTCCCAGGACCTGTGCGCAGTTTTCCCCCGGCTCTCCCAAACTCGGCATTGCCCACCCTCCCACCGGATCATTTTCCCCGCGTCCCACCTCGCTCCCCTGACCTTGCCCCGTCAGCTTTTAGCATCCTTTCCCCCCAAAGGCTGCCGGCAGGATACGGCCCGTACTGGGTGTGGGGATGGCGCTTGGGGGTCTCCGCACCACCAGCCGCCGCTCTCCCACCCCGGGGCAGCCGGCGATAGGCACCGCGGCGAGTCTGGGGCTGGGGCTGCTTTTCAGTTTGTCTTTTAATTTTATTCGATCGGAAATTTATTATTTTTTTCCCCCATCCGAGCGAACTTCGACGGCAGTGCTCGATGTACACATGTTAAAAATACATCGTTAAGTGCGTCTATGTGTTCGTTTGATTATCACCATTAGATCCGCGGGTATGAAGAGGGCAAAAGAGGGGGAAGAGGGAGAAGGGGAGCGCGATGCCGAGCTCAGCCGGCGGGGTCGACGGGAGCCGCTCCGGGGCGCTCCCCGGGGCACCGCGGCTGCGCTCCCTCCCCAGCCCCGCCCGGCCCGTCGCGGGGCCCTGCGGAGTTTTTCGGGCTGCAAAGGCTCTGGCGAGTCTTCTCGCTCCCGGTCCCAGGGATGCCGCGCAGAGAAGCTGCCTCAAAACTGCGCGGCAGCCGCTGGCCCCGCATCAGGTGGCGGGAGGTTCCGAGAGCCGCCCGCACCTCCCCCCGCCCCGGCCCGGCTGGCTGCACCTCGCATCCCATCCCCAACCCCAGCCCCAGCCCCGAGCGTCATCCTTGACTGCGCAACCCCATCGCCACCCCCGACCCCACGCTCATCTCCATCGACAAACCCGTTTCCCAGCTCTAGACACAAACCCGTTGCTGTCACCATCGTCGCCCCAGCCCTATGCTCACGCACAACCCCACTCCCAGCACTGTCCTCGTCCCCATTCCCACGCTCGGACTCGCGCACGGCTCCATTCCCGTTAAACATCCGGGATGCGCAGCCCCTAGCCCGTGAAGCTCCATCCCGTGAGCTACCTCCAACCGCTCCAACCACCCCGTGCTCAAACCAACGCACAAGCCCGTTCCCCAACCAGCGCACAAGCCCATCCCAGGCACAGCCCTGCGTTTGGACCAACGTGCGAGCTCCCTCTCCACGTTGCCACCGCGTCCCCAAACTCACGCTCAAAGTGCTGCGCAACCCCGCGTCCATCCCCGCACCCACGCAGGAGCCCGATCCCCGCATCTACGCACAGCCCCGTCTCCATCCCCACGCCCCATCCTCATCGTAAAGCCCGTTCCCAAGCCCAAGCATCCCCGACGGCGGNNNNCCCCGACGGCGGGGTCCTGGGGGGACGCGCTCCTCGCACTCACCGCTGCTCGCCCGCTCCGCGAAGCCCGTGACGGTGTCGGCGCGTCCGCCGGGGCCGCTGCGGGCGGCCAGGCGCTGGTACAGGGCCACCATGTAGTGGTGCGGCACCACCGTGCCGTTGCGGAGAGCCCCGTCCCTCCGCGGCGGGGAGGAGAAGAGGGAGGCGGCGGCGGAGGAGGAGGAGGCAGAGGAAGGCGCGG
>VZRE01012724.1:0-77795 GCA_013396775.1 Cephalopterus ornatus | reverse complement strand
TCCCCCGGCAGGTGGGATCTCTCCGGATCCCTCCCGATCCCGCCCCGCCGACCTCGGCAGGTGAGACCCCCCCGGACCGTCCCCTCGGACACCGCTCTGCCCCGGTAGGTGAGAGAACCCCTGTCCCCGCTCCGCCTCTGCCTGCAGGTGAGACCCCACCCCGGACACCTCCTCTGGGCTCCCGCCCCGCCTCCCCAGGCAGGTGAGACCCCCGCAGGCTCCGGCCCCGTCTGGTGGGAGGCACCTGCGCCCTCCGTGGGCGCACCCGCACCCCGCATTTGTCGGGGAGAGCTGCGTCCCACAGCCCCGTGCCGCGGCGTCACCCCAGCCTGGTTAGGGGGGATGCGAATGGGAGTTGTGTCCTCGTATTTTGGAAGGCGCCCCTGTATTGGAGGGGGTCACCCGCCACCTCGTACTGGGGCGGGGGTCCCGGTCCCACACTGGACACGGGGCAGACCCCCGGCTTTGTTTCGGACTGAGGGACCTTCACCCCACATTTCGGGCGGACCTCCCACCCCCCAGACTGGCCTGCGGGGGTGATGCTGGCGGCGGGGCCGGGCCGGGAGCGTCAGGGAAGCCGGAGCGACTGTCCCGAGCTGCCCCGCAGCTCCACCGGCCCCGGCAATTCCGCCTCGGGAGCCCGACACCGGAGCAAAACAAAGCCCCGGCCGGGCTGCGGGCTGATGTTTTCCCTCGCACGGAGGGTTTCCTTGGTAAAAGTCAGATGTTTCCTTGGGTCTCGATTAAAATAACAAAGTGGGGTATTTACTAGGATGTTATTTCAAGTCTCTTAAGTCCCTGGTTATATCTGTTGCGATTTCTCCACAAATACAAAAACAAGGGTTGCGATGATTTATTTGAAGGAATGTAGGTGTTTTGCCAAAACAAACACTGCTTTTTTTTCCCCCCTCCTTTGTCCCCCCCCCAAACAATCTCTTCTCACGAGCATTTGTCACTCCAGACTCTCGGATTTCTTTCTGCTGTAGTTTTACAGGTGCTTTGTCACAGTATCACAAGCGGATTTCTAATGCCAACCAGCGGATTTCCTCGGTATGAACACACACACTGGGCAGAGACATGGACACAGGTCCCATGACACCATCCCAAGAAACCTCCATCCCGAGAAATCCCTGTCCCTCGCAGTGCCGGATGGCCAGGTCCAAAGCCATTTGCACACTTTGCACAGTTTGCACAGCCTTTGCACAGCATTTGCACAGGGCTTGCACAGCCTTTACATGGTGTTTGTGTGGCTTGCATGGCATCTGCACACTCTGCACAGACCACAGGGCCTTGCATACTGCCGCTGGCACCACCCACCCAGCAGTTAGTGACCACCAGGAGCCCTAACCCAGCTGGGGCAGGAGGCAGAGGAAGGGGAGGCAGAGGAAGGCCTCAATAATTGTTATTCTTTTGTCAGTCCCTTATTAAATCCAGCCTGATGCTGTTCAGACACTAAAGGTCACTTTTAAAAGCATCTGGCAAGACCTTCTAGCCCCTGAGGCCTCACTCCCCCCTGGCCAGGGTGCTGAGAACCCACTCGGGTGCCTTCACAGAACTGGAGCAGGCAGCAGCAGGGCTGAGTGTTCACAGCAGCTCTTCCCAAAGATGGGAAGGCTGAAAAACACTGTCTGGTCCTGACCCATTCAATCCCACCTCAACCAGCAGCTCCATGGTCACAAACTGTGCTCCTGATGCTCCCACTGAAGGGTATGGCAGCGCTCCCTTCCCAGTGCTGCCCAGAGAAGGGATCAAAAGGATCAGCAGGATGGAAGGATGATGGGACAGGAATGACTGTCGAATTCTAGAAAATGGGCAGACAAATCTATCCATAAACCTCTAGGCTTCTTGCAATGGTTTCTGGAGCCTCCTGCCTGGACTTGTTTCACACAGTCAGTTTTATGTGAAACAATGAGATACAAAAATGGTGAATGTGGTCCATGCCCTGGGTCCCCTGAGACTTTACATCCTCCTGCATGTTGGGGTGCACGTACCTGCCACACATGTGGAACCCCAGGCTTTACCCTGGGACTGGAACTGTCACTGCATCTTTTCTGTGTGTCTTTCAAAAATTAAAGTTACATTGATGCAACAGACAGCCAGCTGTGCCTTCTGGTTTTTCCTTCCCTACAGTTTTTTTTTTTCCCACAGACCAGTCCTCTTCTCAGCCCCCAGCGGGGCAGCAGGGCCAAATCCCTGTCTGGTGCAAGTCAGCAGAGCTTAGCAGTGGATTCCTCTGCATCAGTTTGCACCACACCATCCTTGTTCCTGCGCAGTTGTCCCCGTGACAGAGCCTTGTGCTGCTGGGTGATGAGAGCCAGATCTCTGTCCTCACTGTCTGTATGGAGACCCAACAAAGGCACCCACATACCCATACCAGCCCGAGTGACACGGACGCACACGTCTGCACACACCAGACACACATGCCCACACCAAAGGCGCACACACACACACACATGGGTACACAGATCCAAGAAGAAAATCCTGCCCAGCCATGCCAGAGGGTAGATATGAAATCCCACAGCTCATCCTCTCAACCACACAGCATCTACTGAGGTGCACAAGCGCTAACTTTCCCATCTGTTCTCCATTGTAACTTCACTTAAACCCTTCTGGGCTTTCTTGAATTTCCATCAGCCCAGCCCAGCCCAGCTGCAGGACCTTCCCAAGCTGCCCCAGCCCTGCTCTGCAGCTCCTGCCCCCAGTCCTTCCCTGCACCGAGGACGGGCTCCCTTCTCTCCCACTGCAAACCTTTTGCGCATAATTTCACACTGGCAAAGAGCCACCTTCTACCAGCCCCCTTCCAAAACCAAATTAGCACGCTGCTGCAGCAGCAGAAATTGGAGAGGAACGGCTGCAGTTTTATTTTACAACTCAATTAGCAAGTTTATACAGAAAAAAACACCCATATAACTGAGGGAGATTTTATGTCCGTTCAGCTCCACCAGCAAATAGACTTGTTCCTCCTGAGGGCACTCCCCACTGCAGTGGGTACAGCAATGTGCTCCTGTCCATGGGGGCCTTTAACCAACGTGGTGATCCTGGCTCCAGCCCTGCTCACTTGCTCCATCTCTCTTTGCTTTTACACTTACAAATCCTCTGGGTACCTCCATCACGTGTTGAAAAACACAGTTCTGAGACTGTTCTGCCACCTTGTTCACCAAGTGTTAAATCAGAAGTGTGCCAGAGCCTCAGATGAAGATAAAAGGTCCCATTTGCCTCTAATTTTTCCCAGAGAACTAGTCCCAGATGACACGAAGCCAATGGCTGTATGCCCAGGATGGATCCTGACTCCCATAACACCTTGCACCTTGTCCCACTATGGTCTCTCTCTCCCTTCACCAATAGACCCTTCTGGCCAGGTTTTTGGAAAGAAAGGGGCAGTCAACTCACTAAGCCTGCTTTCTTATTGGCAACATTTTTTGGATGCTGATTCCTTGAGGATCAGGAAGGAATCATTCCTGCCTGGCTGATACTTAGGCTTGTCCCTCTGGTGTAGTTTCCCTCCCTCTGCTCCCTCTCTTGGTCCCCAGCACTGCCCTGCTTGCCCTTCTGCATTGTCCATGGTGGCTGGGGACCTTTGTGTGTGGAGCATCAATTCATTTCCATGAATCCTGGGCAGAGTGAACTCCCCTACCACGTCTGCATCCTCTTGTGCAACTGTGGGCAAGATCCCAGCCTGGCAGAGGGGCTGCCCTACAGATGCTCTTTGGCACAGGAAAGAAGGGGGTATTCAATTTAACTGGAACCCACCAGCCACAGAAGACCACTTCTCAAAGGAGGAAACTGAGGCAGAAGGGAAATCCTCAAGGAATAACCATGTCCCTTATGTCACAGCCACATTCCCACAGCTCTGCACCTCCACCTTTCCTATCATCAGCCTTTTTTGATGGAATAAAAACAAACTGCAAGCAGCCCCTTCCATGCTTCAAAACTGGAGGTTTTGTGGCTGTTGCTGTTAGCTAGGTCACTGGGGCTCCACCAACTTTTCAAGTCTTGAGCAAGTTCAGAGTGATCAGAATATTGATGCCAGTGGAAGACTGTGTTCTCATGTAGTGACCACACAAGAAGCCTCTTGGGGCATCACTTAACAAATGTCTTCTAGTGAGATGGCCACAAGTGACAGCAAGGCCAGCTCAGCAAGTAACCAAGCAACAGCATCATTTTCTTTCCAAATCTTCCAGCAACTCCTTCCAAAACTTACTTAAACTCAAGCCAAGCTGAATTCTTTCTGGTTGTCTGCACAGGGATAGCCAGAGAAGATAAGACAAATCAAGGTATAAACTCCATGCATGAAACATCAGATGGATTCAAGGACCCCGTGGACTGCTTTGCTTCAGGCCTAGAGACCTGACGTCACCACAGCCTGGACGCCTAAAGCTGTGCTTGTCTCACATCACTTTCTATTTGAACACTGTGCTCTAGCTAGGGGACAGGAGACTTATGGAAATACTTTGCTGAAAATTCAATCCTTCTGGAAACATAAAAGCTTCTTGAAACAGGCTTTCCAATCCCCTCAGGGAAAATTGTCCTATTCAGCATCTGGTCGACAGGATCTGGCATAAGCCACCTGAAAGTAGCGAGTCAAAGCACAGTTGAGTGCTCAGTTATGCTCAAAAAAAAAAAAGAAAAAAAGCCCATTTGCTTTTTGAAAAGTGCAGAGTCAGCAGGTAATTTGTCAATGCACCAAGCCCAGATGCTGGATCATGGTGATGACTCACCTAAGTATTCTTATGGTGGTGGTCTAGGCTAGCATCTGGTTGGAAGGGGTGGGATTCACTTTACTTCATTCTGGCTTCACTAGTTACTGGAGGGTGAGCTATACCTCCGGAAAGCAGTTCCTACAGCATTAACACAGCAATGGGACAGCTGTTACAGAGGTGCAGAAAGCCCTCAGCTGTCCTCTACCTACCCCTGGCTGTCCGTGTGAGATGTCACCAGGGGAAGTACTCTCCTATAGCTTTCCTCAAGCTCTGCTCCATGATTCTTTATTTTTACATATTTAATCCTTTGATCTCCACTCAGTCCTTTTTTCTCTCATCTGTTTCCCACATTATTGTGTTTCTCCCCAACTTCTTGTCCTCCAGCTCCCAGCTCCTTTGCAAAGGCTCCTCAGAACCTGAAGGTGAGACCCCAGCTGGGAGAGTGTTTGCAGCGGACACCCAAGGCAGCACCAGAAAAGGAACACTGCTCACAGTAGCTCATCCCAACCTTTCCAGTTGCCAATTATTCCTAGGAGAGTCCTCTGCCCTCTTCCCATCCCTCCCCAACCAGTGCTGCTCACGACTGTTGTCACTCTCACTGCTCTGCCACTTGAGACAGAATTTCTCCATACAAACTCCTTTCCTTTCTATCCCAATGAAAAGTCTTACCAATAACTCCAGTTCTGTCTCACTCATAACTTTCTGCATGCAGGTTTTCACCACTATGAACATGGATGGAAGATAGGGGGTTTACCCCCTTTAAGTTATCTTCCCATCCTTTGGTATTGTTTATTCCTTGTCAGACACTCTTTTCTTTCTCATTTACTTCAATGATCCCATGTTTTTGTTTTCCCTCCATAGACCAGGCAAATGGAGCTAAACTCTGAAGTTCTTAAGGTCAGCCCAATAGTTCTCCACCAGTGATAGGGATCTGGCAAAGAAAGGCCTTTCCCCAAGAACTGATTTCCCTCCTTTTTGGGGATATCACCTTGATTAGGAATCAACAGGGGGATGGATCCTACCAAACTACAGTCGACAGCACAAGATATCTAGTTGGAGGTATCAACTCTGGTTTCCTGGACAGTTGCTCTGGGAACACCAATAAGCCATGGGTGTCAGCTGAGGTGTGCAGAGGGCCAGAGCAGACCTGCCAGCCCTCAACTCCAGGCCAGTCCTCCTCCCTTCACTCCTCTGTGTCAGCTCCTGTGCCGTGCTGTGAAGAGGAGGAATGGAGGAAGGTGGGTGCCTGGGTGAGGAAAGTGTGGTCCAAAGTTCTGTTTGATTGCAACTTTGCATGGTCTGGATCACTTCTGTTGAAGATTCTGTCTGTCTGAACTTCCTGCCAGGGCAGCATGTCCTTTCGTGTCAGACGTGGGTGGTTTGGGCCATGCGCTCAGGAGAGATGCCCCTCACTCAAAAGGCCCCACAGAAACCAGCACAGACCATGGGGCAAACTGAGCAGCTCATGAACTACTTCTTACCACTGGTACCTTCTGGTCTCCTGTCCAGTTCTGCATTTTAACCCAACAATTTCTGCTTTCTTTTTCCATCTCGCCTTTTCCAACTTTTGTTGGAAAACATTTCACGTCCAGGGTCTCTTTCTCCTTCATTCAGCTGCTGAGCAGCATGAGAAGCTGAGAGGATAGGAACCATCGCGTCCCAGCCCAGCAGAGGGGCCGGGTGGCTCGGTGGCTCGGTGCGACCGAGCGTCATCTGGAAGCGTGCGGACAGGGATCTCTCCCAGGGCAGGAGCACCATCTCCTGGAGAAGGGATTTATAGCACTGAGTCTCTGCATAAGGTGTTTCCCGTCGAACGTATGAAATGTGGAAGGCACTAGCAGTTTCGAAGGCACTCACTCTTGTTTCTCTCCTCTTAGGCTGTGAAACACATGTAAATCAACCCAGTACGAGTGTGTCCTGTATACAAGACAAAGAGATGGAAAACAGGAGTACGTTATGTGGGCACATACCTTTTCCTTTGTGCTGTGCTTTAGACAGTCTTGAGTGTGAGTTGCAGGAGAAAATCTAGTACAGTGGTCAGGCAGCTTCATCCCAGCGGGATCCCAAGCCCATGCCAACCCCTGGCTGAGCCTCTCTGTCCTTCCCTCCCTCAGGCCAGAGCTGTGCTTGGGCTGCCGGCTTCCTGCAGAACCAAGTTCAGCTTTGATAAAAGCAAGTATTCCATGTTCCTCCTCCTTCATTTCCAGCTCCTTCCCCTTCCTTTCCCATCGCTGCTGGCTTGTTGGGTGCCCACAATCCATTTCCCATCAGCATCAAATATAGGAGGAAGGAGACCAGGGGGACACACAGGACAACAAATGGAGCACGGCAGGGCTTTAGGCTCATCTTTTCACCTAAGGATACTGCTAAGCCCCACAGCACAGGGGGGAAAGGCACCATCTCCTCCCCTCCCCCAAATCATGTCCTACCTGTGCTGTAGTGCTCCAGACCAGTTGGCATCTCTTGTGTGATGGGCTCATCCCAGAGCAGGTAGCTCACCCTCAGCTGACAGCAGGTGTCCTGGAAACCACTGGTCACCCAGGGATCCTCGCAGGGGCTGGCAGCTCCTTGTTTCATCTCTCCAGGCTGAGCCCCATGAGCTCTCCAGGTAGACGTAATTGTGCAAATAGAGCTTGACTCTTAGGCTGCATCTACACAGGTAGATTAAATGTTTGTAGGAACATTCATTGGCTCCCTGGCATTATTTAATTTACTTGTATAAATGGATCGCTGGAGACCCTGAAGACCAGGCCAAGTTACCTGATGGGCTTGTGTGTAAGAAACCTAGGTCATGGTCAAGATTGTCTGCAGCCTTGCCTTCTTTACTTCAAAAGCTTATTCCAGCATGGTAGGGGTGAACCTTAGCTAGCCAAGAAACAGTGGTTTTTCTTGAAGAATGAAAGGTCCAGACCTTTGGTATTTGGTAGAGAGCTGAAAATTTGGCAGCAAGAGCAATAAAGAGCACTATCCTGGGGATAGACCTAAGCCAGCTCTGGGTGGGAGCCTGGGACAGCTACACTCCTTCACATCTTAGTTTCTCCCTGTCTGTAGTAACAGGTCCCTGCCTGCTCTTGAGGGCAGCTTGGGAAAAGGATTAAGGAAATAGTAGAGGTGTATTTCCAACCTTGCATACGGATGTTCCTGATGAAGTCTCAGGAAGGAAAAGCACCTTCCATGCAAACAGTTTTTCCACAAGTCTTGCATTTTCCATTCTCCTCCCCAAATCAGCACAGCCCAGACCAACTCCCCTGAGTTCTGGTTTTGTAATTGTAGATTTGAACGCCCGAGTGACTGATTTCAGCAGAGGCTCCAGTCCTATGAAGTGGGAATGGATACAGACGGCTGCAGGACCAGCCAGAAAAATGTGGTTTCCCAAGGAGACTTCATTTCCATTCTCCTCAGGCTGATTGTTTTTCTCACCAGGTGGTGGTTGCTTCTTCCTGCATTTTGGAAAGCTGAGAACTTGACTCATGAGAAAAATATCCAATGTGTTGCTACATGATTGTACCATAAATGGCTACATCTGTCGCTAGGGATGTATTTTCCTCTGTCTTTCTGGAGGACAATCACCCATTTCTATAAAATCTCCAGCACCCTTGCAGTGCTATTTCAGTAGTTACTGTTTTGGAGGAGTGTGATAAGAAAGCATTTAGGGTGGATTAATTTCACTTGATCTAGAATGTGAGACATGCACCAGCTGTACCACTGTTTGGACTCCAAAGACTGCACTGATTTGATTTTCTACTACTACAATACATACATATATATTTAATGCACATGACAGCACCAACACTTGCTTCTGAGGTCATGAATTTTAACCATTTGGGCCCCATTCTGTTGTCTACACATAAATACTGCAAATTGAGATGTACCAGAGATCCAAGACACCTGCCTGGACACGCAGACACAGCATAAGACCAGCACAAGACCTGAATCCCTCTAGAGCAGCAGCTGGAGGCCATGTGGGATACACCAAGGTCTCTTCAAGGGCACTAAACCACGGCTGAACAGTTGAATTGAGACCTGAGCACCTAAGCTGGTTGCTACCACCCCCCTATAGCCACTAGAGAAATATAAGCACTTTTAGGGTGTAAATCTTGAAGTGAGCACCTGAAACAGATTCCAGTGCTCCCAGAAATTTTCCTCTTCTCCACTGACTACAAAGCCAGTCTACCAGACCAGCACAGAGAAAGATACTGAGCAGGTCAAAATCTAAATTTAAGCAAGAATGATATATCTCTGGGAAACTGGAGAGGCAAATTGTTACTGCTTTTTAACACCTTTACAATTTCAACACTAATGTCTTCATTAAAAAACATGGAGGTAGAAACCCACGTGCACGACCTGGTGAAACACAGAATCTGACTGTCAGCCACTTTCTAAGTAAGAATCAGAGCATCTGACTTAAAATGCTTCTTGTAAAATGTCTGTGAGCAAAACTCTGCTACCGGAAGAAACAGCATTGACCTGGAAAGATATTCATCTTCCTACTACAGCTGTGTATGAATGACTGGTTGATGAGATTGGTTGTACTGGTTGTGCTATGAGACAGATGCATATTTACAGAGCTCCCTGCACAACTGAGCAACTCTGTCCTGGCTTGCTGTCACCAAGAAATGTTGGGTGATTGCAATCTCTCTCACGGCATCTGCCAAACCAGTTATCTTGAACTGAAAGAGTGCAGCAGAATTAATGCAACTCAGTTTACCAACCCCCCAGCATTTTACTTCCCTTTTATTTTCATCACACACTGGAGGTATACCAGAAGTGACTGGCTTACTGGTGAGCCAAATTAAACAGGTATCTGCTTGAGTCTATGCCTCAGCCTTTCCCTTAGAGGGACACAAATCCAGACCTCTTACCTATTGAGCTGCCAGGTTTTTACAATAACTGGAGGGGCTGAAAGTTGTCCAGCCATCTCCTCTTCTGTTGTATTTGGTTAAAATTGGTCATGGGATTATTGCAAAGTTATTAAGTGGGGAGCAGACAGCTAGACTGGCAGATACATGGAGCAACAGACATAGCAATTGCATACACTTTCTATTTAGGAAGAGATGATGAAGAAAAACACCATCTCACCTCCCAGTCCCTTCTCATTTTTTTCGCTAATTCAGAGAGTTGAAATTTTTTCATTTGGGAGAATTTCAGTCAGGTTCCAGCATCAGTTAGAAAAATGGAGGAATTGTTCCAAAAATGTCCCAGAAAGCTTTCCTAATTTTATAAAGAAAGCCAGGAACAAAACCTGGCCAGCTCTAACCTGACTGGCTCGCACTGTGCTGTGGTGGGTAGTTCAGCAGAGAAGTCTGGATCTCTATGAGTCTCAGCCTTTACTCCTGCAGGCAGAAATCTTCATAAAAAGAGTCACCTTCATGCTTCATGCAGGTAATGAGTGACCAGGAGCCAGCACCAAAGCCAGGCAGGCCTTGGGCTCTTGCTCATCTCCCACCAAATAACTTAGTATGGACATGAACACCTCCAGAGCTTATTTGGTGGGAGTGAGGGAAACCAAGGCAAAGTACTTGGACAACAGCTTTGGTCAGGTGTGTGGTGAAGATGGATTTGAAAAACTTGGCAGCATATTTTGGAGTCTACCTGGAAATTTGTGCAGTTATTGACTGTTCCTTCACCTTTCCTGGATCTGGGGAAACACTTTTCATTGCACCTATGTAAAGAGTCAACTACCGAAAAACTATGGTTCCTTTCGGGAAAAAAAAGATTCTACTCTATCTGTTTACTGTAGATGTGATTTTTGAATAATATGGACAATTTTCTGTATTTTAAGACTTAGTTTTATTAAACTGGTGTAAACCAGGAAATCTCATATTTTCTTCCTCACTGGCTACCATGAAATTCATCCACGATTTACCTAGGGTCCCCAAACTTAAAAGAGGTGGAATTTTAATTCCAGGGCTGAAGCAGGTCAAGAGCCAGGTTTATCTTTCAGCAGGGATTACCTACGGTTTCTACTAGATTATTCCTGACATGTGAATCATCATATTACAGGTTAAATGTTTAAAGGGGGGAGGAAAGCATGAGGCATAATGAATAACAGCTATATAACTCCTCTCCCTTCTCCCCAGAATAAATCCACACTGAGTTTAGGAGGTGCGTAGATTAAAAGACTGTCCTGATGGGCTATCAACAAACTTACCACATCATATAACAAGAGTGAACTTTAAATCTACCATTTTGGCTACCTTTGAAACTCACTGAGAAGCCCAGTTCTAATATAAAATCTCCTAGTGGTTCACATCTGGGTTTTGTAATTGTCATCTGAAAACAGAGTTAGGAGTGATAAGTGAGTGGTCATCTCACTGGAATCTTAGTGCAGCCCTTTTCAGTAATGAAATGATATTGTATTTCTCCCCTTATGAATCAAGGCTGAAAAAAAGTTTCATGTTCATCTTTTAAACTGTGTTTCCATCGCTGATTTATTTTGTTTTAAAATATGTTCCTCTGCCCTTGCTTTTCCCCTCCCATTTTATTTACTATACCCTAAGCAGAGCTCTGATTTCCCCTCATCCTGCCATGATTACAGGCAGAGTCCTCTGCCAGGGATTCAAAAATCGGTGGACAATACCCCCTGGGCTTATAAACTCACTGTTGTTCTCCTGCTGCTTTGGGGGAGATGAAAATCAAATCCACAAGCTGCCAAGAATCACACCCAGGCGGGGATGCAGTGCTGCAAGAGCTGGTCCCTGCTCAGTGTACAGGAGACAGATGTGACCCTGGGATGAGTTCATGGGGTCACACCTTGACCCTGATGGAGACCCCTCATCCTCCCGTGCCCCTGTGAGGAACAGGGATGGATTAAACTGTAGGGCTACAGTCCGTTTGTATGGACGGAATGGACAGGCACCAGCTACAAATCACTCCATATTTTAACAGGCTGTGAGAGGTTTTCCTTCCTCACTTTAACCCTTTGTGGGACCTAAGTGCCTGCAGAAGATGGATGGTGGGCAGCCCTCCAGCACAGGTGGTGAAAGGCTACCTGGTGTAAACCGACTTCTTCCATGTCCCAGCCAGGGCTGAAGGAGAGGGAGGACCATCCCCTTCACCTCTCAGGTTTGGGATCTCCACTACAATTGCCCTCCAACACACTCATCACCAACAGTGTCTCCCTTTGCCCACTCACCAAACAGTTCCCTAATTTGACACCAAGCTGTTCCCCAAGGAGGCCAGGACCTGGTTGTCAGCTATTTCACAGGCATCAGACCAGAAGCCCTGCAGAGGACCTGGCTACCCAACAGGTGTCAGATCACAAGCTCTGCAGTCGCCTGAAGGCCCCCAAGCCTTCAGGCCTTGCCCCAGTCCTTGGAAAATTCTTTCATATGCTTTTTTAGGTTGCCACAAGGAGGGCCAAGGGGAGAGCTTTTGAGCCACATCTGGTAAAGAAGAGCAAATGTGTTTGTGCCCCTTTCTGACCACTGGGGAGGGGGGTGGTTGTTGCATCTCCATCATGTCTACCTGTATTTTCTTGTCTGTCCTGCCACAGGCTGGTGGATGGAGAATTATCTACTCTCTGGAAGAAAAGTGCTGTGTTAATGCTGGGAGACGTCACAGGCAATAGGAGCTGTAGGCTTCTGATTTCCAATCTTTTTTGTTTCTTTCTTCTCCCCCTTTTCCATCCCACTCCCACTTGGTCCCCTATAACCCTCTTCATGCTGAGGCAGGTGGTTGAGGAAACTCCTCTGGGCTATGTTTCAGTGAAAGTTTAGCTATTGGGTGTAAAACTGTATCAAAAATAAATACAAACATCAGTGTTGACTGCAAATGTGGTCATACCACCGACTGACTTCAGCTCTGTAGCAAATCCCAGTGTCACTGGTCCCAGAGTCAGGTTTTGACCATGAGCTGAGGGTTAGACTGGAGTTGGTGGGATTGTGTGTGCAAGTGAATGATGCCAGACAGAAGCTGGGCATTGACTCCCAAAAGGTGAGTGTCATGGTTTTCTAGCTACTAGGAAGAAAATTAACTCTATCCCAGCCAAAACCAGCACAGTGAGACACAGCTGGGGACCGCAGTCAGCACCAGCAGCCCATCCCGGGTCTATAGGTTGTATTTGAGTGCTCTCTAGTGGACAGAAAAACAAGTCCAGAGGCGAACACAGTTGATGAGGCTCTCTCTGAGCTGAAGTCACCCTCACCTGGGTGTCTGAGGCATTGGGTCTGTAATATCCACACACCATGGGCCTGTGCTGAGTGTCTGGGTACAGGGTTTGGGAGGGCAGTTCAAAGCTGGGTCTTCCCAATCCATGAGGCTGCAGGGCAGAAGTTTGATGCGGGAGCAGTGCAGGGTGGCAGAGGATGCGCACCTTGTCTAGTAAGAGCTGACTCACAGAGCACAGGTAACAACCCAATCCCTTCCCATTTACACAGCTTTTCAGTGCTTCTCCTTGTGTTGAAGGAAACACCTGAAGGACCTGTTCCTGCACGTGCAGTCAGTGGGCAGAAGAGCAGTGAGGTACTGTGGAAGAAGAGTAGAAACATTGGTCACAGGATTTTAAAAGGAAGTGGGGAAAAATTATATCAACTCATTTACCAGCTGCTGATGAACCTCCAGGAGCCCTCTGCTCCGAGCACCCTGCCAGTGCTGAACATAAGCACTCTGAGGGAAAATAGCTCATGTTTCATAGCACAAAGTGATAACCCACTGGATATAGTGGAAGTAAACTACTTCAGTGTGACAAGAAGGTTATTATGGAAGTCAGCTCAGGACACAGACCATAAAGTTATGTAGTGGGTGCTCCCAGATAAGCAGAACCATATGAGTGAACCCAAACATTTAAAAGGCACTCAAAAATCATGAGATCTGAGTTTTGAGTTCTGAGAATAACTCACAACATTTTCCTTTTATTTCTGTGAAGTGACAGCTAAAAGATATTAAAACAAGAAATAGCCACTTGACTCATGAAAGAGTTACACAAGCTATAGAGGTTATATGCATCCCTCCTTAAACTCTTTAAAGCCTGACTTCTCCATTACCTCTGTGTTGTGGGAGATATTATCTTAGGTTTCCAGGATGACACCATCCTTCATCAAGAGCTTTTCTTATATGGACACTTCTCAATGCTCAGACATCCTGAACACAAATAAAACTCCTTCAACCTTCTATTAAGCTTAATTATTTGTCTCCTATGCATGCTTTTCCTTTACTTTCTAGAGGCCTTTGACTGAAATTCGACTGCCTCCTTTTCTTTGAGCATCTTCTCCCACTTGGAGCAGTCATCTTTGACCTTGTCTCATCTAGTCAGAAACCACTAAGGCTCTACCACAGTACCACACATACCTGCCGAGAAAGAACATGGGTTTGTATGTGGGCAGTTATTCTGTGCAAATTCATTAACAGTTTTGTTACAGAGATGCTGCAGCTATATACGTTAGGCTGCTGAATACTGACTGCACAAATATGCTGATTCCGTTTGTTGAGGGTCCAGAGTTTACTCCTCTTTCCTTCACTCATACACAGCTAAACCGAGGCAAGGGAGACCCATGAAGGTGAGAGGAGTAGCTGAGGGTACCCCAAGTATTGGTAGGAAACCATAACTCTATTAGTGATGACTTTTAGTGGTATTGCTTCTCAGATTCGCTGCACATTCTCCCATAAGCCTTCCCCTGCATGTTTCCGGTTGACAACCAGCTACACTAAACAAGCCCTAGTGCCACTGCGACTGATGGCCAAGGTGCAGGTTCTGGCCAACGCTCATCGATGGGGACATTTCTGCAACAAAAAAAGAAAAAAAAAAAAAAAAAAAAGGTTCAGTGGAAGAGATTTTCCCTGTTGCATCCGAAGTAACATGAGAATCAAATTTCAAGTATTCTAGGAGGTTGCTTCTGAAAAAGGAAAGATTGTTTGTTGCTCAGCTCCAGCAGGCAGCTCTATTGGCACATTACAGTTTTCTCCTGTCAGGTTTGATTTACGTTATAGTGGTTTTAATTTTAGACCTTCCTTGGTAACCAGGTTGTAACCGAGGAAGTGGTCATCTTCCCAGTATTCCATGCGATTTTTTACGTAAACCAGGGTATAAATAAGAAGAAGGAGAAGCCTCTTNGAGGAGAAGCCTCTTTCTCTCTTTCCTTCCCAGTGGATCCGGGAGCAGATTCTCTGCTATTGCCTCTACTCATGTGGAAGAGTGAAGCCCAGTGAGGTCTTGTGGACCTTGAGAAGCGGAGAGTGCCGACAGTCGCTTGGTGCAATTCTGCTATCTCAAGGAGAGTAATAAAATTTTCTTTTGTTAGTTCTTTATTGGTTACTCCTGGGTTTTTATTGCGTATCTCTATTTTGGTTTTTTTTAAAAAGTCCCTTTTCCCTTCGGGGTGGGGGGAGGTGTTCAGGGTCCCTTTTTCTGTGTACATAGTATTCTAATTGTATATAAGTGTAAATACACGTGTGTATTTTTTGTACAGCTTTAGTCTAATCATTTCGGCGTTTCAGTAGCTTTTCCCTTCTCTCTTTCCTTTGTCTTCATAGAGGTAGTGGTGGGGAAGAGAGGCTACAAACTGTAAAGTTTGAACATTCGACAGAAAGTCAGATCCAAACCGTTACATACATGCACCTTTTATGCCGAGATTCACTCTTCACAGTCACCATCTGATGAGAGACCCTGTCCTAACCTCATGGGAAAGTCAGCTGATTGTTTCCACAACTTCAGAGTTTAGCACCACTGAGCCATTTGTTTTATTCATTTGTTACAATGATACGGGTTGTGGAGTAATAAAAATGCCAAATAGGATAAGACTTGTTAGGAAATCAGATAAACAGGCAGCCCTTGGACTTCTTCATGAGTATACTGATGCAGTGCACCCAACCTCTCCAGGTCAAAGAGGGGCAGCATACAGGGGCCAAGCACACACTTCTGTTTAGGGAGAAAAGCCCCAGTTTTTGAAGCATCTTCGCAGGCACTTGGCAATATTTGGAAGGACACTGCTCAGTGAGCATGGCAAGCCTCGGTGGGAACTCATGGCTCAGGTCCTGCTCTATTTTTGCTGTCTCAGGCAGCTAACTGCCAGCTGCTTACTCCTTGTTACTATCCGAATAAATTGGATTATCCAGGAAGCCAAATGGGGATAAAAATGCCATTAGAGAAGCAATTCATTTAGACATAAAACTATTCATGATATACCAATGCTTTCAGGAACTCCATCCCAGAGCTTTTTAACCCTTCAGAGGCCTCATGAGAACAATTCACCTGCCAAAAACATTTTCTGATAGTTTGCAGCACTTCTGGCAATGAGGACTCCTGTGCCAGAAAGGCTGCAGCTGGGGGATGGTGTTTACACTCTGCTTAACAAAACGTTTTTAGTGGTAGGGAGAGAAAACAACTGGGATTTAGAAAAGAACCTCACCTATGAAGTCTCCCCTTTTTGTTTTGACTCATGAGTTCCATGCTCTAGATTTCTTGTTTCACAAGCATCAAAAAAGACTGTTCTGTGTAGGCCACTTTGGACCTCTCTTTATTTTTACAGACTTCCATCACATCCCAAACTCCTCCAGCTGTTCCTTTCAGGGGTGAAAAGTCCTAATCCACTCACTCAGTCTTCTTTCAGAGGCTGTTCCTCTCTGGGGACACCCCTGGACCCTGTTGCATACCCACTGGTGTGCAGACCTCGTTTGGCTGCACTGATGCAGTCTCAGAATCTTGTTTCTATTGCTTTTCTAATAATCTCTTGCATATTAGTGGGAATCTATCTGTCCAGAGAAGGCAATGGAACTGGTGAAGGGTCTGGAACACAGTGTGATGAGGAGCAGCTCAGGGAGCTGGAGGTGTTTAGCCTGGAGGAGGCTCAGGGGGGACCTTATTGACATTTGGAAGTCAGTCGCTTCTCCCCAGTGAAAGGAGAGGAAATGGCCTTGGGTTGCACCAAAGGCAGTTTAGATTGAGTATTAAAAAACAAATTTATTCACTGAAAGGGTGGTCAGGCATTGGAACAGGCTGCCTGGGGAAGAGCTAGAATTGCTTATAAAGCACGTGGATGTGGCACTTGGGGATATGGTTTAGTGGTGAGCATGGTGGCTGGGTTAAAAGTTGGATTCGGCGACCTTAGAGGTCTTTTCCAACCATAACGACTCTATAATTCATAACCGCAGAAAGCAGCACCCGGTGTGAAGCTTTTTCCCCCGTCGCTTCCCTGCAAAAGCCCTGGGCACCAGTGCAGAGAAAGCTCTGGGATAACAGAGAGCCCAGAAACCTTCAAAATCAACCAGGGCTGCCCAGGGCAGCCGCGGGTGCCGTGAGGTGCAGCAGCGGGACCAGCTGCTTCCTTCTTCCTTCCCAAAATAAATTTCGGAGCACACAGCCGCCCCAGGGTGTGTGGCCGTGTCCTGCTCCCGGCTGGCGCTGCCTCGGGATGGGGCCGGGTCAGGCCAGTGCTCTGGAGCGGCGCCGTGCGCTGCCCACTGTTTTAAGGCAGAGACACGTGCGAACTGTTTGCAGTGGGGAGGAGGAGGAGAGCCCGGGGATGCGCCGAGGCCCCAGGGATGTTTTGGGCCCGTGGGGAAGAGGATGACTTAGTGGGGTTCCCGTGCAAAGCTTCCCGCCCGTCGGTGTAGTCGTGGCCGAGTGGTTAAGGCGATGGACTAGAAATCCATTGGGGTCTCCCCGCGCAGGTTCGAATCCTGCCGACTACGAGCCGGGGGCGCTCTTTTTTTTCCCTCCGCGTTCCGGACGTTTTCCTCCCTCCCCCCCCCCGCTCGTTTTGCCCCGCAGCCGCCGCCGCCCGATATCCGGCAGGGCCAGCCCCGGGAAGGGAGGCGGGACCTCCTCCCGCGGCCATGGAGCAGCGCGGCCCGGCGCCCGCCGTGCTGGTCACCACCAGGTACCGGGGACACCGCCCGGGGCAGGGGATGCCCCCGGGGGGGGGCTGGGGATGCTCCTGCCGGGCCGGCTGTGCCTCCGCTGCTCTGGTGGCGGGAGCCGTCCCGGGAAAGGGAAACGAGGGAGGGAAGGAAGGGAGGAGCGCGGCGTGGCGGAGCAGAGGGGAAGCCGGGTGGCTGCTGCGTGGGTTTGTCCCGGGACATCTGGGAGACGTGCGGATCCTCCAGTTTTCTGGCGTTTCACAGCTAGGATAGATCCCTCCCCGGCCCGTTCCTCCTGGTGTAACTTGGGGTGGCTTCCCTTCCACGCTGACGCAGCGTGTGCTCCCGCCCTCCGGAAACACCTTTTCCTTGTGATTCCGAGGTGAGTCAGAAGGAATTAGAATTTATCCCGAAGCTTTGGCTTCATCAGTGGTTTTGCTGATGCCCATTCCCCGCTGCCGTGTCCTGCATCCCGATCCCGGTGCCCACCGGGAGCCCCTCTGGCTGGAAGCTAAATGAGTGGGCTAAATGATGGGCTAAATGAATTTTTTCTCTTTTCCCACCTTCTTGAAAACCTGCCCCAGGTGGGTGCAGAGGCGCTGTTTTGCGTTGCATTAAACTTTTAAAACCTGCGTTTTCCTAGATGTGGTAAAAGAACCCTCACGAGAAATGCCTCAAGAAGAAAATGCTTGTGGCAATATATATCGAAAAATGATAGAGATCTCTCTTTTTTTTTTCTTCTTTTATCCCCACAAAATATTTGAGACGAGATGAAAGCAGTTTCCTATCAGATGAGTCATGAGAAGTGTTGATTCAGCAAGTGCTTATCTCGTAGGACATAAATAACAGCTATTTCAATCACATTAACTTCAAAGCTGTTATATTAATCCCTTAATATCTGGCTTCCTTTGGAGCAGTGGCCTTGAACCTTCAAATGTATCTGACCTGAGTAATAGATATGTTGTAGGACTGACTTTATGTTAGGTTTAGCCTTGGAAATGGAAATCTGAAAACACCTGGACTCGTTTTACAGTCTATAGACTGTAAAAGTCCCACTTGCAAATTGTCCCATTGATACTGGAATACTTTGAGTGGTAAAATCAGATATATATGTATGTGTGGCATTTATTTATTAGCAAATAAACATATTTTCTATCTTGTGAGTTAAAATAGCTGTGTAGTTGTGACCTTTTCCACTCTTTATACATATTTGTTTTGGGAATGGGACTCCTAATTGCTGTGGTAATAAAAATCACAGCGTCTTAGGATATGCTGAGTTGGAAGGGACCCATCAGGATCACTGAATCCAACTCCTGGCTCTGCGCAGGACACCTCAAGAATCACACCATGTGCCTGAAAATGTCCAAACACCGAACTCAGACAGGCTTGGTGACCACTGCCCTGGGGAGCCTGTAATCTGTATACTTAGACTGTACAGAGAAATAAAATGTTTAGGGGGTAATTTGTGTCAGATATTTTGCCTTCACTTAATGAATAAACTAACTGTACAAGTTTTTTTTCCTTTTGTCATGACTTGGGACACCATGTTTTGGTCCTCTTTGGGCAGAGGTTGTTGGAGCTGGGTGTTGCTGGCAGGGCTGACTTTATCGAGGCAGGAAGCACAGAGTCCACTCTCCTGGGTGCACAGACACTGGAATAGACGTTTCTCTGGTCATAGCACTTTTACTTTGCTTTCTTACTCACAGTGGCTATTCCCCACTCCCCATCTTAGCCTTTCAGCACAGAAAGGAGATTAATTAAAGTACAATTTAATTATGACATGCAAATCAAAAGATAGGAATGAAAAACTGTCTCTTCCGTGAACTGTGGAAGCTGCTCTGTTCAGCCGACCCTTACATAAGTTCCACTTCCTCTGTCCCTTGCCAGCCCCTCGTGATCTGACTGTGCAAGCAGTGTTACTGGTATGAATGGTCTCCTTGTATTCAGGTGAAGTGATTCCTCTTAGGGAGGTTAGCCAAGTGCCCAGGTCTCTGCTGAACCATCAGTATTGTAGATAAAAGTGTAACTTGAGGATAAACAATTTAGATTGAAATAAGGAGTAGAAGCAATAAACCTGTGTGTGCTTTCTCCTTTTGCTGCCTTTTTTTTTTTAAGGGAACAAGTGTAAAAATAATTGTGTTTGATGTGAAAAATTCAATTAAACTATATTCTGTCTTGGGATTTGCAGGTGCTGCTTCTGTTTGAACAACAATAACAGTACTTAATGAATTAAAACACTGAGGCTGCTTATTTTGAAACGAAGGCATTACAAATACCAGTGAGCACTTTGGAGAGTACGCTCTGTCTGTCCCAGCCTCCCTGTTGATTTCTGTTTGTTTAGAATCTATTTTATGTTACAAAAAAGTCCTATTGCTGTTGAAGAGATTATAGGAGTGGATTTCCTGTAAGAGATGGTAATGAAAGTGATCACAAGGCCTAAAGCAAACAAACAAAAATGTAGCTATTGTCCCTCCCTCTAATTGCTTTCCATTACAATCACTTTAGCTCAGACTTTTAACAACCTTAAAAGAAAACCCCTGGGTATAGATAAAGTATTTATTAGCTTCATGACATTTTTAGGGCTTTCTGAGGCAGCAGCTCTTAAGGTGAAGTTGTTGTGTCATCTCAGAATATGTTTTCAGCTAAGCAAGGCCACTCAGGGAGGATGGTTCACTGGTGGTTATTTGTTTTATTTACATCAGAGGAGAAAAGCTATTTATATTCTGTGTTAACAGAAGTAGAATCATAGACTCATTTAGCTTGGAAAAGACCTCTAAGAACATCAGGTCCATCCATTAACCCAGCACTGCCTCGTCCACTACTAAACCATGTCCCCAGGTGCCACATCTACCTGATCTTTAAAGATCTCCAGGACTGGTGACTCAAGCTCTTCTCTGAGTACCAGCTAACAAACCTTTTTGCTGCCTAAGCTGCAGGCACAACTTCTGAGTGACTACATATCTGGAGAGCATTTCCTCTGCTGCAGGTCTGTTCTAAAAAACTCCATATCCAGCTGATTTTACTGGCAGGTGCCCTTTCAGTCAGCATTTTGGCAGAAAATGAGAACAGAATCAGAGCAGAGAGAATAGCGTTTAGGTAAATACTATAAAATGTTGGTGATGGTAGAGCTGTTGTTAAAGCCCTAATGTTTTAAACATGGCTTGCAGAGAGGATTGGGTACAAAATTGGGACTGTGCCCTGGTTGGTTGTTGTCCTATTTATCAAGAACTCTCAGGATACTCTCTTTAAAGAGCTTTTTATTCAGGTTTTGCATTGGAGATTCAGAGGTTGCCTTCTTGGGAAAGCTCAAGTTTCAAAAGAACTGATCAAGTTTTAACATGATGAGAGGAGTTTTTTGAAACTTTTTTTGAAACTACATTGTTTAAACCTCTTGAAACTGTATTTTAAGTTCTATGCATTGTGTATCTTTAGGTGAAAGGGCACCTGTGTTAAGGAATCTAAATGTCCTAAAGAAAAAAGTAAGAATTCCATAAAGACACCTCTGCAATCAACAGAAGTCCAGGGGAGATGGGACTTGATATTCCCCATATAGTTAAGGTTAAAAAGGCAGAAAAAAATGTTTAATGATTCTAGTTTTGTTTTTTTTTTAAATGATCCCTTCTGATTTCACTAAAAAACATTCACATATGGGAAGGATGCACTCGAAGATGTGATCAGAGAGTGTTCAGTCCTCTGGATGATAAACTACTTTCTGATTCTGACAGAGTACTTGATTCTAGTGACAGCTGTAACACATGTGGGTTGGCATAGGATAATTTTGGGGAAGGAATCACTGATCAGTTTTGGTTTCCAGTCTATTGAAACAGATTGTGTATTTCCTTAAAAGCACTATTTCATGCCTCAACAGAGGCTGCTTGGTCTTACTCCTGATGAGTGAGCAATATTATACAATTCTGGCATTCCTCTTGCAAAAATACCATAAATAATTCCTCGGGTGGGAATCCAGGGAAGGGTGATACCGTGGTTCCGTGAATCTGAAGCTAGGAGAAGAAAATGCATTGAGTAAACTGCTGCAGCAGCTCCCCTGTTGCATTTTCCTCCAAAAGGCGATCTTCTAACTGTTTCTGGGTGGTTCTGACTGTTGGCAACTCTCAGAGGTTAATGCTGTGATTGTATATTTAACAAATACAAGGACAGGTAGTTTTGTTTCCAGTAGGACTTTTTGTGGGAAAGCTGAAATGTTTTAGCTAGAGCACCTTTAGGCTATTTGGCAACAGGACTGTGTCAGGCAGTCAAAAGCAGAAGGCAACTCCAAGGAATCATATCCGCCTTTAACTTGCTCAGTCCTGATAGGTGTTTGTCTAATTTTCCTCAATGACCTTCGCAGATGGAAACTGTGGTTGGCCCATCAGTCTGCTCCAGCAGCTTGCTTTGTGTTCCAGGCTTTAATCTAGTTCCCTGGTTGGCTCTTCACAAACCTCAAGTTGTTCCTGTGCTCCAGCAAGCTCCTTCTTCCTTTTGTGGCACCTTTTAGTTTATTGTTGCTGCCATTCCTGAGAATGTCCTTAGACAAAGAAGAGTTGGATAGGGCTTGGCATGAGTTGTGGTGAATAGACCTTTGCCTCCAAACTATGATGAGAGACCATATGATCTTCTCACCTGCCCTGCTGGGTAAGAGCACTTTCAACTCCTATGTGTGAAGTCCTGTTCTGAAGAAATCCACATCTTCTGTTCACAGGAATGCTGTGCTCCTGACATTTTGTCTGCAGTGGCCAGTGGCAGGTGCTTTGGGATGGAAAGTCATGGATAGGAAGCAAGCCATGTCTGAATTTGTCCTGATGCAGAGTAGGAGTAGTGTTGGGGCAGGATCTGTCTGATGTCCTGTTGCAGTGGGAGTCTTTGCACTGACTTTCTTGTGCTTTGAACTGGATCCTCGGAGAGAGTCAGTTAAAAGTCTTTGTGCCAATGCCTGAACTCTGTGCATATTTTCTTCCCTTAGGCAAATTCAGAATACGCACACAGGGCTGGATTTGTCAGTGCCGGAATATCAGGAAATCCGTGGGAAGATGATGTCTGGCCATGTGGAGTATCACATCATCGTTGTCACCCGACTGTCTGCCTTCAAATCAGCAAAGCACAAGCCTGAAGATGTAGTTCAGTTTATGGTAAGTATTTAATCAGGGCTGTGTTAGTGGTCACTTTCTTAATCAGCTTTAATTCAGTCCTGATGTAGCTGATACTTTGTCATCAATCACAGCCTCTCTGGGTCAAGGTTCTTGGTAGCACAACACAGTCTGTACTATTTCTGCAATAGGAGTATTCTACACGAATTAATTGAACTTTTTATTCCAGGAGCTCAAAGCAATAATGACTGTTGTTGCCTTAAAGGCATTTGGCATTATGGGTCAACAAATAGAAACCAGTTAAGCTTTTTATAAGTCCTGCTACAAAATTAGCTTCTTCCAAGCACTTGGACTTGGTACATAAACTTGAAATAAATATATAATATCTTATTTGAATGGATCTATTAGCCTTGGCATGACTTTTAGAATCCTTAGTAAGAGAGTTTTACAACGAAGTGTCCATATAAAACATTGTTGAGATGGATTGTCTTTTTCATTATACCTGCAGAGTAAAGGTTTGAAAACATAGCACATGACTTAAACCAGGTGAAATTAATCTCATCTATAACATGTGCACGTCCACTTAAGCTGTTTCACCTGGGACTGTCTATTGAGTTGATGGAAAAAGGTGCATTTAGGGTATGTTTTATTTAGTCTTCTTTTGCAGCCTGCTGAACTGCTCCCAAGAAGTGCATTTTTCTGACAGTTGACTATAAAGGAACCCGTCCTGCTGCATGCTGTGAACATCTGCTCTTTTCGGATGTTTTGGCAATAACTGTAATGTAACAGTGATGTGAGTGTGTTGTTACCTGGTATACCATTACCTGTGGTGTAACTCACACTCCACAGAAGATAGTTGATAAATGGTTATTTACACAGTATGATTTGCAGATAAACATCTGTCAGTGTTGTAAAGAGATGCATGATGAGGAGAGCTCATTCATTCATTCCACACCTTATGCTATATATAACTTCATGGTAAGAGCAGCAATGCTGGCGTAAGAGTCTGTTCTGTTCTCCCTCCTGGTCCCTGACTGCTTGTTCTCGCTCCTGCAGTGTTTCCTTTTGTGTGCCAGTGTCATGTGGCTGTTCTGTAACGTCAGCTGAGGAACTGGTCCTGGCTAAAAACGGGTATTTGGGGGTTGTTATTCAGTACTGAGTTACACATATTTCTTGAGCCTGTGAATTGCACAGCCCCATTAAAGTTTATTTTAGGACAAGGGAAGGGCCAGACATGGGCAGATGAGAGAAGGGGGTGTGCAGTTGCTTTTTTTTATGCAGCAATGCATGTTTATATTATGTAATATTCCCACACAGCTCTGTGCAAAAAAGAATCTGACTAAACTGGGGTATTGTCATCTAAATTCATTTTGCTTCACTTAAGAATAAGTTGATAAAATCAGATTGTCTATAAAGAGGATAAACAAACTTTCTACTGTGGCCCCACTGCTTGCTGGGATTGTCTGTTCCCATGTCTGCTCTCTCTAGGAGGATTTTTAGCACTCAAGTGAAATGAACCTTCCTGATTTGTCCTCTGGTTAGACCTCCTGATATTTCATTCTTCATGAAGAAGAAAACTGGTGGAGCCTGGCGGGAATAACGTCTCATCAGTTACATTTTTTTCAGCTGACTAAATCTGATATATTATACTGTTTGTTCTGTGAGAGTAATTTAAAACCGTGAGCTGGGAGGTTGGAGGATGGATGCTTTGCATCGATTCATTCCGATGAGTTTTGTCTGTATGTATTACTGGAAGGAACAGGGGGATTCACCTGTCCTAACTTATCTCACTAAGTTGGATATTTTAATCTGAGACTGTCCTTGCTTTTATGGTCAGTGGGGAGAAGGGAAATGAGGTGACTCATCCTCTGGAAATGTCTCTCTTCTTTAACCATAAAGGGAATGCATCTACATTTTAGACAGCTGCAGCAGGGGGCTTCAACTCTGGGCTGAAATGCTGAAGGGTCAGTAGAGTTGCACACAAATCACTGTGTGCACTCAAAGCTGCCCTGGGATTTTCCATCTGGCCTTCAGAAGGTTGTGGGTCTCCCACAGATCTTGTGTGTTATTTGCCTGCCCCACACAAGCCCCTTGGATGCCCTGGGATGCCTGTCTCTAGGCAGAACAATCTACTCTCAATGATTAGGTGTCTGCATTTGGTGGATTTCTAAACTCCCATCCCGGTCAGGGCAGTGCTGTTGGGAAGGATGTAACTGAGCATCTGTGGTGTGGAGGAACCCACTTCGTGTAACATAACCATTTAAGAAACTCTAAATTATCTGAGGTGTGTGCACAGGGCTGGCAGGTGTGACAGGGGACATAAAGGCATTGGCACTGCCCTGGAACAGAGTGAGGTGAGATACAGGGCATCATCCAAGGTGCCACGAGCTGCCTGTGTTCAGATGAGTTGAATTTCAGTGACATACTGCCAAAATGTAGTGACTGTATCTGTCTGTTGTGAGAGCTGGGGCACCTGCTGCATGTAGGCAGTTTGCTGAAGCTGGAGACAAGTCCCAACCCTGTGCTTCCAGGACAGGTGAGTTGCACCCACAGTGTCTGTGCAGTGGATGTGTGTTCTGCTGGATGCTGTACCAGCACAAACAAGAACCATCACCCTTCCCCAGGGAGTTGCAGGTGAATTCCCCCCAGGGGGCTGGAGAACAGTAGAGAAGAATGAGGTTACATTGGGCAGCAGATCTCACACATCAAATTTGTATCAGAAAGCAGGCTGAGATGAGACACCTGAAGGAGCAAAAAGAAACTACTGTGTGTGCGCTCTGGAGCAGGATGGGAGAGGTGACCTTTTTTTTTTTTTTTTTGCTTTTGTTGAAGCTGCCAAATTTGAGAGGTTTGGAGGAAGGAGCCCCACAGCGCTGAGGTGACAGGTAGGTTAGAGGCGACAGGCAGGCGTGGTAGGATTTTCAGTGGCTCTGCATACATTAGTCCAATTTTGGGCACCTCGGGAGCCAGGTGTGTGTTTTGAGACCTCCTCGTCCCCCTCAGCCTCCCGCTGAAGCCCCCGGTGAGTGGATCTTCCCTGTCCGGCGGCTCTCCCCTCCCTGTGGCAGTGCCGGCCTCGCTCCCTGTGGGCGCCAGGCGTCAGCAGCGAGGGACAGACCCGCGGTCGCTGCTCCATCAGCGCTTCAGTTTTCCCCGGGAGATGATGGCGAGCAAGGCAGAGGCGCCCTCTAAGCTGGCTGTGATCTGTGGGATGCTGTTTGGGCCGCACTGGGTCGAATCGCAGAATCATTTGTGCTGGGAAAGACTCCTGAGATGATCGAGTCCAACCTTTGACCAATCACCACTTGGTCAGTAAGTGCCTCATCCAGTCATTTCTTGAACACCTCCGGGGATGGTGACTCCACCATCGCCCTGTGGACAGTCCATTCCAATGCTTAACAACCCTTTCCATGAAGAAATTCCTTCTGATGTCCAACCTGGACCTCCCCTGGTGCAGCTTGAAGCTATGTCCTCTTATCCTGCCAAGATCGAGATATGAAGGGCCTATGAACAAAACCAGATGAACATCAAATAGATATTCCAGATTTGACCGATGGAGCCTTTACTAGACCTGTGGGTCTAAACAATCCAGAGTTCTCTGTTCTCCAGCCTTTATGTGACTATGCAAAATCAGTATCATAGCATTTCTAATGGAAACATTTGTGAAACATTAACAGAAGAAGAAATTAGCTTTTGTGATGACTTTACGATCTTAATTCTTAGAAACTGGAGGGATTTTTTAATTTTAAAGAATGCTAATTGTAAAATAGGGCAAATGGGTTGTAGAACTGCTTAACCTTGAGGTTATAATTGGTAATTGAAAGAAAAGTCAGCTGCATTTCTTTAAAAGGTCAGAATACTCTTGCCCTATTGAAAGAGGGAAATTGGTTTTCTCTTTGCTACTGCTGCCAGGGTGATACTTAATTACTGCCTGTGGATCTGCCATTTTCTGTGAGAAGAAGAAAAGGTTTTGTTTTTCTTACATACGTTTCTTCTAGCCACACCTTACCTTTTTTAGCAATTAAATTCTCTCTTCCCACACTTATTAAAAATCCACCCAGCCCTTAGTGCCTTCCCTTTCTATCTGCACCCAGTTTAATTGATTCTTTTTTACAAGTTACGTTTGTTAGTCAAGTTCGTTCTTTCTCAAAGCTGAACAAATAACTACTGCTGTTTGACAGGCACAGCATAATTTAGGAAAGCATTTGCTATAGAAATGTCTTCCTCTCATAAAATGAGGGAGTATAAGTATGTGGGTGTGTATTCATTTATGTTTTCATCATTGTCTGTTGGCATATGTTGGCCTTCTCTTTGTGGGCCTCAAAATCTGTGCATTGGAGTTGCTCTTTCCTGACCAAACAGGTGTGTTGTGAAGATAAATTCCTTCACTTTATAATCTCTGTGATGTGAGAGGGGTTGGAAAAAAAAAATCAATGCTCCGCGTAGCAATGGGTTCGGGAGCCACTAAGAATTCATGTTGATTAAAAACAAATATTTGAGGGCTTGCTCTTCTGCTGGGCAAAACAGATGGGGAGAACAGCATGTGGTCATGTAATTAAAATCTACCGTAATGCATACCCACGGGGTCACCAAGCAACATTAATTCTGGTATGACTTGAATTGGGAGAGACCAAGTGAAAGCTTGGATTGTGCTGTCTGGGAGAAGGGATGATTTTCATTCTTGTACCCAAAGCTAGTTGTTGTTTTAAAGGATAGTGTTGCTGGATGTCCGTTTTCTGCCAGTGTTAAGAAGTGGGCTTTGTAAAAAGAATGTCACAATAGCCACGTTTTTCATGAAATACTATAAAATCAAGAGTGCTCTTCACTGGCTTGCATTGGCTGGCAAAGGGTTAGAGTTAGCTCTGAAATCTCCGTTTTGTTGAAACTTTTGCAGTAGATACAAAGCATATGAATACAAGCTTGAGGTCAAAATGGGGCATTAAAAGGAGCTTTGAAGGGAGGGGGCGTATGAAATCCCAATAATACTGAGTGGGATCAAATTCTACGCACAACTGAGAGTCCTGGGCTCGTATCCTACAGGCATTCCGGTGTGTGTACTTTCATGCGTGAGGTTCTTGTGAAGAAGGGGGGCAAGGCACATGCATGAGATTTGAGGGATTAGCAGCAAACTTAAGGCTTTCACTTTGAACTTCCCGGTGGTTCTCTTAACCTTCCAGCTATATTTGATCACATTCAACTTTATTTGTTCCTGGTGAAAAAACAAATATTCAACCCATCACTGTCTCTCTTTAAGTTCTGTGTTGGATGTTAATTGTTACAGGCAAATAGGGTCTTGACCTGGCAAATAGGCACATGCTTTGCTGTATTTGCATGATTAACTCTTTTGAAGTGAAGTAGATCGAGCCTTTGATACTGTGACTTGACAGAACTCCTTGAAGTGTATGCACTCAGGCTGACTTACAGGTGGTGGGGGTTTAGCTCCACAGTGTTCACAGAGTTCAGTTAGAGGCATGGAGCAGGAGAGGATAACTGCAGGATGAAGACCTGGAGGATTTACAGGCAACAGAAGGAAAATATTTTAATATTAATCAAATGGGACTTGGTTTACTTAATTGGATTGATAAAATGGGGTTTAGAGCAGTGTTTATTTTTTATCCTGACATTTTGGGCCATATGATCCATCAGCTGTTTTCAAAGGGTTGTGAGTGATAACCAGGAAAAGCAAGATTTGATTTTGTTGACATGCTGATATGCCTTTCTCCTGTAAAACTGGCAGAGGATGTCAAATTGAAAGGGTACAAAATTGTCACGACAGAGCAGTGATGCCTGACTGGAAAGGTGTGAGAATGCTCTGGGTGATGTGTGGGACTTGACCCAAGAAATACACCCCATGGAACTCGGCCAGCACTTTGGAAGGCCCCTGCGTTACCTCTGTGCTGCTGCATCCAGGCCTGGGGTCCCTAGGACAGGAAAGGCCTGTTGGACCAGATCCAGAGGATGGGTACGAAAGTGGTCATAGGGCTGGGACACCTCTCCTCTGGACAGAGGCTGAGAGAGCTGGGATTGTTCAGCCTGGAGAAGAGAAGGGTCTGGGTACCTAAAGGGGTTACAAGAGAGCTGGAGAGGGACTTCTGCAAGGGCTTGGAGTGATAGGACAAGGGGTAATGAAGGAAGGAATGTTTAGATTAGGTAAAAGGAAAAAATTCTTTACTGTGAAGGTGGTGAGGCACTGGAATAGGTTGGCCAGAGAAGCCGTGTATGCCCCATCTCTGGAAGTGTTCAAGGCCAGGCTGGATGGGGCTCTGAACAGCCTGGTCTAGTGGAAGGTGTCCCATGGAACTAGACCCAAATTATTCTGTGGTTCTGAATGCGTTAGTCTGAGGTTGTTGGGGTCAGCCAGCCTTTACTGCTGCATTTCCAGCACCAAACCCAAGGAAAAGCTGACAGCAGTGTTGAGCAAAGGTGCTGAGGAGCCAGTGGCTGCCAGGGTTTGAGGCACAGGAGCAGCGGGCAAGGAGCTTGCAGGGGCCAGCACTGGGCTTAGGTAAGCGGGGAATAGTTTGGGCTGGAGTTTCGACATCCCACTGGTACTGTGGGTTATTCCAGCAGAGGGCATCCCGGCACTGCTGGATGTTGGCCTGCATGGTGTGGTGCAGGCTTTGGGGAAGGACATTAGTATGCTTTGGATACAGTGCTGTCACACTTGGTATGCGGTGTCGCGTGTACGGGTGGTGCTGTTGTTCTTAAGCCCACGCAGACCCACAAAGGCTCAATCGGGGTGTGCATTTGCTTTAGGTTCAGTGGTGTAATTAGACATAAATTGAGATTTATGAATAATTTACAGAGTTTAGTAGAGGAGGAATGAAAATTAAGTGGGGAAAGAAGTAAGTTTGTGTATCTCAGCTCAGTGCTAAGAGTATTTTAAGACTCTTTTGGCATAATCTTGATTGACTGCTGTCTTGTAATACTTTCGGACATTAATTTGGTATTATTGAAATTAATTAGATGTGAAATGTTTTTCACAAATCAGACTCAAATTTTTTTCATGGGTGTTGGGTAATAGTGTTTATTCTTCTGAAAAAGTACTAGTAAATTCCTCACTGCCCTTACATTTGTGCTTATATGGTATTGTTGGGAGGGGCTCTGGTGTCATACCCTCTTCAGAGTGCTACTGGAACCTAGCAAATAGAAATGTACAGCAGTTCAGAATTCTGGAATTGCTTTCCTCTCTCTTTTTGGGTTATCTTTCGAGGGGAGGATTGCCATATTCTGGAACATCCTCTGTTGCCCTCACTTTAGTGCTTGGCTGATGAATTGCATTTCAGATCCTGCATATGGAGCACAGTGGTACTGACACCTTCACTGCTTTCAGGAGACAAGTCTAAAATACTTGTTTTTCATTCTGCTGAGGTTTGGGTTTTCTGCTTCAGATCTTTGTTACAGAGCTGCCTGCCTTTGGTGACTGGACACTGAACCCACAGTGAACATTGTACAGCTGAAACACAAACGCTTTTCAAACCGGCCAGCTTGGTTGAAAATTACTGCAAAAGGCAGGGGAGTGTGAAACCTAAGGTAGTTATTGCTCTTTATGCCCAAATCTGATTTAGTAAACTAGTCAAGGTGTGTCTGGTAATGTCAGGGCCTGTTCTCTGGCCTGGAGGGCAGCTCGCACAGTCTGGCTCATCCATGGTGTGAAACTCTTACCCATCTGCAGGGGGTGTCAGTACCCAAGCTGGCTCCTGTGGGGTCCCTGCACCAGGCCAAACCTTGGGCTGACGAGTTATCTGGGGGAGTGATGACTTTAAACTATGCCAGGCATTGCCAGGTTCCCGTAGACACTGTTAGGGTTTCTAGTAGACACTCCCAGGTTCCAGTGCCTGAGAATATGCCTGCTACTATTTAGTTTGCTGGTATAGATGCAGTTTAGGGATTCTGCATTAATCTATAATTAATTGCCCTTCTACTTTTGTGCTTTTTGTTAGGTTGACTTTCTTTTATCACTTTCTTTTATCATCTGGTGGGAGAACTCTGCCTTCTTCCATCCCAGGATGTGGTGCTTGGGTCTCTCTCTATCCATCTCAGTACGTGCAATACTGTACACATTGCAGTATTAATGAGGGTTCACTTCACTACAGTTCACCAACATGTGTTCCAGGAGGGTGAGAGCTGGGTCCTAGTAGAGGACCTGTGCTGTATGCACTCCACCAGCACTAGCTTTTTGGATTGTTTATTTTATCTCTGTATTCATTAAAACACATTCATGGATTATGGGAGCATAGAAGGCCTTGATGAATATATTATCTGTGTAATACCACACGGCATGAGAGTCAGTCTCCTTTTCATCTGTAACATCACTTAGAGGTAGTGTTTTGTTTGTGTGGGGGTTTTGTGTGTTGTTCTTTTAAGGTACTGAATTTAAAACCTAATGTAACATAGAAGCCACACCTTTTCTAACCCAACATTCCCATAACTGTTGCTTTCCTTGTAGTATCTTGAGCTTTATTTCTCCTCAGGCTTCCTGTCTTTGTGTGCAGAAGGAATGAGTCGATTCACTGTTAGCATCATCTCCTTGTATGAGAACCTGTAGGCCATGGCCAAGTTGTTGGGTTTATTTTCTCATGGATAAACCGAATAGTTGGGGTCAACTGAGGTCTTTGCCCTTACGTTTCTGTGTTGTGTGCTCTGCAGGGCAGCAAATGTGCCAGATTTTTAGGCCTAAACAGCCAAAGGGCACTGTAGCCACAAGGAATGAGAAATGGAATGTCTGGCTCAATGGTGAAAAGGTTCAGGTAGCTTTCTCCATCACATACCTACCTGGCAGGGCTTTTCTTCCTGTCTCTCAGGACTGGGCATCACTTTTAGTGGACAAGGATTTCTGCTGCCAGAAAAGTATCTGGAGCAGTGACCCTCCCAGTATTTCATTGATGAGTCAAGCAAATGGATGCTGGGTATCTGGCAATGAACTCCCATTCCATTAGGCGGTAGATTTTAATAACAGAACTAGAAGACCAGCAACAGTGCTTGGGGATTCACTGGGTACATAACAGGCTTTTACTGGGCTGTACGGAAAGCTCATTGCTAATACATGTTTTTCCACTTCAGTTTCCATGGTTAATGTTTCACAGCACTTAAGCTGCTGCTTTGCTGCTCCTGTCTCCCCTGTAAAGAAACATACCCAGGCAGCACATTTCATTGCAGGTTTCCAAGAAGTACAGCGAGATAGAGGAGCTCTACCAGAGGCTGACAGCACGATATCCACAGGCTTCTCTTCCACTCTTGCCTAGAAAAGTTCTCTTCGTGGGGGAATCTGACATCTGTGAACGAAGAGCTATGTTCAATGATATCATGAAATCCATCTCCAAAGATGCGGATCTAGCAACAAGTCCTGAGTTACTGGAATTTTTAGGTAACTAAAAGATGTGAGTGTCCCCTCTCCCATGAATGTGCTTGATGAAGGTGTTTGACTCAGGTAGTCAAAAACTAGAGAATGCCAGAATAAAGGCTGTCACAGAAAATATCCTCATATGCATCATTTACAGTGCTGCATAGGCCTCTTTGCCAGTGTTTTCCCCTCCTCTCTGTGGACACATGCCTCATTCAGAGGTGTTGATAGATACCTTCAAAGCAAGCACTCTGCTGCCCTGTCTCTAATTTCCTGCTGTGAATCAGAACATGTAACTCTAGAAGGCCAAATAATCATGTATTGTCAGTGGAGAGATGGACACTAAAGGGACAGGGTCTCCCTTAGTAAGCAACTCTTCCATGTTTTTGCTGTTTTTCTTGCAAATTATTGACTCTGAGAAAGATTTAAATAAAAGACAGATTCTTTATTAGCTAAACACATTCTCTGGCCCTCTGTTTGTTTGGGTTTTTTTGTCTTGTTGCCTTTTCCAGTGATTCATATAGTTCCTTTCTTATGTCCCTTGGGGATAGAAGGGAGTCACTGAATGAATGGAACATATGGGCTCTCTGCTTCTAATTCAGCTGAGAGCTGCTGAGCAGGGAATACTGCAGCCCAGTGCTGTGCAGGATTCTTAGTGGAGTGTTAGTTTTAAGGAAGTGAAGTTGCAAGGTGCTAACAAGTGTGAACAGCCCATTTTGCAAAAGTGTCAGGTGTGACCACATTAGAAGTTCTGTGAAACTGGCAGCTTCCTAAAGTCAAAGCTGTGTAATACTCGGTAAAATCCTTTTGCTAATAAGGTTTTGGAGTGGTTTCTGTTTGGGTTTTGGTTTGGTTTTTTTTCTCTGGCAGTGTTCTTTTAAAAGTAGACCCCTTGCACAGAGAATTCAGAATTCATGTCCATTGATCTTGGCATGCTGATAACCTAACCGTGGGGCAGATCTACAGCTAAACTAGGTGGGACTGTCTTTATACTATGGAGAGATTGGGTGCAGGTGATGTGACCTGTTCATCGAACTCTGCCTTAGAATAGTGTAAGTCTCACCCTACCAAAGCAGCATCCTAACGTGTCCTGCCTACCCTGACCAGTGCTCTCTTGTCTATAAGGGGAGCATAAGACCACATGATGAGCGTGGACACCCACACTGTGTCAGTGAAGCCTGCCCTGGGTGATTTGGCAGATGCAGACATGAAAAGCTGGGTGAGATGAGTTTCCCATGTCATGTTAGTTGAACAGTCAAAAGGATGAAAACATTACCTTTATCCATCGTAGTTTTCTCTAGCCCTTTTTTTACCTAGTCTCGTTATTTTAAGTTACTTCCTTGGACACCCAGAGACTTGACAGTGAGGAACAGTTTTCTCCTCATTCTCCTGGGCTCTGCATATGACAAGTATGGTGAGAAGACTTAGTTTCATGTTTCAGTTGCCTGAATTGGATGGATCTTGCATTCTGAAGGGTGTTAGAACTTCAGGCGTCATTTTTGAGTGTAAATTGAAGAGCTGCTGTGGAAACTTTTTCATGCTGTCCAATGCTCTAATTTTAGCCCAAATGAATTAAATAAATGTCAAAAAGTGGATTTCATCTCAACTAGCTATGTAGAAGTTGGCTGTCTACATCTAAGCAGAGTATTTACAGCCCCTGTGTAGCCAATGGAGAGAAGAAGGCACTTAAGAGAGAAACTTCTCCTAAGACTTTATTTGGATGGGATGAATCACCACATGGAAAATCTATTGTTTCTGTTAGATAGAGAGGGAACATAAATAAACAGATTTGACATGCACTGCTGTGTCTCAGATAAAGGTTCTTTTCCTCTGCCTTTCTCTACTTAACTACTTTAAATCAGTAAAGAGATCAGACACATAATGACACATAGTGGATAAAGGGAACAGTGGGAATGTTGAAAGAGTTTCACAAAAGCTGATCATGTCCTTCATTCCTCAAACAAAACCATCAAGGACAGGTGCAAGGTATTAAAAAAACTAGTTGTTATCCTGTGTACTCAGTTTTGCATCTATTAATGTATCTTGCAGGAACAAAATCTTCCAGTGCCGTTGACTTCAAGGGTAAAAACATGCCTGATGACAAGGACAAAGAAGATGAAGAAAATGAGGTGATGGATTTTTTCAAAGAGGAGAAGACACCTGACTTAATCTCGCAGCTTTTATCAGTACAGAATGTCAAAAAGGGGGAAGAAAAAGAAGAGGAGGAGGAGGAAGAAGAAGTTCTAGACCCCCTTGGTATAATCAGGTATGGCTGCTAGTGCCTTTGTTATTTAGATTTTAGCCTAGTTTTCTAAGTAACACTGTTCTGTGTCACTGTCCCCTCATCACAATATTTTATTACATTGACCACTTTCAGCTGAATTTCACAGAGGAGGAGAGGCCTTTGCAGTTCACAAAGGAAGTGCCTTGGTAGAGGGAAGAGACTTTGTAATTGTTCTTCAGTGCATTCTTCAGGAAATTCAAGTGACAGGAACATTATGAATGCCTGGATTACAATCCCAGCTACAGGAGGCACTCTACTGGGCACTGCAGCACTCTACCAGAAAGCATCAATGCATCAGCATCCACTGGATGTGCTGTTCTGGAGTACACTGGTGCTTACAGTGTCTGGAACTGCTTTTGAGCGCAGTTGTGTCCGCAAGGAGGTTAAGTTAGAGCATCTTAAAGACCAAAAGAGCCAACATTTCAATCATAATATTCACAAATAGGCATTTCTTTCTTTATTCACTTGTCTGAAGTTGTCACATTCTTAATGCCACTAAGGCATAAGCAATAACAGCTTAAGAAACAGGAATTGAATCAAAGCTTCCTGATATTAGTGTCTGGGTTTGTTTACCTGTCCAGTAATTTTCAGACAGTTATTTTCTTCACTTCGGGATGGATTTTCTCACTGAATTCCTAAACCATTTCTACTGAAGCCTGGAAGCAAATTTAGTTTCTCAGTGGCTGAGATCATGAGTACTGACAACTTTCTTAGGGTGCCTCAGGCTTTAGATGTCCAAGTAGAGAAGGCTTAGCTGTTCTTGATCTTCAGTAAGCACTGACTGACTCAACTGAACTGTTTCAGCCACGAGCCACTACTGAATGTTCTTTGTCTTGGATCCAGACAGTTCTGTCAAAGTGCTTCTTCACAGCAATAGGCAGTAACTGATAATAACAAGCCAGAGCCCTCTCTTTGTGTTTCCCAATGACGTTCAATCATTTCCAGGGGATCATTCACTCTAGGCTCTAAGCCTTTTTACTTGAAGTATTTAGTTGTTTACATATTACTAGAAAACTTTGAATATTATTCTTTTGACAAAAAGTGCTTAATTACTCAGCATCAAAATCGTTCTTTTGTTGAAGAAGAGTTTAAAAATTTAAGTAACTATTTACAGGAAGAAGCTAGATAAAGCAGTACTTCCCACAAAATGGTCTTTAGTTGGTAAGTTTACAGAAGAAGCTGTCCTTTTTTGGATAGGAAAACGATCCATTGGTTTAGCAGATGCAATGTTATATTTTCCAACTTAAAACAAGTAGAAGTTGTAAAGAACTTGCTATGCCAAAACAAGCAAGAAGTTTGCTTTTCTGATCTGAACAGTTTGACATAGCATTTGAAAATCTTGATTATTTTGGTCTTTTAATGCATTGAAGGATGACAAGATCTAGTATTTAATCCTCACTTAGTTTATTGCTTCCATTCCTTTCGAGAACGGAATTCTTCCTGAATCAAAATAACTTCATTTATATAAGAAGCATGGTCTTCACTGGGACAGAGCTGCAGCGTGACATGTTCTGCAGTCAGATGTTTTTCACTCTGAACCAGTGGCTATCTATAAAAGAAATGTGCATATGTATTTATTATTGTTTTTGTAAATCTCACATGTACAGTGTTGAGGCGAAAACGTGAAAGTGGAAATGAGAATCCTGAGTCTGATTTTACGTTGTCTCTGTTCTCATGTAGCTAACCCTGCTTCCGTGGAAGTTATTTTCAGCTGACTTCAGTGGAGATCAGACTGTACATAAGCACTGTGTCCCAGCTCTGTGCCATCTAGTAGTAGGTGTCTAGGTAAGAGGCCAAAGGCAGGAGCTTAGTTGTCAGGCGATGAGCAGTTCTTGCAGGACCATTTTAAGCTGTGTTCTGTGCCTGTTAAAGTGTTAGGTGCTTACATGCTTTGAAGAGGGAGCTGCAGGCCTCACAGCTTGAGTGCTTCAGATGTGCTTGAAGTTACTTTGGGATGGAAACTAATAAAACAGGAGGTGACACAGATAAATGTGTTTAGTAGTAAACTGCTCTCCAATGCCTAGTAAATTCAGGATAAAAAGGAAAAAAAAATAATTCATTAGCCTTTCCTCTCTGAAAAACCTTTGAAAAGATGTAAAGTCAGCACTGAAACAAGCCAGTCTATCCCATACAGTATTGGTGGCCAGAGTGCTTTGAGCAGCAGAGCTCAGGCCTAAATTGAATCATGTGTTTGGCATAATCTTACAGGTTTTTTGCTTTCTGGATGAGGATGAAACTGCTTCAGTAGCACAGGCCTCCATATGTTGTCAGCACGCTTCATTTGGTAACAACTTCTCCTCCTGGGCCAGAAGGCTGTGACTTGGATTTAGCCCAGCACTGCTGCTGTGCTGCTGAACCACCTGATATCCAGTTAAATATACTGGCCGTGGGGGTAAAATGCTAAGCTAGGGGCTTTATTTTCTGGTTTTGTATTGCTGGTGATCATCCAGGTGGAAGCTCATAATGGCCTGGTTCCTTTTGCCTGGAGGAGACATCCCAGTTGTGCTGATGCTCTGCCTCTCATTCAAGGCTGTCTGCGTTGTTCTTTGATGTCAGGTGGGCAACTCGCTTGCCAGTTCAGCTCTTCAGCTTTTGTGGGTATTAATGATGATCTAAAAACGTTGGGTTTCTTTGTTCTATGATTCTCATGCCTCGAAGCTTTCTTTCTGTGTTAGCAGGGGGATCTTGGGATTCTTAACAACAGAAAGACTGGATTTTTTCTTGTCCAGATCAGGAACATATCAAAAACCATAATGCATGCTTGTGGTTAAGTTTTCAGCTTTTAACACCCTTTCTCCTTAATATTTTTTATCCCAGGACTGGTTCTTCCTAGAATAAAGGTTGCTCAAAATTATGTTACATTTGTGGGGTGCAGTTTCTCTTCTTCATCCTCTGACTTCCTTGATAGTTTGGAGTATTATCATTCCAATGTATTGTTACCAGTTACTCTGCAAGTTTTCCAGGACCTTTGCAGAAATCTTTTCAGCTCTCATATCGAACTTTTTTTTTAAAGTAAGCATTTTATTTATTTTTCATTTTATTTTCTGGTAAAGCACAAACATTATAATATTTCTGTTAAAATGTTCTAATTCCCTTTACAAGAAGGAAATCAGATATATATTTAACTCCACATTGTAGGGACAATGTTAGGTATAGTGACTTATCTTTGTCACCACTCTTTATCGCTCTTCTTTAAATCCATCTGTCTCAACATTTGCAGATGCATATTTTTAAGTCCTTGGTAGGCTACCATGGTGCTTTGGCAATACATCTGGGTTGTTAGAGGTGCACTATCTTTTAACACTGCTGTGTTTTAAAAGATTTTCCTCATAAATTGCAAAGTAGTACTGTGAGTCTAGTCACAATTGCAGGGGGTTCTCCAACTGGAATGCATTTAGGAATGAATGAAGCAAGAGCGCTAGATCTGAAAGAGGCTAATGCTCTGAAGGGCAAGGCAAGGAAGACAGCCACAAGTTGGATGAGCTGTTCACCTGCAGCCAGGGTGGCCTTGATGGTACTGCTGAAAATTCTGCAGTGGGAAAAGGCGTAATTTGCCAGTGCTTTGAGGGGAGATTGTCAGGGAGTGAGGATTGCTGTGTGCAGCAGGAATCCAGAGCAGCACCAATGCTAAGTCAGCTCAGCTGTGCCAAGATGCCCTCGCTGGGCCTGACTGAGCAGTGTCTGGCTGTGTCTATACCATTACATTCTCTTGTCCTCCAAATGCGGATTGCTACATCCAGAACGCCGCACTGGAAATGGCTGCTGGCCTGTGCTGCCTCCTGGGCTGTCATTAGGATGGCTTAGGAGAAGACAGGTTGTCCCACGCCAGGGTGGGTACCAGGGACTGAACAGCTGAACTCTTGAACGGAGCTCCTTTCTGCCTGCTGCTGTGTCTTCTCCAGTCTGCCCTCAGGATTCCCTAAAGGTTTGCTTTATGTAGGGAATTCAGGCATCCAGTTGGGGATTTTTTAACTTGATCCAAGCCAGGATCAAGTTAGCATTTCTGGTCTGAATCTTAAAGCAATTTAAAAAACACAGCAACTGAATTTGGTTTTGTCTTCTTCCTCTGTGGATGAAATACACAGTCTTATTGTTTGTAGGTTGAAGCCAAGAGCTTTAGAGTCTCTCTCCTCTCACTTTGTAGTTAAAACAACTCAATATTTGCATTCAGTTTACTCCAATAAAACTCAAACAGCAGCTGATTACAATGGCTGTGAACCAGCTCCTCTGGACAAAGCAGCAACAATTTTGCAAAAGGACTGTGACTGCCTCATGGGTTAAAACATGCAGCAGCCCTTTCTGTGCATGCGTTTCTTCAGCTGCAATTAACTTCTGAGGTAATATTTGTTCACCATTTTGAGAGAACCCACCTTTTCCTGTGGTTTCCTTTCCTATCTTCATCAGCTCTCCACAGCTCTTGCAGGAACCTCTCCTCCCCACGTGGTTCCTCCCTTCCGTCCTTTTTCCCTTGCCTCCCTAAATCTTCCAGTGACAGCATGTATTTCCTGAGCCTTAGGTTTTTCCTGGCAGACTGCACAGGGTCCAAAGGTGGGTATTCCCCAGGCAAGAGTTTTTCTATCTCTTGTTGGGTCCTGGGGAGTTTCTGTCTCGACTCTCTGCCTTTGCTATTGTTCAGAGGATTTCCCCTCATGGCTTCTCCCCATCCAAATTTGTGCCTTTCCTGAGGAATAGAGAAAAACACGTGGGTGGGTGGAAGGTTTGCATCTGTTGTGTTTAAATGCAGATACAGCTAAGTCCTGACAATAGTTAGGAAAGGATAGGGCTAGTGAGGGCTGACCTTTTGGGGGCCTTCTGCCAAAGGTTTTTAAAAGCCTTGTAGCTGGTTGTAGCTGGGGTCAAGCTCAAGCACCTCCAGTGCCAGAGGTTTGCTGTTGCTGGGTTTAGTTGGTAAGGAGATTATTAAAGGACTCAGGGCCTTTTCTGGCTGCAGATGAATTGGGTGATGGCTTTGAGCAGCAGATTGGCAGGGAATGAGCAGCCAGGAGCCAGCCCTGGCCTTGCCGGAGCCCTGCAGAGCCAGGCAGTCTGCAGGGTTGGCACATAAGCCAGCAGTTGTTCCTGGTTGTATCCCACACCTTCATGTTTCCCAGCCCCTTAATGGCAGCCAGGCTATAGTTTGACTGTTCATCCCAGTACTCCCTTCCCTTGCCTTTTCTTTCATGTTTTGGCAAAAGAACCAAGGGTGGCCTCAGCCTCTTGTCTTTGGGGAAGAAATGAGTGGCAACATTTGATCTTGCTTCCTCTGCCAGAAACCTTGGGCCGCTGAGAGTGGCTGATGACGAGGCAGAAATTGGCTTAAGGAGAGTCCTGTGTTTAGCGTCTTTCCGAGGGGTTTTATTGATGCAGTGCCCAAAGCTGTAATAGGTGAGGGCAGCGTACTTGCTGGTGGATTTTCACCTCCAAGGAAGAGAATTTCTGCAGGCTGGAGTGGTGTCATGGCACAGCTGCTGTCTGCTGGACAGATGGTCTGGAGCAAACTTGTAAAAATGTGTGTACAGCTGCTGTGCTTTCTGGTCCTTGGTTGGCAGAGTTGTAGTCCTGCCACTCCTCAGGCATCCTCCTACTCCTCAGCTACTCACAAATTCACAGCTGCCTTTTGGTCTAGCCAGGTGTGTGTGTGACTTCCCCTCTGAATCCAGTAGGATTCATACACAGCAGTAGAAACACAAGTCTGTCTGTTTAGATCAGCTGAGAGAGTGTGAAGGTGTCAAAACATTAGAGAAAAGATACAGGTTATTTTTTCTTTCACAAAATTCAAATCATTTAAACAATGAAAGAGAAAATAAAGAGCTTTGTTTTCCTAGCAGTGTGTGTATCCACGGTCACAGCTGTGAAGCCTTCAGAGATTTGAACAGGCAGATCTTTATTTTCTGTTGGTTGTTGGGTCACAAGCTTAGGTTGCAAGGCATGCTCGACCATCACTTTGCCAAGTGACACAAGTATTTGTCTCAATTCCAATCCAGCTGCTGTCAGATTGGCAACTCACAAAATCCCAGTAAACAGCCCTGTGGGTTCTCTACTGGCAGTTGAAATTTTTCTGAAAACCAAGGACATAGTCTGGTATGGTGTTCTTCCCTGTCAAAGTGAGGAGAAAGAAGAAAAGACAGCAAAGAAGCCTTTATTACTCTCCCAGTTAAAGGATAAGCCTCACTTATTTTTTCATAAATTGCCTGCTCTCAACCGTTTTTAGGAGCAACCTTGTAGCCTCTTCTTGAAGGTGTTTTAACTGAGTGGTGGCTGGAGAGTAAAGCAGAATGGAAGAGATGTTCTCCTTGCAGGAGTTCAGTCTCTCCAGTTTATCTCTCCTGAACTTTATTGTGCTTATAGGTGCTTTGTGAGTGGTGTTTTCCCATGCAGTGGGCTTTCCTTTCTCTTATGCTGCCAATCCCATCTCCTGAGGACAGCTTCCAGTGTGTTTCTTTAATGGAAATCTTGCTGTCACCTCATAGATGGAAGGTTGAAGGTGATTGAAAGAAAACAATGGAAAATGAAACCATGTTTAGCTGCTGGATCTCACAGAATAATCCATATTCATTCTGTGTTGTGTTCTGACTAGAAGAAACCTGTTCTCTTGGAAGAACTCTGCCGAGGCCTGTGTAGCTGCAAGGGGTGGAACTGAGAACCTTTCCTTCAGGAGAGCATATTGGACAGGTGATTGCTGTCATGTCTGCTTCTGCCTATCAGAAAGATCTGTACCTTGGGATCAGAGCTAGGCAACTCACACTGTGGGAGAGGTTTGGAGAGGAGTGGATACATAACTTAGAGATCTAAAGTTGTCTGCTCCGTGTCTTCTTGTATTCTGGAAATAGTATTTCCCTGACCTAAGGAAAACTTGTGAGAGTCCTTCCCTGTGCCAGCATTGTCCTTATCTACTTTCCTATTTTCCTGTCTAGTGTTGGATTTTTGGTCCCATGAGATTATGCAGTCATTATTTCCGCAGGTTTTTAAGCAATTGCCTGGCTTATACTTCAGTGGTAAGTTTCTGTCATGACTGGCTTGAGTGGTTACAGTACATACACAGCTGGAACACAAGGATCCTTTGGGAAGGAGTTTAAGTAATTATTTTAATGTGCTTCATTTTCTTTCTGATTAGAACACAGAATATACTTTAATGAGTTTTATAAATAGTTAATTTGTGTTTATGCCATCATCCTAAACCCAAAGGGCTGAAAATAGCTCTCCAGTCTGTGTAGTGTTACAGCAGTGTTTACCGTCCGGTGATGTTTTCAAGCAGAACACAAATGTAACTACACCTGGGGTAAAATGCGGCAAGGACCTAATGGCTTAGTGCAACACTTCATTGCAGCATCAGACTGCAAGTGAAGAACACTTAATTCAACTGGGAACGCAGAGGGAATTGTATCAACGTAAGTACCCAGTCTGGAATTTGACCAGATTGCTAAAGTAGATAGTCTGCTTTTAAGGAAGATTTCACAGGATTTTTAACAGACCTGGTTCATTGTTTACAATGTTCTAAAGCAATAAAACTTAACACACACTTTTCTGTATATAGAAGAACTGTAGAGCCAAGTAATATCAGGGAACTGGAATGAAATACCATTGCCACTAGCTGGCACCAGCTTTCAAAAAATTCCCATAGTCCTCTGAGTGAACTCGCAGCTTTTGGTTTCCCTGTCCTGTTTGACAGCGCTGTGCAGACATTTGTAGCAGAACTAAGCAGCACTGAAGGCATGCAGGAGCCGTTCTCCAGGCATGTTCAGCAAGTCCTTACTTAACTGAGGCAGATTCGTAGGAGGCAGGAGATCCCTTAGAAGGGCCATAGGATAAATTTATGACTACACAGAATCAGAAGTGTGTCTTGTTTTACCTCTGCTTTGGAAGAGGATTGAACATGATGTAATTGGGCAGATTTAAACATGTTTTGTTTCATGGACTTTACAATAATAGGATGAGTCAACTCCTTAATTAGAATAAAACAGCATTACCTCATCGATGAGCCTGCTCCTTTCACCGAGGGGGAATCTTTAATCGACAGATGCAGGGAACTGCTCCTAGATGAGACAGACTGCTAATGAGGGATGGATTCAGAGCTGCCCTATTGCTTTTCTGTTCACCAAGTATAACAGAATTGTTTGCCATAGAAGAAGCTGTCTGTGGGGTGAATGTGTGCTCAGTTTAAATCGAGATGGGAGACTTGCTTTTCCTTTCATCTGATGCTGTCAGGTTCCTAATTCAGCAAACTTAATAAAACCATTGTTCCCTTTTCCCCATGGATCTGCTGCAGACATTTCTGTCTTTGTTTCAAAGGATCAAAGAATCAGCTTTTGGAAAACCATTTTTGGAAGCTCTCTGTAAAACTTTGCCAAAAATGCATGAATTAGCCATTGTAACTATAGACCGGTACTAATTAACACACCTGGGGATCACGTTTCTTCCTACTGCCCTTGCAGCAGTTGGCCAGGTCTGGAATCATCTGAAGTGCCAGTTAAAGGAGGAATGTCCCTAAGGACAGACACACATCTGGGACCCGGCAGCTCTTCATTTTGCACTTGAATTTCTTGGGTCGTATCACAGTACTAAAAGGTGAGATCTCTCCATTATCCTTTTGGTAAAAGGAATAAAACTGATTTTGTAGATCTGCCTGGGGAAACGAAATTCTTCAGTTCTTTGCACAAAAATGTGGCATTCAGATAGTTGTTAATGACCATTGTCATTGGAGTGAAAGAAATGCTTTTCAGTACTTTCTGTAAATTTTGGAAAGACTTGAAACCTTTCTTTCCATATTGCCTGAGATGCCCAGTTATGTCCAGATCATAAGGGGGCTAAGATTTATCATCACAGCAAAATACACAGCTGTGGTAGGTGATCTGACTGTGGCTAAACTAGTAAATAAAAGTAGACAGGAACTGTAGCGTTGCTTTTGCCAACTAGGATAAAGTAGCTTCTGTCCAACAGCTGAATCCTTCTGCTTCTCAGAGCAAGTTGGCCATGTCCAAAACAGGAAGGGCCCTAAGCTTGTAATGATCCCTAAACTATGTCCAGGCATCATTTGGGAAAGCAATAATTAGCTGGGTCTAAGTTTATGCCAGGAAGCATGCTAGAAACTCACAGGGCATTTACTGTGTGCCATTATCTCAGCACAAGCTCTGACTAAATTTATTTGCTGGTATATGTGTTGGCTTTTCATTGCCAACGGGGCAGCCTGAAGAAGGTATGCGTTTAGGAGTCAGGATTGGAGCCATTGGGATCCTGTAATGAGGCTTTTCTTGGTGCAAGCGGTGATAGTGTATGCCTGGCACTTGATGCTCTGTGATCATAAACCACCAAGGGCATTTTGCAGCTTGTGTGGAGCTGGCTGCTGTGGTTCCTCTCAGCTGGCACTCTTTTGGATGATGGCACAGCTCAGGAGCTCACCCTGGACTGGATGGGTGCAGCCTGCCTCTTTTGGACTGTAAAAGAGTTCAGCCACGTGGGTACGAGCTGTGGTGGCTTGGAAAAGGTCTTGACTTGGGTTTTTGCTAGTATAAGCTGTTTTCTGAACCTGGTTCTCTGAACCACGATTTTCTGTAATAACTGCTGCTTATTGGCACGAGGCACAAATGGGTTGGAGTGGCTTAGATGGAAGACTTCCAAGCTTTCTTCTTCCTTTATTGCTTTTTGTCTATGATAGTATCTGAGGCGTACTTCAAGGCTTCATTAAGCACAAAACATAGTGTCATGCTCTCAAAACCAACTTATAACATTAGCTAGACCCATTTGCAACAGACATCTCATTTTTCATCTATGTGATGCGTTATCTGCCAGCACAGGCTGTTGTTGTGTATAACACTGTTGTTCCCGAGTCATCCATCTTACTTTTCTTGGCTATGAAAGACAGAGCCATGGCCCCTACTGTCCTCTAATATGAAAAAAAGCAAATGCATTTTCAGGAGGCTCCTGAGGGCTAACCCTCTCGTCTTCCCTCAGGGGCTGTTACTGCAAACCCTGACCTCACTGGAGTTGTTTTTATTTGTTCAGTGGTGCTGCCAAGAGACAAGGGCAGTGCCACACAATGTGGGATGCTGAAACGGGAAGGAGAAACATGTGGTCCAGAACTGCTGGCCAAGAAGAATTAGGTTTCAATTCTTTATTTCAAAGACATCCTGTTTAGGCTGCAGATAGCTCACTTCTGGTTTTCAGGACCTCACGTTATTCATGATCTGTGAAAGAACAGTGCTGACATGCCCTGACATGCAGAGGTGCGGAGAGAGTGAGTTCTGAAGGGTTGTGAGGTGTTTGGGGTCTGTTGGCAAACATAGCTGTTTGTTGGCAATAAGCATCGTTTTAGTTGCCCTTGGGAAGGGGTGGGAGATGTTACCCAGCCTGTTGTATCCCTTACTCTCATGGAGGAACATCCTTGGTCTGCCAAGTCATTTTCCAGCTGTTGGTAGCACAGCACCATTGCTCACAGGAGGGATGCAATCATGGTGCTGTTCTGTGCTACGGATCGATATTATGAAGGATGCCAAGGTGTCGTTAAATCCTACAGCCAAATGGACAACATGGCAAAGGACAGTCTCCTTTCAGCTCTTTGCTTATCAGTTGTTCCCTGGAGGGGCTTCCCTCAAGGACCATTTCCAGAAGGTGACATGGAGACGACTGCATCAAACTTGCCTCCGTATACAGTCCTCTGGCAGTATCTCACCAACCTTTGCTTCTTCAAACACTCCCATGTGCCTATGTTCTGTGCCCAAAGCATGTCATAAGCACTGTTTCAGGCTGTGACTTTGCAGAGCTCTAGCACAACCCTCATGTCATTTCAAGCACTTGAACTGAAAATCAGATGCAGAATAAATAGTAATTCCAGAACACCACACAGAGCAAGGGAAGACCAAGGCCAAGTGTTTTATAGTATGCATACAGTCCTGCCCCAGCCCTCTTGTTCAGCAAGGTGGGTGGGTGTGCTGCCTCCTGTGCTCATTGCACCTCTGCTGTGAGATTCTGCCAGTCGTGGGAAGGTGAGCAGCCTCAAAACCCTTCCCTTCCTTGGAACAACCACAGGCAGGTGTGGCGGGTTAACCCTGGCTGGACACTAGGTGCCCACCAAAGCTGTTCTATCACTGCCCTCCTCAGTTAGGCAGGGAAGGGAAATTTAAAAGACTGAGGGGTCAAGATAAGGGCAGGGAGAGATCACTCACCAGTGACTGTCATGGGCAAAACAGACTCCACTTGGGGAAATGAAATTAATTTTTTACCAATCAAATCAGCGTAGGATAATAAGAAATAAAATTGAATTATAAAACACCTTCCCCCACCCCACTTTCCTTTCTTCCTGGGCTCAGCTTCACTCCCCATTTTCTCTACCTCCTTCCCCTCAGCAGCACAGGGAGACATTATGACCACATTGACCCTGTAGTGTTGGTTCTCTGTCCTAACCATGAGGCATGTGAAAGGTTGCTGTAGCATTCCTCCTTATGGATCCAAATCCGGAATTGCCCTGGGTCTCTTTTCTGTCTGAACTCATCATTCTTCCTCCAACACTGCCATACCCACTGTAACACCAGGGAGTAAAAGCTTAAAACATCATGCAGTTACTTGTAATTGTTACTCCCCTGCTGTCATCAGCATCATTTCAGCCCTCTTCCACTAGTCCCTCTACTGACGCAAATCAGTGATATAATTTCTGTTCCCTCTTCTGTGTATTCAACCAAAGATTCCCCTTACCAAACTTCTGGTAATTTCTCACATGCATTCAACTTACTAGGTGGCACAAGATTCTTCATTGTTGTAAAATGGCATAACTTTAATGTTCTTTGAGTGCATTTAGGATTTGTGAGTCAGCAGACTGACCCAAAGGATCAAATTACTGGCCCAGGCTCACACTGTGAGTCAACAGCAGCTAAACCTGGAAAGAGCTCTCCTTGTGCTCAGAGAGCACACACACTTTCTGCTTCTTGTCCCTGCACAAGCCTGAGCGCTCACATCATCTGGTGTGTGAGAGCCTGAGATGTATACCAGCATTTCTACCACAGGCTATGTTCCCTGATCCATTTTCCCTGCAGCATCCCTTGCAGCACAGGAATTGTCAGTGTTGCTAGTGGAGCCAGCCCCATGGGGCTGGTGGGCAGTAGCAGATCATCAGGTGGCTGAGCAGGAGCGAGGAGGAGGGTCTGCAGTGAATCAGTTGTGTGGATCTACAGGCTTGTGTCACTTGTGTCTAGTCATAATTCTCTGGGGATATGAGATGCTAGTTGGAGGCCTTGCTGAGATCATCCATCTGCCGTGTCTTTAGAGTGCCGTGGGAATAGGAAGTGTAGCTCTGGCTGGGCTGAGCTCTGGGGGGTTTTTTACCAATAGGAGGGGAATGATTTTGGTTATGATTTTAGAATATTATCATGTCTGCCAAATAACACCAGCTGGACCTGGTGCACAAGGCAGAACACTTGCGAGGACTGCTTATTTCTTCTTCTTTTAATCATGTGCTGTGGCTTGCTTGCATTTAGCAGATTTCCGTAATTCAGTGCCGGGCCCCACTGTGCTCCACAAAGGGCTCCTGGTGCTTCCCCAGCAGGACCTTCCCTTCATCCTGACAACCAGCTGTTGGGCACGCTGAGCTCAGTGCTCAGCCCCTGAAATTACTTATGTTGCAGAAGCTTCTGTTCTGTGAAGTCAGGCCAGTTAGTGATAAAAACATAAATAGGAATCCAATTTAAAAAATGCAGAATTATGTCATCTGTTTTTCTGCTTGCAGCAGAAAAGCTGCCACTGCAGAGCCTCGGTGTCTTGCTTAGGATGGAAAGTTTGTTGTCTGTGGTGCTCCCTGGTGTGGCTGTTCCTACAGTCTGACCTCCAGCAGTGTCTGCAACATCACAAGTGGAGTTGCTTCATGCAGGTAGGTATATCCATGGCCTGGGGAGTATTTCACCCAGGGCAATTTTATCTTACCTCTGTTAAAAAAAAAAAATCAGCGCATGAAACCTCTAGGCAGGAGAGCTGTCTTCTCTTTTTATGGAAGAGGATTTGATCTCATGATCATCAGGAGAGGCAGCAGCCGGAGCAGGGCGCTGTGTCTGCAACAGCGGTGTCATTTAGCTCTGACAATGTCTCACTGTGTCCTTCTCTATTGTAGTTTCTGTAGAGCCATCTCTGAGTTGTGGTGATAGGTTTGTTTTACTCATGGCACAGTCAAGAGGAAAAAGTGACCTCTGTGAACAGCAAGATGTGAGTGAGGGAACCGGGCTCAGCCCTGTGGTCCCTTCCTCAGGTAGTCAAGACCCTGCACTTTGGAAGCAATCTGCCCTTGCTTCCAAATCCTGCTTGGCTACTGCTGGAATCTGCTCACTGCCCTGGTAACCAGCCCTGCTCAGGCTTTTCATAAGCTCTCTAGATGTGGTGTGACAGGCATGTCAGGCAGAATTTTAGACTGGAACATCATGTGCAGCTTGCTAGGGGTTTTCTGTAGGTTGAGGGCCAGTCTGTGCGGGTACCAGGCAAAAGGAAAGGCACCCTTCAGACTGAGTTTTCTGCAGAACATCTGGGATTAAAGAGGCCAGACTATTTTGATGCAATATCCTTTCTTATTCTGTTATCTCTTTGAGGCTTTTCTGTTCACAGGCAGACAAAAATTAGAGTTGTGCCTGCAGTTTGGGCTCCTGTACCCATTCTACTTTAGGATGCAGTGAGGAGGGAATTCAGGTGAGGCAGCACTGCAGGGGAAATGGTCTCCTCCCGAGGAGCACAATGTGAGGCCAAGGGGCTGTCAAACATAGGTGGCAGGAGATGCCACTGGATATGATGGCATTCTGTTGTGAGGAGGTGAAGATTAGGTAACACAAAGTTAAAACTGCATGAAGTAGATGTGGAACAGTCAAGGCTGCCTGTCCTTGGGAGGAGGCAACAAACACTTGCAGATCTTGTGGACTTGACTTTACCAAGGCCTGTAGTGAGATGACAACCTTAAAACTATCAGTTTAAAGGCTGAAAGAGGGTGGGTTTAGATAGATATAAGTACAGTAAGGGTGGTGAGGCACTGGCACAGGTTGCCCAGAGAAGTTGTGGCTTCCCCATCCCTTGAAGTGTTCAGTGCCAGGTTGGATGGGGCTCTGAGCGACCTGGTCTAGTGAAAAGTGTCCCTGTCCACAGCAGAGGGGTTGGACTATGTGATCTTTAAGGCTCCTTCCAACCCAAACCATTTTATGACACTATAGTTCTGTGACTCAGAGGTGTACCAAACAGTTCTGAAAATGAGGCATCAGGTATTCTCATGTTCAGTGTTTTTTCAGAAAATACTCAAATACATCTAACAAGAAGCTATGGTGGTATGCTAATGTGTGTGTGTGGTTCAGTGTTGAGGAAACCAATCACTTTTCCAAAATGGTTGCTATTTTTCGCTTTTACTTGGTAGTTGTAAGAATTCTTACCACAACACTGGGACTTTCAGTACCTTCAAATCTTTCTTTGTGAGGCCTTTTTTAGAGTTTGCTCCTGAATGTGTTGTGCATGTGACAGTTAACGTGCTCACTTAACAAGTTTTTTCACACCCTCTTTGTTTCAGCTTGGTTGACTTGGGTTGTGAAGCTGAGTAGTCAGGATGTTTTGTGAACAATGTCTCATAAAGGCACAATGTTCGCAGGTTGATTTCATTACATTTAAATTCTTGTCATGTGGCACATTTTATTGCTGAGTTATACTGCATGTAGGCATCACTTTACAGGCATGAAACAGAGTACTTGCTAAAGAAGTTGTTGGTTTTGGAGCTACAGACCTGTAACAATTGGTAATTAGTGTAACAGAATGGATTTTCTTTCTTAGAGTGTAATTTTTATAGGGTTAGAACATAAAGCTAGGGCCTATTCTTGAAAGTAACTCCATTAGTTTGCATAATGACATTAAAGGAAATAAATTAAGGAATAATGTCTTGCAGAATTTGTTAGGTCCAAAGTGTTCAGCCGAATTTTTTCCTGATAAAGCTTCCTTTCTCTGGAAAGATTTTGCATTTATTTAAGATTTGGCATGAATTTTGCCTTTTTTTTTTTTTTGAAAACTGACTAGTAAATGTTGTTTATTTTCAGTGGTTGGCAGTTATAGCTGTTTGGGGGTTTTTTATCAGTTTCAACCTCTTCCCTTTCTCTTGCTTTGCTAACTTGCCTACTGTTACCTCTGCTGATTTTATTTTTTTTTTTTTTAACTTACCCTCCCGCCTGCATTTTCCCACTTTCCCGTTGAAGCTTCCTGTTTCTCCTTCAGTTGCTGCCTGTGGTCTTTTTCAAAAGCATAGTTTGACCATGATAGTAATCTTTAGGGTTAAAGCAGAAAGAGTCCAGAACTGAGGTGTAGAAGGTAAGAGGTGCACAATGTGAAGAATAGCGCTGAAGATGACAAGGAGGCCCAAAAAGCAATCTAGAGGATATGGCAGCACTGCAGATTCTGGAGGGGGAGCAAGAAAATATCTGATACTGGACAGAAATTTGGGGTATTTTTGAGGAGGGATGAAAAGGAGAAATAGCATGGAATTGGGCAGAATTGTAGCTCTTTTACTAATTCATAGACTGAACAGAAAGACAATACTCTTTCCTCCTTGTCCTACCAAATACGTGAAGAAGAACCAAAAAGAGTGTTGTGGTTTCATCTCTTCCTGCTTGGGACATCTGTGTGCCCAGGTTAATGCAGAGGTAGCTCAGGATCTCTCAGTAGAGAAGCAGATCCCTGCAATGCTGCAGTGAGATCCCTGTCTGCAGGACCTGAAGGATAGGAGTTTCCATCATCCTGCTTCTGCTTTGGAAGAAAACAGTGGGAACTTCATGATTGCTGTGTCAGTCCTTGGGTAAGATGCCATTACTAGCCAAGGCTGTAGGCTCATGAAAAGAAAATAGCAGCATGATTCCAGCCAGATTTTAGTAATGAATGCTCTTTTAATTACTTGCTGATTACATCTGATTATCTGACTTTCTATAATTTTACCAAGCATCAAGGCAATGCTCACCAGCCTATGCTTCTTTGTGTTGTATTTTCCTGACTTTTCTGATTTCTGAAATAGCTTCATTTTTATCCCTCTGTAACCTTCCTGGAGTTCTCAAATGTATTGAGTTGTTATATCCAGGATGCTTAAAGATACCTGGCAAATTTTTTCCAAAACACCTTAGTATGTGTTATCTGGTATTGCATATTTGAAAATGTGCATTGTTAACATGAGTATTAGGATAAGAAAAATTTCACTGTTGTCAAAAACCCTGAAAGTACCATTCTGCTGCTTTGCAGATGAAACCCCAAATCCTAGTGAGCGTTTTTGGCTCTTTCACGTCATTATTGGCAACTTTATTATGCCTTTCTTGTTCTGGACCACTGTGGTTTCATTCAGACATGATTATGTTTTGAAACTTGTCTTTTGTTGTCCTTATTTCAGCAAGTCTCATGTTCTGGTTTAGTTTAGAAAATCAGAGGAAAATTACAAATTTCCTTTATATTAATTTTCTTTCTTTGCAATCTACTCTGTAACCCTGGTTCCCTTGCCAGTCATACAAGTGCCTGTGTGCTTTATTAGTTATTTAGTTGAAAACATTTTAGGAAATGTTTCTTTATTATGATTATTGCTAATGATCTGTGTACTAAACAAAAGTTATCCATCTGTGGTATTCTCATGTGTTTTCAAATTATATTGAAAAAGAATATAATCAGAAAGCTTAAGGACAGATTATAAAACCGGCTTGGCTTAGTTTAGGAAGAAGAGGTACTCTTCTGAAGTGCTGAACCCTTCAGAAGAATCTCTCCACAAGAGCAGGTCCCTAAATGGGACCTGAACTCTTGAAAATCTGTTCCTTCAGGCTTTCTTTCCATCTGTTGCTCTGCTGGAACAGTAGTCCAAGACTGACCTAATCTTGGGGCTGCAGCAGAGAAACTTTGCCTGCAATTGAATGCTTTTCTTCCGAATGATTTCTAATAGGAGATTTATCCCATCTATTAATCCATTATCTTATTTTGGAATATGCCAGAGCCATTTAAAACACTGTATGTTACTGTGATGTCCGCAAAAAAAGGATTACTGTGTGAGCTAAAGTATCGCTGTGGCCAACACTTGCCATGGTTGCTTAATGCTTAGCAGTCAGGCTGTGCTGAGCTGACAGGCTTAGAATTTCTATTGGGCATCCCTTGCCCAAAGTGGATGAGAATGACCCCTTTTGTCCTGTCTGTTATTATCAGGCAGCTTTGGCAAACGAGCACTGTTGAATGAAAAGAAAGCAGCAGATGACATTTTGTTTTCTGCGGGAACTAGTGTATAGGTTCTTTGTTTTTCAGAAATGGTTTTCAAGAAGATGTGCTGGTATAGCTGCTATTTTAGCTGTAGTTCTTTTGTTCAAGCCTGAACGTAGATTTGTAGGAGTTGGGGTGTCCATTTATGTTAGAGAGCTCTTCCCATGTAAAATCCCATGGATACCTAAAATAGGGGTATGTATATTCTGAATAAGTCTTTTTCATATATATATATTACTGTAACATTTCTTTCCTAGAGCATGATTTTATTTCTATAAAAAAGAGATGGTCACATTTTCAGAACAAAAAATTCTGTAAATTTTTGTCAGTGTGCTGAGATTACACATACTCTGATAAAAACACTCGCTATTTTAACCCAGCAGTGATCGTGGGTTAGGGCCTCCTCTGCAGAGAGCACAATTCTCTGTGATTTAAGCCACGTGTCACCACGTGTTAGATCTGGAGATCCAGTGTTTCATAATATAGCCATCACACATACAGTTCTGGAAATCTTCTGACTTTGGAGTGTCTTAGTCATCCTCGTTGCTTTTTTTCTACAGCTGACTAGAAACCATATTTGAATGATTGCAGGGCCAGTGAGACCTGGAGAGTGACCTACATTGTGTTTGGTAAACAACAACAAGAGCATGCTCACTAAATGGGTTAGATTTGAAAGTCTCTTGGCATGCAGGGTTTTGTTGGCATTTTCTTATGTGATTTGAGAATCATTTGGGAACCAGGAGTCTCAGCTGGACTTTCAAGTGTGCCAGCAGCCTGAATAGGTGGATTCATATACTCTAATTTTTGGTCATCCAGTTTTGGTCCATGTCAGTTAGGAGGCCAGTGGAGGAGTCAGAGCAGGAGACAGCAGTGTTATTGGAGTGATTCTCACATTTTTTCTGTATGGAAGTCAGTCGGCTCAACTGGGTAAGTAGTTTCACCGAAGACAGGATAAATCTTCTTTTAGGGCTGGTTTGGTGTTTGTTGAGATTTTTAATAATTCACTAGAGTGATGTTCCAAAGGTTCAGTTGTTTCAGCAACAAAGAAATAGCAATGACACGGGTCATCTTCCACCAGCTGGATGCTGGTAGTTTCAAAATGTCAGATCCCAGGGTTGTGAGTGTGACGGGTGAAGAAGCTGCTAATGAAGTGCGGGGCTTGAGTACAGTAATACTTTGTTACTTCATTTCTTTCTTCCCAAAAGCCTCTGCATCCCTGCACAAGTTTACTGCACCCTGGCACATCATGATCATCAAATTAAACGTCCTTGCAGGTTCTTCTCTGAAGGGCTACCAGCTTGTGGCTTCACGATCAGCTCAGCTCCAGCTAAGCCCCTGCTTATAGGGAGGTAGCAGGAATATATAGGGAGGGGATGAGAAGGTAGGCAGATGCACACTCAAGCCAGCTGCAGCTGATTCTAAAACCAGAACTCAGACAGGCTCTGAAACTTCTTACACACCGATTCTCATCTGCTGACCTCTGCTCAGCAGTGCACAGCCTGGACTGGCACAGCTAAATACAGAACCGTGGGAATCCTGTTTCCCAGTCAGAGACTGACCTCAACAGAGTCCCTGTATGGATATGCTGGAATTACTTGGCAGTCCAACTGTGGCTTCCTTAGAAGGGTAGTTAGGGGAAACAACTTGAAGGCAGAAAAACAACTTCCTCATTTTCCTACCAGTAGCAGGTCAAGCCCTGGGGGTTTGGCCCCGTGCCCTGTTACTGCCGGTGGAGTCTCCTGGCAAAACAGAAAGTGAGCCCACGTGAGTGGGCTGGTTTGTGGTTGGACTAAACAGAGGGTTGTTCCTTGGGCCTTTCAGTTCAATTATTTTTGTTTTACATGCTGTTCTTCATGACAGTCTTTATGGTTCTCTTCCCTTTCTTTGGTACTTCCCACCACACTGGTAAACTTTGCCGCAAATACTTCAGCTGACTACTAGTAAACTCCTTCTTAACTTCACTGTGGTGGAGACCTGTTGCTTGGAAATGTACTGGCTCATGGATATAAGTATCTGTGGCATAACTGGTTCTTACGCATCAGGAGAGCTATTGTAACCCTCTGAACCGACAAGGATCTTGTCAAAGACTTTTGGCATTCTGTAGGTTGGCAAATCCACATTTATATTGTCATTCACCTCTCAAAGAATACTTTACGAGGCTTGAATTATGCAAATAAAGGCTGCTTCTCCCCCAGTAGGTTGGATTTATTTGTGTCTACTAATTCTATTTTTAATCAGTTTGTCATTTCTGAAAGACTCAGTCTTACTGTTCTTCTGATTTTGTGGTTAAATATAATGGTTCTCATTTTTTACCTTTTATTTTAATACTAAGATTCATTTGAGTGATAGATTCCTTACCACAGTTAATAAAGCAAAGAATTTGAGTCTGTGTAGAAATCCTGGGTGAAAGCTGTCTGATTTGTACATATTATAACTTTAGATTTTGACAGGTTTTGGAACAAGGGTCTTTTAAAAATGCTTCAGTCTGAAGCAGTTCCTTGGAGCTGAGCTTTCAAAAGTGGTTCAAATTCAGAAGTCGCTCAAGGCATATCCATAATGAATATGAATGCAAAATAAAAGAAATCCGTGGAAGTTTCTCCTGCTTTAAAATGAAGCTTTATGTCATAAATAGTTCAGAAAACTAGTTGCTGACAACTGCAGATACCTTTACTATATCAAATAGGGTATATTTCCAAATAAAGGCGTATTTAAGTTCTCCATGGGGCTTGTTCTTGGACCTCCAAAGTGCTGCATTTGCCATTGCTGAGACAAAGTGGTGGTAGCAAGGTAGTATCATCCATAAGTTCTATTTTGTTGATAATAAACTTGTGAAAATAACTGAAAGTAACTGGACTCCACTCTTTTGTGTGCAGCTGTAATCGGAAGAGGATTTTACGAGATTCTTTAATGTAGTTGGAATGTATGTGTAATCTTTTGACCTTGTTCTTAGTTTTTGATGACTGTGGCATGTTAAGTGCTGATAATTGGATTTGCTCTAGGCTGAAACATGACCTGCTCTGTGCAAAGGAGAAGATCAGATCTTCTACTGTAAGAGGCCTCAAAGGGTCTACCTTAGAAATTGCAAGGCCCAAGACTGCTGAGAGTAAGGATCTGAGCATCTCTAAAATATGGCATTACTTAGGAAGGACGTGCTGTCCTAAGGAATGCTTCTCTTTCAGCTTAGTTTGAATTGGGACTTTTCACCCAAAGGTTTTGTCCCATTGCCTAAATTTTTTTTTTTTTTACACCCTTGAGTGTAAGCAAAGAGGGGGATTAGGAACAGATCGGAGTGTGCTCATAACTCAAGCTGCCTTCTTGCGAGAGCGGCCTTGTAGCTTCAGCCAGTGGAACGTGAGTCCTGGGTGTGGAAGTAAGCAGCACGAGCTTGTTCACTCAGCTCTTGGAAGGGCATTCTACTCTCCTTGTTTAAGCCATGTGCAAATGAGGCCTCTAATCCAAACTAGGTTTAAGTTCCTTCTCCAGACTGTGGCAAGAGGAGGAGATCTTCAGAGATTTATTGTATCCAAATATCAGTGTTAAAAATAGGTGGGATTCATTGCCCTATGCGTGTCTCTTTCCACTGAGTAGAGAAGAAGCCTAAAAATTAACTTTGTCTCATGGACAGGTTTTTAGAAGACTAAATTTAGAGGAAGTTAATCCTGTCCTCGGTTCAAGAAAGTACTGGGTGACATTTGTAAATTCTGCAAATAGCAGCCTGTCCACCAAGTCTCTTCCAGTTCCCGATTGCTTTAACTTGAAGGTGGTGTAGTCTCATAGTACATCTCCTCTGGGGATGAGGAGACCTTCTAATACCTTTATGAAGGAACTATGCAGCAATCATAAACAGCAGCAGGAACTGGTGAAGAAATGAAGCCAAAGAGATTTTTAAAATCCTGTCCAAAGGGATCAGTGCAATGGACCAACCTGCACTTTGTTTTTCAAGCCATCCCTTTCTGTCCATCTAGGACAGTGCTGCTGAAACTGGCCTTCTTTCTTATTTTAAACTTTCTGTGTGGGAGGAGTATAACTGCTTAAAATAAATGGTTTTGAGGGGAAATTTGCACAGTACAGCATTGTTAGCCCTGCTCTTCCCATTCCCACTGGGCTCCTTGGCAGTTCTTAGGAATACACAACATGGGTATGCGTACAGTACATCAGAACAACAGTCCCTCCAGCTCAGTATCCCATACCTGCCAGTGACTAACAGATGTCTGTGCGCCTTTCTATAGACCTTACCTAGCCTCCTGACATCTATTTTCAACTTAGGAGACTTTCTAAACATAAATCTTCCTTGTTAAATGAAGAATTGCAGCTGACTTTCTTTTTCTCTTATGTTTCAGAACTAAAAAAGCAAAAAAGGCACTTGCTCCTCCAACCAAGGAAGAGAAACCCAAATTAACCCTTTTTGAAGAGGAAGTGGATCCAGATGAAGGACTCTTTGGCCCAGAAGAAGATTTCTCATCTGTTGGTCCCAGAAAGAAGATGAAAGAGAGTAAATCTGTTCTATATTTGTATATCCACAGATTGTTTTATCTAAAGCACATGTATAACAGAGCTTTTAAATTATGGTGGTACAGAATATACAGGCTAAATAATGACTTGGGAATGTTAAGGTAAATCTTCAGCTGAGCAGAATCATTTAGAATCATTCAGAAAGAATAAGACCTGTAGTGCTCCCATAGCTGTTCACTGTAAACATTTTGAACTAGGGTATTAAGGTCTGTGTGGAAGCTGGCTGTCCCACAGTCACTCATGCCACACTAACAAGAGTAATGTGACCTGCTGAGTGCAAGGAAAAAGCAGATTTACCAAGTCCTGAGAGTGCAAGTATCACTGCACTTTGTGGATTGGAAGTCTTTGTTAAAAACATAATTGTCTACATGATCTGTTTTTTTAGCCCAGTAGCCAGATTTACTAGCTAGTGTTAATGCAGACATTGTGTTACATAGCATGATCTAACTACAGCATTTTCTGGTTCCCCTTTCTAGATCTGAAATTATTTGAAGATCCAGACCTTGGTGGGGCGGTGAGACTGGGTGACTCACTGCTTCTGCCAAATGCCTGTGAGAACAGCAAGTATGTGCTGAGCAGGGATCCTGAGGAGGACACTGAGGAACTGCTGAGGTACTCATCTTAAATCTATCATGTGGGGTGAACGAGGGTAAAGCTTAAATACTTCGAATGCAAACTGTGAATCAATACTTGTACTGACAAGTGAAGTGTAAGATGTGTGTCCTGGAGCTTGGAAATCAAACACATTAAAAAGGGAAGTAGGAAGACTCTCTGAGAAAGGTAAGGTGCAAGGTATTATTCTGTGACTCCAAAGGAAATGACCTGAAGGCCCCAGGCATGCTATCTAGTTCTTGTTTTCTAACATGACACCTCTGCTTCCTGCAATTGATCCACAGGGAACCTGACCTCCATTTTGAGAAGGTAGGAACAACCCCCAAAGACTGTTCAGCTTCAGAGAAGTGAAATCCGGGGCTCTTGCCACAGGAGGATGGATTTTCTGCTGCTGGTTCACAGACCTCTGTGCATGTTTCCAGGAGGAATTCTATGCACACCTCCACAGCAGTAAAGGACTCTCATTAAAATCTTTCTCACCCTGCATTTAATTTTTAATCTAGTGGAATAATGTATTGCTTCCCCCTTGATAGTGTAGCACTGGAACAGCACATAATGTGTTTTATCCCTGACATCTCTCTCACAAGGCTAGTTTGCCTGCACTGATAATCCTCAAGAGATCAAGCAGGGAACCAATGCTCAGAGAGACCAGCATCACCAGGGAATCTGTGCTGCAGTAATGAGTCAAATTCATGCCTTCTGGATCTTAGGCTGGCATCTGAATGATGAGGCCAGCCTGCTTCCAGTGCTAATTCATGCCAGCCAGCTCCTGTTAGGATGTATTACTTCCACAGCAGGTATTGAACCCAGGAGGGAGAAGCTGTGTGTGGTTTCCAGCCACTCCTGAAGCAGGTAATTTTGCAGCTATTGCTTTCTGCACATGCAGAAGTGCTCTCTGCCTTAACAGTAATACCTGGCTTACTTTAAACAAAGGTTGAATTGGGTTGGGTGCCATCTTGCATTACATTCTGACAGCCCACCTAATGTTTATAGAAGCTGATGGGGCAGGACATGACCTGATTTAGTGCAGTGGTATATTGGGAGCAGACACATATGTGCTTGCTATATATTCATGTTTGCTTTAGCAATCTCAGCACACAGCACTTGATCCAGAGTGTTCATAGAGCCAGAAGTGCCTGTTCAAATGCACTCCTTGCATTTTCATCCACTAGAGGGAGCCTTTCCATCTGTCATGCTAACGTGTTTTGGATTACGTATGTTCTTTTCCTCTGCGGCAGAGAAGGGCTCTGAAGTCTGCTCTGAGACCAATAGACCATGGTTTTAAATCATTTTGGGTCATCAGTGACAGCACCACACCCAGATGGTTACGGAAACCCAGGGGAAAAGATTCCATTTCTTTTAAATTCCAGTAGTTTTCATTTATCCTTGATTTGTCCCAGTGCTTTCAATAGTTGACAAGTCATCAAGATCCAATTGGAAATGAATGCACGTAATGAAGCAGAAAATCCTGCCAGTGGTCCAATGGGAAAGTTGCTATGGGAATCCAGAGGCAACTCCTGGCTGTGCAAGAGGTATAGGCTTATATGTCGGGATCTGTTGACCTGTTCAGGTGCCTAACACCCTCTGAAATTCCCCTGGTTACTTCATGGTGTTATCTGCACATCTTAGAGAACTGGTGGACTGAACACAGGGCAGTTGGAGGTCAAGGAGAAACTGCTGTTAACAGGGTGGGAGGAGTGGCAGTGCTCTTCCCACCTAACCTAACCTTCACCTCACCTCTGTGTAAATTCTTTGCAGTCACCTGAAATCCCACACCTAAACTTTCTCCAGTGGTTGTGCACAATGCACTTTTTTTTCTGTTCAGCCTCAACAGAACTGTCAGGTCTCATAAATTTAGGGGCAGAATTTGAATTATCTCCCACCTTCTCTTACCACCAGACTGATGTTTACATATTCTTGCAGGGCAGTGCCACAGTCTCTGTTTCAGGCAGTGACCCTCTGTGGTGAGAGGAAATGTTCAACTTGAGCTGAACCCTGCCATCTCTCTGGCATGGGGGCTTGAACATATTTTGAGGCCTAAGAATAAGTCTTGCCTTTGCCCTGAAGGTGTTGTCAAGTACTCTCCTTTCCCAAAGGGGACTGAAGAAATCTCTCCCCAACCCTCAGATCAAATTAGGAGCTGTGACAACCCATTCCTTTAGTGGGCTTGAGCTGTATGAGCTGCTAGAGGAAAACAGAAACATCTGGGTCTGTTGGACATAATACCACACAGAAAGTTTGCCTGGACACATTTTGTTAAGATCGAAGACCATCCTGAGCTGTAATGCACCAGCAGGTCTGTGGTAGTTCAGAAACTTGGACATGTTCACCAGTGGATTAGCTGAAGGATGCAGATGTGGGAGCTCCTCACTCATGTAGTGAACGTTCACATGTACTACAGGGTCTGCTCATGTGCATGTGGTAGATCTGAGAAGTGTCTCACTTCCTGTAAATCATGGGCAGAGTTAGGAGAGCACTGCCCAAGGCAGAGGAAGGCAGAACCTTCTTCTTCCAAAGGGGAGATGGGAAAAAGATGTTGTTCAGAGCAGAACACAGGAGCAGCCAAATCCGTGGTGATCTTTATGCTACCTGGGCGGTTGTAGCAGCAGTAGCACCACAGCACTGCCAGCACCGCAGTGAATCCTCAGCAGTGACGGTAAGTCTTGAGGCAGAGGCTGTTAGGGAGACAAACGAGTCTGCAAAATGTACGTGGGCTGTGCTTGTCACAACATGAGGGAGAAAAGAACATGATAAATATTCTCATTGCAAACTGAAGACTCTACTCTCTGTGAATACCTGCTCATATGAAATGAGAATTACTGTTTTAAATAGAATCACCTACTTTACATTAACAAGCATGGAGAAGATCCAATTTCTCTGTAAATGGAATGGAGGGTTTCTTTTTATGGAAAAATACCCATGTCCGTTCAAACAAATATCTTCCCTCTTCCTGTCCATTGACCAGCCTTTTACTGGTTACTAATTTCTTGGCTTACTGACAGATATTAAGTGATGGTGATGGGAAATCATGGTGAGCTACCTCACCCTAACCACTGGCACTGTAGGCACAGGCACTGTTTCCTGCCACTGGGTCTGCCACAATACATCAGTGAGGTGTCCATACTTCATGTCCTTCCAGAACCTGTGAAAAAGAGATAATTGCTGTGGTAGGAATCAGCAAGGTCAAGTCCCATTGTATTGCCTTCAGGAAAACAAGATCATCTCAGCCTGTATCGTTCCATTCCAATACTCCAGTCGTAGGAGCCATCCCACCATGTCTCCTTTATGCCAGTGAGATCATAGCCCTGCAGGCATGCGCTCTTCTACCTCATTAATCTGAATCATGCCTGTCTGGTGTGATGGATCAGGTTTTTGTTGAAAACCAATGCTAGAATTGATCCTGTGAATGTTGCAGCAGCTCTGTGGGCCCACAGAATTACATAAATTATTGCACATCCTAGCCTGAAATAATTATCGCAGTTGTCTGAGCAGCTTTATAGGAGAGATTTAATTAGCTTCACCTTTGATAATGAATAGGGAGCTGAGATGGAAGGAAGCAGCTGTCAGCACAACATTTGTCTTTTTCCAGTGCTTAAAAAAGTGTCAGCAGCAGGATCCCAGTTCTGCTGCCCTGAGATGGCAGATCTGGTATGTTCTTTCTTAGGGTTACGCTGATAACCCTTTCAGGAGCATTACAGTGTTAGAGGCTGAAGCTGTTTGTGAAACCACATCCTAACACTGTCCGTTCCTAACCATTCAGGCCATACAAACCCTGAAATTTTCTCAGGTGATTAGAGCATAGTGTTAATAATGCCAGGGTCATGGGCTTGATCTTCACATGGGCCATTCACTGAAGAGGTGGACTCAGTGGTCCTTGTGGGTCCCTTCCAACTCAGAAGATTCTGTTGATTCTGTGACTAAAGGTTTGTTAGCTTCAGGCTTGCCAGGGAGCCATTGCCACCCCTGAGACAGACAAAGTTTGTGTGATCATCTTTGAGCAGGCAATAGCAGATGCTGAATTCACAGAACAACACATCTTCAGACCAGCCAGAAGTCATGTGGGGCACCATCTCCACCACCAATGCTTTCTCCTTGTCCTGGGGGTATGAGAACAGCACCATCGTTGGAAAAAGAGCTTTGAGAAACTCCAGAGGGTTTTAATATAGATCCTTTGGGCAGAGGGTTGTTTGGGCAGTGGGCAGGTGGTAGAGGAGGTTGCAGTAACTGAGTCAGAAATTTCCTGACCACTGCAGGGCAGTTTCTCTTGCTTGCTGTGACCTAACTGTGGGGGCAGGTCTTTGATTTGGCTGCAGTAGGTTACAGTAAACAAATACATTCTTCTGTGGTGGTTTTCAAGCATTTATTTTCTTCATATGATGTATAGGGATGCTACTTACAAACAGTGGAACAGCTACAAAATAAACTTGGCCAACAGAATAAAAAGGCTTTTGCCCTTCGGGAAACATTAATCCTTGCCCCACCCTTAGGAACAGGTATAGGTTGTATAGAATAATGCAGAGAGGTGACTGAAGTCCTGGCCTCTCCTAGTGTAGCAAGAGATATGTTTTTGCTGGGCTTGAGACTCACCACGTTTCAAGGATCTTACCCCAGGCTGTTTGCATTTTTGACAGACACTGTCAGCTCAAGGGGGCAAAAGCTACCTGCTTTCCCGTGCCCCAGCTGAGCCTTTGTCTGGTGATTAGGGAGCTTTCCAGAGAAGCAGGAGACAGAGGTTTGAACTTCTTCAGACTGGAAAAAACGACTTGTCTCGTTTCCTGGGTGAGTGATGTAACCAGCAGGCCGTTTTCCTCAGAGGGCTTGTGGGCATATGTGTGTAGGACTTACCTGTGCTAATGAGCTTGTTCTCTGGCTCTTGGCCAGGCAGCACCAGGGGCTTGCATCCGTGCTGTTGAGACTCTCTCCAGCTTCAGAACAAGGTGAGTGTATGCAACTGCCTCCTGAGAATGGTCACTGTCGTGCACCAGCTCTGAGTTGTGGCAGGGAGTTTTTTGGAGGAGGGCTGATCTGTCCCAGACTAAAGCCATGCCAGTGGTTCTTGAAGCATTTCAGCAGTACAAATTCTCACATTCTAGTGTCCAGACATATTTCCTGGTCCTGGTCAAAATACCACTATGAATTTACCTATAGTGGATTGCAGGGGAAAGCTGAAAAAGGGAGATCCCTTCTACGTGGCCCCCAGTGCTTGGCATTCCTGTGGTTAACTCCAGCCTATGTCCTGGGCCTGGGCCTGGCTAGACATCACACTGTCTCCACTGACCATAGTAGCACTGATGGTCCAGAGATACTTTGAGGCCTCCTGCCTATTTTTGGGCCCAAATTTTTTCTGAAATTATAGATGTTATATTGCACCATGCACCAAGGCTTCACTAAGGTATCTCTTGTGAGCGTAATTAACACCAGACAAAATAAAGATAATAAGATAGGGAAAGATAAAAGTCTGTTCTGCAAGAACTACTATTAGTTGCACAACAGAGCTTCAAGCATTAGCTTTTTGGATACTTTAGCAAATTATGGGAGTCTTTGTCTCTTGCTTTCATTACTGATTCTCCTCATTAGAGCATCCCAGCAAGCAGAAGTCACTGTTCTCATCATGGTGTACATGCACATCGTCGTTCCTATCCCAAAGATTTTGTCCAGAAAGACAGGACAGAGTTCAGAGAAGTCGCATCTAAAATGTTGATGTTCAGATGGCGGCTGTGTCTGTCTCCAAGTCAGAACTCATTTACTTTCCTGAAGTCCACATGCTAGCAGTCATTTTGTGGGGCTTTGTGACAGCCTTTCTTCAGTAAGGGTTTTGATTTCTTTCTGTGTCTGGAAACAAGGAGAATTTGCACCAATAAGAGTCTGTGAATCAGCACACCAGTATGGCAGGAATTTTAAACAATGTGGCACTGCTTTTCCATTAGAGAAAATGAGAGAGACTGATTAGAGAATGATTAATTACATGGATTGTGTGCCTGGTGGTCTATAAAAAGATGGCAATGGGAAGGTTCTTCCTTTAATCTTGTTTCAGAATAGTTGCTTGATTTTTTTTACTCCTCCTCCTGGCCTGGAGTTAAATATGGTAGTAGTTATGCACTGTAACAACTCATTTGCTTCTCAAGAAATAGTAGTCCTTGTTTCTATCTCTGCCTGAGGCATTTTACATTTTACCTCTTTAGTTTTGCAAAGACAGTTGTGTCTCACATGATCAAACAGCAGTGGATCAAACAGTTTTCCTGCCACTGCAGCACTGAAAAGCAGGTTTTGAGACAAAGACCACATATTATCTGTGTTTTCTGTAAGAGATTTCTGTCTAACCCAAGTCTTGAAAAAATCCAGGACAAATAAAGGAAATTACATGAACAGATTCCAGACTTTGAAAAATCATCCCCTGCAGAATCTTCAGCTTGAAAGCACAGTACCAATCCACTCCCTAAAAAACCCAACAACCTACTGGACTGGACCTTTTGAGGGTATTTTTTGGCTGTGCTGAGTGGTTTTTTTGCTGTGGTTAGCGCAGAAATTAGTATAGAGCCACACAGGAGTAGAGAATTCAGGAATCTGTACCATCTGATCAGGTTTTATTGGATTTACTGCTGCTCCTTCTGGGCAGTGCACCTACTTCAAAATCATGCTTCCTCCATAGGGTCTGTATATTGTGTATTGTTCTCTGGTTATTATGGTTTCTGGTATTTGTGACCCAAACTTTATGACATAGACACTGATTCATTCAGTATTTGTTTATGCCAGGAAAGGAGGCATCAGATCAGCTAAAGCAAGTAAGACTTCAGAAATACCAGCCCTAACTTGTTTTGTTTATTACAGACCAAAGAGAACAAGAACATGTCTTGGCAATCTGATCACAGGTGTGAAATCTCTGGGATACCAGAGTTTGCAGCAAACAGAAAGGCCTGGTCTTAAATGAAATTAATTTCTTCTATGTAGATGAGAAATTCAGAAATACATAGAGCGTGTTCTATAAGTTAAGTGGGATGTGTCACCCACAGGGAATCATGAAAACTAAAAGACATGAGAAATCTTATCTAAATAAAGGAAAATATAATCTCCAGAGTTATTTGGAGGATGAAATTTGAGGAGCTGTCTGCTGGAATACCACAGGTAGAGTTCAAGGTGCAGAGCTCTGGGGCAGTGGACTGCTCTGTCCATCAGTTGGTCTGTTTAGATATTTCCCAGTTTTAGGTATCAGTGTTCAGGCAATTGATTTAAAAGAGTAGCCTTGGTTAAAACTGATTCTTTTTAGATTCCTTTTGGGAGTCACAGAAAGATCTATCTGACTTCAGGAATGGTTTTACCTTAAAGGGCTCTGAATGTCCGTACAGCAGAAAATTCAGGCTGATCCATGTTGACTTTATGGCCAATTCATGGTGAGTGTAGTTTGTCTCAGCCTGGGCAGTACTGTTGTAAGTTCCTCACAGCTTTTAATGAGAGTCAACACAGAAAAGAAACCCTTGAAATCATGCAGTTTGTCTTAGTAATAGTGGGATCCTTAGCTGAGGGGGTTGGAGCTCTTGAAGTACCTGTGGTTTTTACATTCAAACAGTATGCACTGGAGATGGAGGAGTAAAGTGTCTCTGTGAGGTTGCTTCTTCTGTTGATCGTGTTCCCCGTGGTCCTGGACAGTTCCCCTCATCACTTGCTTCCCAAATTACAGAAAGGCTCAGCTTTTCTTTAACTGTCTGCAGAAAGCCCTACCAATTGTTCTGCCATGTGGCAGAGGCATTTACAGTATTTCTCCCAAGGCTACTGGTGAATAAAGAGAGAAAGGGAGGAATCACTGTCCCATTCAGTCAACAGAAGTTATCCCAGTGGTTTCACAGGGATATGGGTAACACCTCCCCTAAGATTACCTCATTGCCTGGTAGTGACGAAGATATTAACTGGATATCAGGAAAAGGTTCTTCACCCAGAGGGTGATTGGACACTGGAACAGGCTCCCCAGGGTAGTGGTCACAGCACCAAGCCTCACAGCATTCAAGACACATTTTGGACAATGTTCTCAGGCACATGGTGTGACTATTGGGGTGTCCTGTGCAGGGCCAGGAGTTGGAATCAATGATCCTTGTGGATCCCTTCCAACTCAGGATATTCTATGATTCTATGCTTCTAATTACAAAAGGCAAATGAGTGGAAGAACTAAAAAATAGCTGACATGAAATGACTCATTCATGCCCCAGGGACTGCCTACCTGTGGGGCATGTAGAAGGGGAAACTAAAAAAGTATCTTCCTTATACTCCTGTGTGTTATCCTGTTCCAGTGAGTGGAGCAGCTGGAGAGCATCCTCCTTTTCCTCTCCTCCACATATTCACTTTCCAAAGGCAGAGAGCCCTTGGAGTTACAAGACAGTCTATTATAGGGGCTCTCTCAAAATCTTTAACAGCTCATGTGGGAACAGAGTTGGGCACACACAGCCTGCTGCATCTCTGATAAGGTCAGACAACGCAGGTAGAAAATATCCTGAACTTTCTGAAGTGCTCTGGTTTACTTTACTAGAAAATAGATGTAAAGTATCGCAAAAAAGAGTTGTTGTATATGGTCACAGATTGCAAAACTTCTTCAGTTTCCCGGAAGCAAATGTGAACACAGTATTTTTAAATGCATTAGTGTTTCCAGTTTCTCATGATTGAGCATGAGGATGCTCAATCTCAGTTTTGGGTGGTGCGGATGAAGAGGAAGCAGAGCTGAATGTGAAAAATTTTACTTTCCCATGAAAATGTATGGGAAGCAAATCATCCTGTCACAAATCAAAAACATTTGTTTCCCAAACTAAAAAAAAGTTCTTTTTCATTTGATAATTGCAAATTGCTTTTAATTTAGACGTTAGAAAACATGCTGTAAAATTAATTAACTTATACAGTGAACTGAGAAGCCACATTATAACAAGACGGTTCTTATGCAAAGTTCTGTGAAAAGAGAAGTTCATCAAAGTAGATTCTTTCCTGCAGAAAGTTATATTTTGAAAGATTGCATTTTCTTAAAAAAACAAAAAGCAGTTCAGAAATTCCCAAGATTTTAGTGATATTTTCTTTTCATTCCAGAGTTGCAGATGATTTTGAGAAACTCTTGGAGGTTACCTCTAAACCAAAACCTAAGGTACCACCAAAACCACGGCTGCCTCAGAAGCCAGCAGTTGCCCCCAGGAGCACTAATTCATCTTCACCAACAAAGCCGAATGAAAGCAGGATTCAGACAATGAATGAAGTGGACATTCTCCAGTATATCCAGGAAAATATGAACAACGAAGATACCAGTCTTTTTTGAACATAGGTATTTCTAAAATGTAATAATGCCTTCTTGGCCCTAACTCCTGGTGAGCTCTAGTGACAGAATCAAAAATTGAGCAGGTGTTTTTACTGTTGCAGTGATCATTTGTGTCCCAGGACATAGAGAGCAGCAAGTTTGAGCAGAGGTTTTCAAAACAGTGCAGCTGTGGTAAAATGTTGCCTTAGTTTTTCAAGGGTTTGCAGGGAATGTGGACAAGGAAGTAGCACTACAGATTGTCTACTGCCGTTTTAGTATCAACATATTACAGTTTTGGCCAGTTGATTGAGAATGGTAAGGATATTGTACACGTGGCAACTGAATAATGTCCAACAAATGGTCTGAAACAGGATGGGATGCTGTTCCTGTCATTTTTAGACAGTGCATTTCAGCTCACTGGAAAAGCCACTTTCCTTTTCTCCTGTGCATTTTTGTAGCAGCCTTTTCCTGCCTGACTGGTGTTTCAGTAGTTTATAACAGGAACTGTTGAGTATAGGTAGTAGTTCTGCAGTATTTCAGAGAAGCACTGAAATCCCAGCTAAGCCTGACTACCTGCTGCCTTAGTTGCTGCACAAATGCCATCTTGAAAGAGAACTTTAGGCCTGCAAACACCAGACTATGCACCTCTGACTCCTGGGTAGAACTGCAAATGACTGAAGATGAGTAAGGGCACAGCTCCAGACATATACAGAGGTTGCAGTACATGGGATGTTTGGATGCTGTAGGACTTCTCTGAACTCCAGATTCACAAGGGCTAATTTTTATCAGCCAAGTCTTCCTAGGCTTACACTGTAGTTAGCGGAGAGACAGAAATTTCTCCAGGAAGTGATTCAGTGCAGGTGTCTTAATGGAAAAACTCTGAATTGCTCTCTAGAGTCATTCTTTCTCTCCTATTCCTTCAGTTTACCCAACACTTAAAGAACCAGCTATGGTTGTTAATTCTACTAAGGTAAAATGAGTTTTTGTGATAAAACAGCTATCTGTTCCTTACTATGCAATGGTTGAAAAGAGGGAGGACAAACTTGGAATTATCCAGAGGAAAAATAATAAAAAGAAAATACACTGAAGAACATTTAATATGTAGGAAAAGAAAACCATGGTAGAATAGGCATCCTAGACTACCCCTCCTCTTGCCCAGCTCAGGCACTGTTGTTGAACATACTGACTTTGCATCTAATGTGGGTTGATATCTGCTGTCATGCAGAAAGAGATTCCTGAACTCACTCCACATGTGGTCTAGCCAGAGGTGAAGACCAGCTTCTCAGAGGGAAAATTTTAATGTATTTAAGCCATATCACTATCCCAATATTCGCCTTTCTAATGTAGAGCAGAATGAATAGAAAGTATTATATATATTTTTAATAATGAAATTATTTCTATTAGTATTTCCTTTTTAAGCCAATGGAAAGTATTATAAAGGTATTTTGATTGATGGGACAGATAAAATATAACCATTGGCTCTTGTCTATGTCTATTATGTTTTACTATAATAAAGCATCTTGGTAACCCACAGATGTTATTGTTGTTGTTCTCTCAGTTGTACATTAGGAACAAATCAGAATTAAAAGATGGATTCCATTTAACCTATGAAGAGTGTTACATGGTGTTAAAGTGTAAATAGGTATGAAACCAAGAGTGTATCTGCACTGATATTTCCTTTGAGAGCACTTAAAGGTAGAACTGTGTATGGACAAAGGTAGTATCTGATCCTGTCTGTTCCCACAGTGTCCTGGTGCAATTAGGAATCCTGTTTATCCTAGCCTGCAAAAGAGGAACAGAAGCAGTGAAGAGAAAATAAATGACTTGGCAGAGAGCAGGCAGGGAGCAGCAGGCAGGAGAAATTAATTCAGGGCAGCCTTCCTGTTGCAGTACCTGCTGTCATGAACAGCCACTGTTTATTTAACTGAGGGCTGAGGAATCATCATCTCCATTTTATTTGGCACTATGTGGGGACACTGCTTTCATTCCTGTATTTTTGGCCTACAGCCCATCACACAGCCTGAACACTGCTAAAACCACCAAACTGCAGGCCGTTAATGATCAGTGGACTTGAGTGTAGATCTTCAACTCTATGGGGGATCAACATGGGAAAAGGATTAAGATTTCTTGAAGTGCACTAGAGAAATCAGTGAAGAACAGAGCTGGCAGCACCCTGGGAGACCAGTTTGTCCACTATCCTGTCCTGAGTGGGAACATCTGTCCTGTGTCCTGCTGGTGGCAGGTCTTACTGGCCAGGATAATGTGTTTCTGATGGGAGGCCACAACTGGAAGAATAGGCAGATGCCAGAGCAGGACATGGTGGCTGAGCACAGTTAGGCTGGAGAGATACCTGAACATATGCACTGAATTATTCCTGCAGTGGCAGTAATTATGCTGGTACTATCTCTCATAGACATTTCTTAAATCTGTCCTTAAAAGTTTGCTGTCTGGAGAGCAGCGCTGGAGATGTCATAGCCTCCCTGGGTGTGCTTTGCCATCCTATTGGAAATGTTTTGCTACTATTTGATGTAACTGTTCCTTCCTGCAGCTCATCTTGTTACTTCTCATTCTCATCACCACAGAAAGAGAGAAAAGTATATTCCTTTCAGTCTCTTTTCCAGACCAAACAACTCTGCCCAGTGAGGGTGGCAGCAAAATGGGTCAGGACGCCACTGTGGTACCAGCTTCTCACGACCTGATGTGACCTGGATGAATATTGTCCTCTTGCACTGGATTTCTCTGTTTTTTGAAGAATTATTACATACCCACATACCAGTTTACCAGGGGCAATAAAGGATGCCAGTATCCCACGCACTGTCATTAAAACCACTCAGTGCAGTGACACAATGCACAGCCTTTATTCCAACTGGGAGTGTTTTTCTTTCACTGTTTCACTCAGAGCAATGACCTCTGTCTGACTTCCACCACCTCTAAAGCTCGACTCTGAAATGGCTCATGCTTTTTCAGAGCAGTGGGAGGGTGTGTATTTTATATTACCCTCATAATCATAGGAACATTCCTGATAGTACTGATGTAACAGCATTACAGTTATTAATGGATACAGCTAGTATCCATTCTAAATGGCCAAGGAATACTTTGCCACCGAGGACTCCCTAAACTTGTCAAATTACCTAAACACAGGGAAGGAAGAGCTGTTAGTTGTTTCCTGTGCTAAATTTTTAAGATTATTTTGAGGTCACTGTTTTGCCTCCAAAAATGTATCATTCCTGTCAGGGAACTAATATGAAACGATCCTTCATAAACCGTGGTGTTATGCATTTGTTTTATGATGCAAATGTCTAGGCGCAGTAATATTTGTGAGCACTTAGATGTGAGTTACAGTCCTTGAATAAATCATATATAATGAATCATTATTATACAAGAGAAGAACGTCAGACAAATGTAGCCCAGAGAAATTGAACATATTATTTGAAATGCCATAGGGAAGGCATACAACATACTTTGCATCCTACCAGACTAGAACTTTCTTTTTTTCCTTTCTTTCATATATCACTTCTAGTAGCAGCTATTTGATTAGCCTGCTCTTGACAACTCTTGAAATTCAATTATGGACTCTAATGTAGTTCTTGGCTGACAGGCATCACCTTCCAACATTAGTAATGCAGCTCATCAGAAGATTTGAAAAGATGGGGGGGTTTAGTGATTAGCACTCATAAGAGGTGTCTCTATTGCTTTACAAGCATCTTCTTGTTTTGCATAACCTTCTGCTTGCTATGTGGTACAGCACTAATTGACAAATAACACTGTATACTTCATTATTCAGGTCACAGTTAAACAAATTACTTCACCAAGCTGAGTATTTCACAGATGGCTTGTAGGTCATCTGCTCAGGTCTGTTCAGTTGCTGAATTTTTAGGAAAGCTAATTCCCACATAGCAACTAAGGCCTAGTTCTGTCAGTGACAATTTGGGTTGAATCTAAAAAAATTTATTAATTGAAACTAATATTTCTACTAAGTTTTGCCCAGATGTTAGCTTCTGCAAAGAAGCTGAGCTTGCTACAGCAGAATACATAAGTCAGCCTGTGATTTAAGGTCGTGAAAATCCAGCACACTCATGGGGCACTAAGGCATTACCTACTGTGAACGGGCAAACCCTGAGGTTTCTAGATTTAATATAAAGTACCAGAAAGCACTGCTATTCCACTTAAAAATGTGACTGTCACTAATGTCACCAAGGATTCTTGACTCTGTGTGCGTGTATGCATCAACCACATTTCATATCGATCAATGTGATCACACATTTGTGACAGTTTAAACCTTTGTAAGTCAAGAGGAGAGAAGGCTTTTACTGTGAGTTTTTATCTATATTCTTATATCTATATGCTAACTTTACATCTCAACATGAACAACAAGACTGAATAAAGTCACTCAGTTTCTTTCTGTATTGCACCCATTCCTTCCTTGATTCATCTTTAAACCCTTCTGACCCAATTTTTTCAGGCCTCAGCATATCACTGATCTTCCTTTATGGCCTCCTGCATACTGGTATTTCATGGCATGCGTTGAACCTAATGAAGAATTCAAGTGATGGGAAAATCATGTGCACTGCTGTGAGTTAAAATACTAGCAGTGAAATGTGGTAAATTAAATTAATAGTCAAATTAAGTGCTGCTGTGGGAGTTCAAAAGTCAATGAAGCTCTTGAAGGATTGATTAGTCATAGATATTTAGGTTTTATTCATACCAAGATGTTATGGATACTTAATATTTATACAGACTGAAGGTTAGACTCATGGAAGAGAAATCAATCAGTGGTTATGCCACTTAGAGCTTGGGAAGTCCTTGAGCTACAAGTTGCTGGGAACAAGGAGAATACTCAACAAGTAAGTATTTTGATATTTCTTTATAATGATCTGCTTTGGGCTGTTGTGAGGAATTCTGTTCTGGGCTAACCCGAAGCTCACACCAAATGAATTACTCAGGGAGAATTTGGTGACTGAAAGAACAGAACATCTGTGCTTTAATCATCCTGCTTTCCAGCATCCTCCATAAGATCATTGTAACAACAAAGCCATTTCTCCTATTTACTCAGGAAAGATTCCTGAAGTCAGCGGAAATTTTGCTGTGCAATATACACCTTTTTTAAAAGTCACTTTTGACATGTAGTGAGGGGTAAAAGTCCTGATGATATCAGAGGGAGATTTCAACCATTCTTGCATGCTCTTCCACATCCAGATCCTCTGTTCTGAGACCCCACCTGGAATATTGCTTACAGTTGTGGTGCCCCCAACATAAAAAGGACATGGAACTGTTGGAACAAGTCCAGAGGAGGCCATGAAGTTGATAAGGGGACTAGAGCACCTGCCCTATGAAGACAAGCTGAGAAAGCTGGGGCTGATCGACCTGAAGAAAAGGTTGCTTGAAGGCCTCATAGCAACATTCCAGTATGGGAAGGAGGCCTACAAGGAAGCCAGAAAGGGGCTCGAGCTGTGGTGACAGGACAGGGGGACATGGCTTCAAACTGAAAGAGAGTAGGTTGAGATTAGATTTTAGGAAGAAATTCTTTACTCTGAGGGTGGTGAGGCACTGGAACAGGTTGCACAGAGAAGTTGTGGATGCCCATGTTCAAGGCTTTGAGCAACCTGGTCTAGTGGGAGAGACTAGATGATCTTTAGGGTCTCTTCCAACCTAAACGATTGTATGATTTTATGATCCCACCCTGAATGATAAGGTTAGTAGATACTACAAATTGCCTAGGATGTCAGATGCAGGAGATTTGCCAAAGGTAACCAGGCAACAAATGACACCATCACAACACCCAGCAAATTGCAGTGGAATAACCCCTAAACAGACCATCTGATGCTATGTCATGATCTTTTTCAGTGAGGTGCTGACGAACCTCAGAGTTTGAAGTCATCACCAAACACAGAAAGACCTAACAGCCCACTGGCCCCTGCTGCATTAACAGGCACCATAATTTGTTACCCAGATATATTGTTTTTATTAACTAGTAGCAAGGAATCACAGTATCAGATTTGGAGGTTTAGAGCTGTTAAAACTGTGGGGAAGCATTGTGGTCAGTGTGGCCCCTCAATGGAGGACTTCCAGTCATCCTGACAAATCTCAACCGTGTATGAAAACCATCATTTCGTTGGGGTTTGGTAAAAAAAAAGGTACAAGCTAGTCTCTCCTTGAACTCATTAAGTACCCTCAGAATGCAATTTAGCTGTTTTCTGCCAAGGGCAATGTTTCTGTGCCATTGATGTCATTGAAGGGTTGCTTCCTGTGGCTGCTGGGAGGATCATGCAGTCAATCTAAGCTGTCAGAATCCCATGCAGATCAGTAGAAGCCTGGTGATGCTGATGCTGGAGAGAGAAGGCAAAGGAATAGGATGTGACACCACTGTCAAGCGTGATCAACTTGGAGATCACCACTGAGAAACAGGAGCGACAGGACAGAATGAAAGAAGGCATCTGCCTGATTTATGCATACAGCTCCAGAGCCTTTCACCTCCCCTGAAATATTACGGCTGTGGGGCTGAAATAAACAATTGATTTAGTAGTCCTTTGGCCATGGAGGGTTTTCAGATGAACATATAAGCAAACAAAATAAAATTACAAAATTCCTGGCGTATTTACTAAGCACTTTTCTTACTTCTCTGCTAATTTATCTGCTTTTTAAGTTCACCCAGAGAATTTGTGCTAGTGATCACAAAATTCTCAGATTTCTTTGTTGGCAATAATAATTTAAGGACAGTGATTTTACCTCAGAAGAAATAGTCCATTTGGTAATGTCTGGGGATGTTAACAAGTTCTTACTGTGAATAAAATCAATCATTTCTTTACCTTGAATGCTGAGAATCAAAGCTACCTAGTGCTTCCCTCCTGCCTTAGGCAATCAAATCTGTAGTCTACTATGATTTGTTTTCCTGCTTATGCTTGACCTTTCATAGCTTACATATTTAATCTTGTGTACAGTCCCCAAAAGGAATTTTTTGTTTCAAGAACTGCTGTCTAATTATAGTTTCAATGCCTTACCTAAAAAAAAAGAACCCAAACAAACAAACAAAAAAAACAAACAAAAAATCCCACACCAAAAATAACAACAACAAAAAACCCATACACCCTAGTTTGCATGGAGTGATGGGGCAAATTCATCTTTTTCATGAGGAATGATATAAGAAACCTGAGGCTGTCTTCATCAGTGGTTTGGTTTAGTTTAGCTCATGGGAGCATTTTCTTAGCATATCTGGTTGGCTCAACTTACCATATTCTGGTTCCCATCACAGACCTTCCATGGTAGCAAACAAGACACTTGGTCCCAGAGGACCCACTCAGAAGTAGAAATAACTTCCCCCAGATGTGAATGTGGGCAGTGGGTCCTCACCACCACTTGGCACATCCTCTCCTGTTGTGCTGCTGCTCTTCCTGATGTCATCAGTGCATATTTGGTGGTAAATTGAGCCCCAAATCATGCTGACCTCAGCCAGTTTCCTTCCGCCTTTGCAATAAGGGATTGTACTGAGGAAGCAGAAGGAGGAAGGGGCAAAATCATAGGAAGGTTCAGGTGTTCCCTGGTCAGCAGGTGCTGGAATGGGTTTCACAATACCCAGTCAGGTCCCCTTCCTATAACAGCTTGGTCTCTGCTCATCTGTCTCTGCTTTTCAGGCTGTTCTTGAGTTTTGTATTAAGCAAACATTGGCTCAACTAGAGGGAAAAAATTGTATTGTGTGAGGATGGCAGGAGAGAAAACAAACTCCCACACCTCCTACTCCCAAGTAGATGTCCTACTTGCTATAAAATCTCTGTTTCTTCTTTTAGGAATCCCATTTCTTCCCAGTTTTGTCTAGGAAGGTAATGCATGATTTTGGCACTGTCTTGATTCATATTTCCTGGAGAAATGGGAAATGGAGGTTCGAAAGTCCCTGTGGCTGCGAAAGGCAAAAGGCTCACGTTTCTCCCGTCCTGGGTGAGTACTTTGGGCAGTGCAGCAGGGTAAAAAGTTAGAAGAAATAAAAATTTCCTTAAGCAACAAGACAGGAGACTTAATCCCAAGCCTGGCTCAAAAATTAGTCACTGGGCGTCTCTATGAGATGCTGTTGCTTTCTTCTGTTTCCAGCTGGCACCACAAAGCCAACCTGGATGAGGTGTCAGGGGGTCAGGATGGCTCTGCCCAGAGGTGTGCTTTTGGCTAAGACTGACAAGCAAAGGCTGTCCTGAATAGCGTTGCACTTGCTAGATGTACCAGCTCCAGTCTGGTATTTGCGAGTTTGTGCATGACACTTGGCTTTGTAGAGTGGCCATGAGCTGACCCACTTCTGTTTATGCAGTAATTAGCAGATTGATTGCCTTCCCCCTCAAAGTACTGGCCTGCAGTGGCTCATCCTGTAATTACTGTGGATGAAATCTGTAGTGCCTTCATTTACCACAGCTTTTTTCCATTTCTGTTGCTAATTTTTTTTTTTTAATTTCTCTTTTTCCAACTTGACCTGCAGATTTACCAGCTTTGTAAAAGAAAATCATGGTGTTTCCATGGTTCAGCCATATGATAAGAGGAAAAAGAGAAAAATTGAGAGTTTAGTGGGAAAAAAAGTTTCCCTTGAGCTGTGTTTGAATAATGAATTCCATTTAATTCTTCCAGAGATCCACACAGGGGGGATGGACTGTCTGCTGCCCCTCTTTTCTTTCCTGTGGCTATTTTAATAACAGCCATTTCATGAAAACAACATTCGGTTATTTTAGACACATCAGTAGAGACTGGGATTTAATACTTCAGAGTCATTTATAGGCTCCGTGTTTCTCCCTGTCTGATAATATGTATGTATATAGTACATATGAGAACATGGAAAAATCAGAGAGGTTCATTAATCTTCCCACAGTTAAAGAGGGACTTGTAGCAGAGCCAGCAGAAGTTTTGTCTGGTTTCCTATCTTGGCCATGAACCTCAAGGCTGAACTAAAAATATAAACCAAACAATCTTTTGGGTAAGGAATTTTCTGATTTGTTTTCACATTTTTTTGATGTGCATAAGGATGACCTGAAATATTCTTCCTCTGAAAAATTTTTGCCTGATTTTCCTGCTTTGTTAGAAATTCATGAAGATGCTTTGGCTGCTGGACAGCCAGTAAGCTGGTGACTTTGCAACAGATGAAAGGGAGGGAAAACGATCTGTTTTGGTATTACAACTTTTAATTTCTTTTCCAGTTGAATTCCTGTTTCATTTTAAAATGACAAACAATATTTGAGATAAAAACAATGTTTGTTAGGTCTGCTAATGAGTTTTCCCAATACTAAGGGTGTGAGAATATGGGTTTCCTCCTATTTTTTCCTGATAAAATATAAGAAGGAAATGACTGACTTTTAAAAATAAAAGAGGAAAGGCTTAAGTGTTTTCTTTATTATGTCAACAAAGTAGGCCCAAATTGGAAATTCCTTAAAAAATCACCTTTCTCTTCCCCTTCAGTCTCCAGTCACCATTCAGTTGCCACAGACTGCTCAGAATTGGAGTGAATAAAGCATTTACTAGATTTGTGTCAGAACACCATGAGACAAAACTTTTTGGAGAAACTTTTTTTTTGAACCATGGTCAACTTGTCATAGCAAAACCCACAGATGCCTTGAGAGGCAGAAACACTAGAAAACTGCCTGCGTGGCTTTCCCCAGGATTAAGAACTAGGACTATAGGCTTTGTGGTTTCCTAGAGAAATAGGTACTGGACATAAATATGGAACAGGGCCCTTTTTTTTTTTTTTTTCCCTCTAGGTTTTGCCGTTTCCCAGGCTGCTCTCTGAACGAAACAGAGAAAGGCTGCTGCCCCTGCAGCACAGGCAGGGGTGTAGCCATGCCCGAAATGGAAATGGCTGAGCCGGAGCCCTCTGTTGTAGCCTGAAAGCACCAGGCTGATGACAGCCCTGCTCCTTAGAAACACAGTTATGGAAATTCGCACAGCGTGAGGAAACGCTGACTAACGAGCCATTGCGTAGGAGTGTGACTGTGCACTTCTCTGAAAGGGAAAGCCAAGGGCAGGGATTGAACCCAGAAGCTTTCGGGTTGCTGATGACGGCAGGTTTTTCTGCCATCACTGCACCTTGTTACGTGGTGGGGGGGGGGGTGGAGGGGAGAGGCAGGGCACTTGCAGACAGTGAGAAGTGACATTTTGGACTATGAATAAAAGCATAGTTTCCTGGGATATGTGTTGTTTCTAATCATTGGAGACTTCCTGCTGTTCTTTCCCTATTGATTACATGTCTCAAATGAGACAATAATCCCATTTGGCACCTGGTTAAACCAATATGAGCATGATGGTTATTAGTATTAAGTGGCAAGTTATTCCTGCTGCAAATAAATATGTCTAGCCATTTCCTTTATGTTTTTATTTCCTGTTTTTAGCTCATTAAACTTTGCCAGGTTTTAATTGTATAGGATAACATTTCACATGCTCCATTATTTGGCTCCTGCAGAGATACTAAGAAAGTTTCAGCTCAAACGGTTCAGTAGTCTTTGGAGGAAGAAGTTGTAGAAAGTTCTTTCAGCCTGTATATTTTTTCTCAAAACTGTGTGGATGAGAAGTCTTTATTATGGCTTTTTCATGGTTTCATGTCTTGAAAGAAGGGTGTGGGAATCACTTGAATTTCAAGAATTGTGCCTTTTGGTTTATTAATTAGAAGCAGACAAATAAAGCTTAAACTTTCCCAAATTTATCTGTATGATAAAAGAAAAAAAGAAAGAAAAACCAAATTTTTTTTTTTAAAAAGTGTATACTGGACCTATGCTGCCTCCAAAAGCCCAGTGCAGGAGGAGACTGAGCAAGGCTTACCCTGCAAGCATATCTCTCAACTGCCAGTGTCCTGCTCTGGAGGAATTGTGGCGCCTGGCAAGTGATCAGCTTGAAGCTGGGAATAAGGAAGACTTTTAGGGGTCAGCAGCAGCAGGCCAAGCAGATACTGGACATCTGTGCTTAGGCAAAGGACCAAACCTCAAGGATGGTGTATCCTATTCCAGAGCTGGCAGCTGAGAACCCTTTTATAGTCAGTGAAACAACTGGTGTTTCCAGGCTGCTTCATCTGACCTTCACCTAACCTGGGCTGAGGTGACGTGCCCTCTGGAAGTGCCTGCTTTCCTCTAAAGGGGACCCTGGCCAGCTCGCTCAGCTGCAGGCTGTAAGCATCTAAACAGGTGAAAGAGATCCTGCCCCAGGAACCCTTCTCCCCAAAAGTCATGCTGGGTCTCCCCAGAGATGTAAGTGGAGGAGGCAGACACTGCCGCCCACCAGCTGCCAGGAGGCTATTCCAGGCTGGGAGCTGCCGGCTGGAGTCATGCCATGAGCGTTGTTTTGGCCCTGTTTCTGCACATGTGCTTTGGGTCATTTGTTATCAGACAAGGCAGCCAAAACAGGCACTGGCAGTGAGTACATGAGGCAGTTCCTGTCAGCCAGCCCAGGGAAAGTGGAGAGAGGGTGGCTTGTCCCACGTGAGACTCGTCTCCTCTCAAGCCATGAAGGACCATGGGAGAACAGAGGTCTGTCCCTCTCTGCCATGGGCTGGCCTTGTGGCAAAAGTGCATTTTCATAGGGAATCTTTAAAAAAATCGATTTGTACGTGTTAATCCTTAGAGAGCTGTACCTGGAAGAGTTGTGGTGGTGGGTCTATTTGTAGGGAAATAAGAAGGTTTCAGAAACCATCTCAGTTTCAAATCACTGCACTGCACAAAGGCAGAATCTCAAACAGATCGACAAAACCTTCTAACAAAAACCATACAAGAAAGAACCAGAAACAATCAAAGTAGGTTTTCATTTGGAGTATCACTTTTCCCCTAAAACTATAAAATTATAATTTAATTTTAAATTTTAACCAAAATGCAGGGATGAGATACGTGGATGTCTGTGACATCCACAGCTTTTTAAAATATAATTCTGAAAACCAGAAGTTCATTCAGAAAGACAGTGCCCTATTTCAATAGAAGCTCAATTTTGGGTGTTCAAACTGAAGGGGTTTTTTCTGCCCCACTGCAATTAGGATGTCCCCCCAAGTTTCTTA
>VZRE01012722.1:698-21818 GCA_013396775.1 Cephalopterus ornatus | reverse complement strand
CTCTGCAATTTTTTCCATGGTGTTAAGCTTTCTGTTGTCAGTTCTGTTACCTCCCTGAAAGAGTATTTATCCCAATTAGGCAAACAAATGGAAAGGCTGCTACATTGCTAGCCAAGACTCTAAACAGTACTTCAATGGGCCCCGAAGCATATTTTTTATAGTGTTTCTCCCACCTATGCAGACATTTGAAATCAATTTTCTGGACTGATATAGTTACATTGCACAGATTTGCTCACCAGATGGGCAAACATACTTCTTGCTGAAAAATGGTACACGCTAGCTATGTAATCAAAAGGAAGCTATACGGATTCCAAGGGGTAAGGAAATTTTAGCATTTGATTTGACTGAACCATACATTCATCACCCTCAGAGATATGTATCCCGCCAGTGTGAAGTTGCTTCTCCACATAAATCCATAAATAATTATTTAAACTGTCTATGACCTGTCTCTACCAGTCTTCCCGTCTAATTCCTGAGAGAGTTACCTCACTTGCTAATGAAGAGAGAAGAATATTCATACATCTATCATACCTATTCCCACATTTAAAGGCTCCTCATTATCTTCTAGTGCTTTCTCCCAGGTTTGAAATCCCTTAGACATGGTATACACACCATATTTTATGAACTGCTACTGTCCTTGGGATTTCTTTCTCTCTGGTATAAGTTCCTGCCATGGTCAGTAATCTCACCACATGCAAGCTCATTCATACACTCAGCCCGTGGAATGTGGTTTCTATCAGAGAAAAATGCAATTATATGGCTATAACCATCTATGCTCTTGTTAGATAACAAACTACTCCAGCTATTTCTAACCTGGTGTAATAAAGACTTTGAGAAAATAAGGATAGTCTTCTTCTGAGGTTGAAAAATTAATATCACCATTAACACAGGTATCCATCTGTGTAAAGGGACTACTGAAACGGTCAGTCCACTGAAGATAATCTCAAAAAATGATTTTTTCTGCTTGAAGAGTGATCTTCTTAGACAGTGGAGAGGGAAAGGAAAGGGAAGAAAAGGAAGTCATCCTGTACCTAATTTTAATATAACCAATTTTTTAATAAAAATAATTTAAAATATCAATATTATCTTGACCAATAACTGCTTACCCACTGTTCAAGTCATAGCAAGTGGATTTGAAGAACGCAACATTTCACTTTTGCCCAGAGCAAAATAGTTAAAAGGCTAGGCTCTTCAGACAGACCTTAAAAATAATGTTTTTGATAATATAATTTTAACAGGTTAAAACATGACTTTAAATAAGCATTAGTTAGAACTGACTACTATTCAGAATATAGACATAGCAATTTTTTTCTTTTTTAATGACTGAATCTGATTTGAGACTTCGAAGCGAGTGTGAGTTAAGAACTTTTCCCTTCTAAGGAATGAATACAACAGGTAAAATGTATTCATGATTACAGCTCATGCCAACAGTTAGCTCAAACATTTCAGAAAATTTTTTTTTCCCTATCAGAAAAAAAAAACCAAACATGATCATTTGAAATGTAAATAAATCAGATTCAGATTCCTGTGATGCTTACAAAACAGTTCAGTGCCCTCTGCACCAGCCTGTGGCTCACAAGCTGCCACTAGGCTACAGATTTAGAGTGGTTAATTGCAAAGATGCCAGAAGTTAACCTACATGTGCTAAATTAGGAAGGCAGGATTCCTAAGCTTACCAAGAGAGCAAAATTGGCACTTTCAGAAAACAATTCACACGTTCCATAAGGTGCATAAATCCATATACTTCTGACATAACAGGGAGTCTAGAAAATTCTTTCCCTGTTCAAGAATTAACCAAAATGAATGACCTTTTCATCACAGCTTCCTTCTTCAGCAACAAAGAATCATACCATAAGATTTTGCAATAGCAGTTATCAGTGACAGCTTACAAATGAAGAACAGGAGAAAGAGATTTCAAACTCCTCACTGTGCACGTCTTTCTCATGCCTCTGGCTACTCTGTAATGGGTGCTCTTCTTTCTCTTACTATGAAACGAGAACCATTCCGGATGTGGAAAACCCTCAAAATAAAAGTATTGGCAAACCAAAGTTTTTAAATTTATATAAAATGTTTTTGACAGTCATTAGGTAAAAACGGAATATATGATAGGGACCTCTGGCTAGCTCATTTTTTGTGAAGGACATGTAAATAAAGACATATTTTGTTTAACTGATAAGATCTTACATACAAAGTAATCTCTCATCCTCTTATAATGAAGGTTCAGCATTTATATCAACCTTTTAATAAGAATGGAAAATCCATTTCAACAAAGAAAATCTATCACATAAGGACAACTAAGACTAAAGTCCACACTGGCCTTACACAGAACATGATGCTAATGATTGCTTTAAGAAAATATTTTTTTCCTGTGAAATGAAGAAAACAGTATCTGTGTTTATGTTAAATATCATGAGGCCTAAGACAACACTGATTAAATTAATGACTTCTATTCCTTTTGAAATGTGTTTTCTTCTAAAAATGCATATGCACATACACACACTTCTTGGGGCTTAACTTAATCAGTACTTCATCTGAATATCACTGAATGGTAACCAGAAGATTGATAAGAAAGCAAACCAAAGTAACGTCTTCAGTTATGTATTCATAATAAATAGGAGTAAATATAAGATATGAATAATTGAAAAAAACACAACATTCTATGCCCTCTTGCCCAGCATCACATTTAGAGTCTCCAATTTTCCTATTATCTAGTCTCTACCTAAACTTTAAATGTTTTACTGGCAAGAAATTAAAGTGTAGTAAACATTATGCATATATAAGTGCAGAGACAAGCAGTATATTTTTCTGTAAAATGAAAATACCTTTTCACTGAGGACTGGGAGTGGTAACACCCTTCTACTGACGTCAGTAAAATGGGAAAGTTAAATCATTAACAGACGTTAAAAATCAATTTGCCTACTTCTGGCAGGTGAAGTCAGATATTTTATTATAAAAATGATAAATCTTTTGGCTCTTTCTTTCAATAAATTGATTTTAGGAAATAAGGAGTGATAAGGGAATTTTATGAAGTATAAACAGTATCTATTATAAATAATAACACATGGCTGTAGAGCAAATGCTCTTGTGATTGATCACAGCAGCTGAATCCCTTGAGTGGCTTACAGCATAGTCATATTGGGATCGACTATTGTACGATCCATATGTTAACTAGATAACTGCCTAGTGTGGAAAATTTATAAAGTTAAGGCTAATGAAACCAGTCTTGTTTGCTGGATTTATTTCTCACTGCAGAGATGATGTAAGGGGATAGCAGCACATCACATCTTCAAGGGAGCTAACCCTATCTAATTCAGATATGCAACTCTCAAAAAGCAAAGAATAGCTCTAATTTCACCTTCAGAATGCAATCAGGAGAAATACAATCCAGAAAGCAAGTTTGTCTGCACCTGCCAGTTTGTACTTGTATCAGCACAGTTCCCAGAAGTGAACACCATGTTTCAGAGTACAGCGATGCAGTGGCTAACACCAGACAATAATGATTCAATGCCACTTCAAGGAGTGAATGGTCTCAACAAGAGTTACTGTTCTGGTGTCCAAAAACAGTTTGTGCAGCCCATGTAATTCAAGCAATGATGCAAAAGCACAATGCCAGCTGCCCATATGGAAATTTCAATAAAAAGCAAACTTACAAGATTCTCCCAGCTATCACAGCAGTTATTTCTGCGCAAACCTGTTATGGTAACAACCTGGTTACAACACCCTGTGGCTAAGTCAGCACTTATTTTCTCTTTTCAACAGTGAGTTTATGGATCTTGACTCTGCTGACATTTGTTTTAGAGAGGAAAAAGAAAACTGGTCCATAACGTTCCCAAAGGCTGAAAAGCAAAACCAGCAATGCTCATGAGAAAATTGAAAGCAGATTGCTGGGTGGGCTTAACTGCCACGGATTTTGGAGCTGGTAGGCCCTGATCTTACCAGGTGTTACTACAGAAATTACTCTAAACATAGCTTGCTACTAGCTCACTTGTAGCTTACAGGTAATTAGGTCTGAAAAAACAGGAAGAAAGTGTTGGCTTGATACCCTAGCACACAAAATTACAGTGTGACCTCCTTGTTAACCTTCCATCATTAGTCAGACTGCATATCATCACATAAGAAGAAACTGTTCTTTCAAGTGGTTTGAGATGTCCAGACATACCTTATCCAGGAAGCATCACCTTTTTTCATACACAGAATATTGAATGAAATAAGCTACTCCCCCAACAGACAATATGTGCTGCATTAATGGACAAACTGTGAATTTTGGATGGAGGAAACAATATTTTTTTCCTTTTCATATTTTAGCACGTTACTGTTTTCCTTTATAAGTTTTCCAATTGTGTTGGTGCCAAATATGTTATGAGGTAATATTTGCTTCAGACAAGTCTTCAAATCAAGTCATCTGTCAAAGAGAAAAGTCAAATAGTGGTGCTGCTTCCACACCTGGTCCTTGAACAAATCTACTGTATCTTTATTGGCCCCCCTACATTCGCTTGCTTACATTTGCTGGAAAAGCAATGGAGGATATCACACTGAAAAGTTTTCTATCCATCTTTGTCAAGACACAGACTTGAACAAAAACCTGAAGATATTAAAATAGCTCTTCTTCACTATTTTATCTAAGCCAAAGACATTCCTCATCAAGCTATCTTACAGTTGACTGAACTCTCCACAAATACATGGAAGGAATTTACATGTCGTCAGTTGACACTACCCCTCTCTCAACTCTCCTTATGTTCAGATGGATAGTGACTTTCAACTGATGTCTGGCAATTTCTAACCATTATTCCTTCCTCCTGCCAACTCTGGTCACATATTTGCATTGTACAAATTTTTTTTTTTCTATTTTGCATTTAGAATCACAGAATCATGTAATCAATCATAGAATTACAGAATCAGAGAACAGTCTGGACTGGAAGGGATCTATAAAAGTCATCTAGTCCAAGGCCATTGCAGTGAGAAGGTACATCTTTAACTCAACCAGGTCGCTTAAAGTCTCATCCAACCTGGCCTTGAACATTTTCGGAGACAAATCATCCACTTCTCTGGGCAACCTGTTCCACTGTCTCACCACCTTTGTTGTAAAAAATTTCTTCCTTATATCTAGTCTGAATGTACCCTCTTCCAGTTTAAAATCATTACCCCCTGTCCTACTGCATCAGGCCCTGCTAAAAATTCTGTCTCCATCTTTCTTGTAGGCCTCTTTTAGGTACTAGAAAGCTGCTGTAAGGTCTCTACAGAGCCTTCTCCTCTGCCAGCTGAACAACCACAACCCTCTCAGTCTTTTTTCACAGGACAAGTGCTCCAGCTCTCTGGCCTTTCTTGTGGACATCTCTCTGACAAGTCTATGTCTTTCTCTCATGCTGAGGGCCCCAGAGCTGGATACAGTATTTCCAAGTGGGGTCTCACAGCAGTGGAGGAGAAGGGGGAAAATCACCTCCCTTGACCTGCTGGCCACACTTTGTTTGATCCAGCCCAAGATACAATTGGCTTTCTGGGCTTCAAGCACGCATTCCCTGGTCACATCCAGTTTGTCATCCATCAGCACGCCCAAGGCCTTCCCTACAGGACTGTTCTCAATCCCTTCATTCCCTAGACAGCATTAAATTCACATGAGGATCAGGAAGGCCTTTCATGTTCTCGAAAAGTAGTAATGTAGAGCACATGCAGGTCAAATATAGGATGATATAGTATTACAAGAACCATCCTATCCACCATTATTTTAGCGGTTCTATCCTTTTGGGAATATAGGATATATGAAAATTAAATAACCTTCATACACCTGTTTATTGATTGTCTCTGTAATGTCCCAGAGCATAAAATATCAGAAGCACATATTGTAACCATCACACTGATTAAAAGCACTGCTTACTACTTTTCAAATAAATCTGTATTTTCTTATGCCATAAGTCTTCCATAGAAGTGACTGCTGGTCACCATATTATTAAATAACATAAAAATGAGTATTCATAGAGTGTTAGACAACTCTGACACTTCAAAAATATATTTCCCCCAGCCAGAGGCAAGAAACCAAAAGTTTTATCTAAAACTTACTAAGAAAAATGCTTCTCTTTTACAACTAAGCTTTATTTTGCATATCCTTCAATATCAAGCTATTTTTCATAGACATAAAATGATTAGTACCATCTAAGTTTGCATATCATATATATACATTTATAGAAAAAAGAATTCTTAAGACTCACTTTGCCTGTATCAGAATTTTAAACATACACACATATATAAATATGTGTGTATAGATATATGCACATTCCTTTAAAGAGTGTTGTTAGGAGGGGTGTTCAGTTTGTCATATTTATTTTACTTGAAAAAGACATCTGTGCTAAATTCTGAACCAGTAAGGTCACAGAACACGCAGTACATGAACATACCCACCATACCATACATGGTGATTTTGGCATGTTGGCTCAGTCAACTCTTAAAAAAGCAAAAGGTACTGGTGGTTGCTCCCAGCTAACATTCCAATAAATAGAAAACCTTTTCACAAAAAATGAAACTAAGCATGCTTAAAGAATTACAGAAAAACTAACAAATGCAAATAATAAAATTCTTATGGTGGTTGTATTCACTCCAGATCTAATATAGCCTACTGCTCTTCAAATTGTTCAGTACACTTTTAATTTCATGCAGCACAGTATCATCTAAAAACAGGATTCTGAAGCACTGGAATCAAAGGTCTCAATCTCTTTGAATGAACCAATGATTACTAAATACTGTTATTTCCTTGCTTAGCTGATCTAAACAGTGTTCCTAGACAATACAGAATGGTTCCCAGAAAGAAAAAAACATGTGCAAACCTGCTTTTCTGTTTTCCCACCTACTTAAAATGGCATCACATACCTTACAGGGTCGAAATATGCATCTTTGGCTAATTGCCTGCATTCTGGAATGTGTACTTCATTAGTTTTATCTAATTTATCCCTTTGCGGTTAAATTTATCTCCCGCTGATACAGACCATCATACAGAATTCCTTACATGCTCAAATACTTAATATATGGGCAATCAATGTGTGGGTTTTAGACACGTGGCTTATGAACAGCTCTCTTGCTACCAGCTAATTCACAGGAGCAGCAGCAGACCTCCACTAACATGGGGACTACAATATAATTCAGATTTCCAGACAGAGTGAAAGAAACCGCAGGATACATCAGGCTCCCAGTCCCAGCACTGTCCCAGGATATGGTCCTTGAGGAGTTACACACTCACTCCCTTGCCTCCCAGCTCTGCTCACCAAGGTTTCTGGAATGTGTTTGTGGCTCATAACTACAAAATGCATTTACCACAAAATGCATTTACCATAAGCTAGTGAAGCTGCCGCTGCCATCTTCAAGTTTAAATAACCTTACTATAAAATAAAAATCTCTTGTACCGTGTCAAAATGTCATGCCTTCTGTAAGGGGTAGATAGTATTGAGTTTGAGCAACAATGTTATTGCTATGTAATAAAAAATAAGAAATCTTGGGTTAATATATTGGTATTATGCATAGCTACCTTTCAGATTTCAACAAAAGTCTCTGCCTAGCTACAGATTTTTGGGGAAATATTCTATCATGTAGATAAAGCATATAGTGAGATTAAGATAATAAAGAGTTCGGTTCCTAATTAAAGAGTCTCATTTTCATTATATATAGCAATTGTCTACAAAAGCAGGTTAAGTTCAGACTAGTATTAATATAATTTTCATTTATTTTGCCTCGGATACAAAAAAAAAAAATTACCAAAACCAAACACAAAATGGACACTAGTCAAACCATACAGTTTTGCTTATAATTTTTGCCTCCTTTGGTTTCTTCTGTCCCTTTAGATTTTCTGTGTTTATTCCTCACTTATATGCCATTCTATTATATCTTCTCATCTTTGTTTTTTTCATGTACAGGCATACATATATGTTTCCCTTGCTATTGCTTGCTTGATGGTGACTTTGACCCACAATGTGCTCATCTTTTCTCTTCTAGTCAGGGGACTTCAAACATACACAAGCCACCACCTTCTAATTTTCAGGTTTCCAGGACAGGACACTGTATTAAAAAAACCCGCTATTCTGAACTCCCGTGAAATTGTGCCAGTGCATGTGCAGGATTTGGGGCAAATGAGAAGGGCAAAAGGAGATGAAACATGAGAGAACATGAAAAAAAAGCCAGAAGAGAAAATAATGTCAACATTGCAGAGTTTGAGTTTTTAATTCAACAGTGCCCATGCATCACTGCATTAAAATACCACTAAATTCATATTTGGATAAATCAAGGATAAATGTGGTTCTCAGATCTTCAGTGATCATTAACTTATTTCAGGTTATGATTATTCATTGTCTTTAGATATTTTGTATATTCTGGCTTCTAATGTAATAAGAAAACACTGAAATTCTGTAACAGGACTATGACAGTTCCTGATGAAGACAACAAAAATATTTTTTTCAAATATAAATGCATGCACTGGTAATTTGCTTTGATTAGAAAACAAAAGTTTAATGGAAGATTCAAAAATTATTAATTTTCCATTAATACAATATCTTCATGTTTCTTTTTATTGGACAAAATACAGTTACAGACAACAAAGATCTAATTATCCAACCATTCTAAATAAGCTGCAAAAGACTGATTAACAGAATTAATTATGGTGTGAAATTTTATGACGATTTTAATCAAGACAGGCAGTTTTGAGAGCCCGTGACAATGGATAACAAAAAAGTTGAAAACAAATTATTTACCAAAAACAATTACCTGACATATAGGGGAGATCCACTTGGGGATGCTTCTTTTGGTAGGGCTATGAGAATAGGGCTGGATAGAATCACATAGGTCACTAATTTCACATAAGGAATCAGTTTCAGAAGACTCCATCGCTTGCTTACTACACACATACAACCAAACACCTGGAAATGACAGTTAGACACACATCTTTTGCACAAAGCACCTAAACTCACAAACTGGTGCACTTCCTGAGGAAGGGAAAAATTGAACATATCATTAGCACCCCTATGACAAAAAATTTGTTAAATGGAACTTCCCAGATGATCTTGAGAAAAGGACAGGTATGCTGATCCAAAAATCTGGCAACCAGTTTATGAACGAGCAAAATGACACAACTAAGGATCAGGGAATTAATTCAAGTAAACATCAACATTTGCACATGCAGCTCAACATCCCTGGAGCCATGGCAAATGTCCAGAGCTTCAGAGAAATGGAAGGTGGGGGGCGGGGGGTAACAAGTGGAGGGAGAAATAAATAGGATGCACCAGGAGAGGATGTAAATAATTCTTACAAGATTCTGTTGATGAGTAGCCTGTCATTCTGTTATTCAGGGTTAAGAAGGAACAAAATCCTCACTGGTTTTGTACAATTAATATCATTAAATCTTTTTTCCCCTTTCTTCCTTTCTTCTCTTTCTTCCCTTTCTTTCTTAACTTAATGTATCTACTGTTAGGCAAGACAAGTCCAAGTCTAAAAGCTGCATCAGAACAAATAAATATTTCATTAAAGGCTTGGGGGAAAAAAAGGAAATACCTATCCAAAAAGATAAGGGAACAACATAGGGAATTATTTAAGTATTTATCATATTGAATTTCTGGTTACTTTCTCAGCTAATTGTTTCTGTCCATACTTTCCTCAGATCCCTTTTCTAATGTGCAATGTATTATTGCATATAACTATTCATAACATTCCCCTGAGATTTTTGTGCCTGCTCGTGAATGATGCTAGATGAATTCTTTAAGTGAAAATCCAGGGTTATCCTCTATTCTGTTCTTGTACAACTTCCTCCGAACAACTTCTTTTCTCATTTTTAGAATTTTCTCTTTCTTGGAATGAAACAGTATTTTCCAAAGTACTCTGGTCTGGAGATGACCTTGCTAAATAAATCCCTAGTTTTGCAAGCATTTGTAATTGGTAGTACTCTGGCAACATTCATGGCATAGACACCATATTTAAGGAAACTCTTTCAAAGCAGTACCTACACACTCTAATCAGGAAATGGCATAGAATGACTTTTATTTTGTTTGCTTTCTTTGTTTCTTTGCTGGTTCAGTTTTCTTAAGTAGTTTACCACTGGAGTTAAGAATAATAAACATGTGTTAACTAAGTTCATTTAGTATTGTGATTTATGTAAACAATTTTTCCAAAGGCAAATTTATTCTCTTTGACCAATTAATTAAAAATAGTACTTGTATGTTTAAACATTATAACCCAAGAAGTCAGACTATTTGTTGCTATGAAATCTGAGATAGTGTGTTTCATAGTTTGGCTATATTGTACTTAATTATTTAAAAATAGTTCCAAATTAATTCTGCCTCAAAAATTCATACTTCCTTCTTTTGTAACTCAATTACTTTTATTCTTGCATCCAATAACCCACACTGTAAACCTGCGGCTTTCAACATCCTGCAGTCATTTCCTACTTTCCAGACTGGGTTAAAAAGTTGAAAGATATGTTTCTTCAGCTCAACTCTGAGAATGTTAAAGGAGACTTTCTACCCATTGTTGACTGGAAAGCAACAGTTCCAAACACTCACTGTTGGTTTGCACCCCTTTATTTAAAAAAAAAAAAGAAAGCCAACAAAACCCTGTCATGAGCATACCTCTTGCTGCACTCCTCAGAGGCATGAAACAGGATGAAGTCATTTGAAGCTCTAATCCACATAATTTCGTTCTCTCCCCATTGCTATAACCAAGAATCCTTAGCATTTCTGAACATAATGATCTGTGATTTCTAAGAAACAAGTCATACCAAGAGCATAAGGGCAAGGCTCAGCTTTAGGCTTCAGATTTCAGATTAAGTGGGAAAACTTCCAACAGGTTGAATTAAGTTCCATGTTATCTTCATCTCATAGGACTATCTGAACCTTCCTAATTACAACATTTTACAATGTGGTCTTTTTTATTATGGGTTTTTTTTAATACTTAGAGAAAACAGAAGTAAAAACCATTTAAAATAAATATGAACAGCATGAAGTGCTTCCCATGTATTCGTCGGAAGTTTAAAAGAAAACAAAAATCCTCCTACTTCGCTAAAATAGGATGTAATAGACAAAAGTAATTGCTGTAAACATTATTTTGGCCTTAGGATATTTGACATTCTGTGCTTTTTATGCAATCAAAAATCTATTCTCAATTCCAAGTTTATAATAGATGCCACTATTCAGACAAACACTTCCTACTGCAAGAACTGCAAACGTGCCAAAAACTTGTATTCTAGAAATGAAGTGCAGCTGTCAAGTTCTATATCCCCACTGCCAATCTTATTCACAATAAGGTTTCTGTATTACAGACAACCAGCTAGACACATGCACAAATATGGAGAATTGTAGATGGAATTTTTCATGAAAGTGGTGTCTCCAGAAGAAAGGCTGCACTGTCAGTGCTTTGGTTTCTGTCTCCTGTATTTCAGCTATGCTACAAAGGGTTGACAGAAGCATTAAAGCACAGTAATAAAAAAGGAAGTTTCTTCCTAATTTTGTTTTAGAAATTGATTTTGGACGATGATTTTACTCAGCATTACAGACAAATTTAACAGTAGCTGTAAACTTGGAAAAAGCTGGATATCATGACTAAAGGAGGGATAATGATGGCAAGAGCACTGAGAAGGATTTTGAAGGATACGTGCCCATGACTGCTTCTTTATACAATGCAGACTTTGGGGAGGAGACATATAATCTTGTTATTACAAGTAAGAAAAATGCTCCCAGCAGATGCTAAGTTGAATTTCAGAGCTGACACGTGCAAAAATCTAGCTTCAGCTATTTCAAACATCATTTTCAGGTGTTAATCCTGTAATCCGAAAACACTCCGCTAGCAAAAATGCAGCTAGCAGAGATTCTGCCATTAAAGCCTGTGGTTTTCCCAGTTGTTACTTAAAGTGCAATATTTTCTGAGCAATTTTTTAAGAACTAGGTTGTGTTGTGCCATGTACTTCCTAAAGAACACACAAATTTCTGATTTGAAACCATACAACAAACGTAAAGGACACAAGAAAATATAAGTTCTCCTCTCTTTTTACAACTGGAAAAGCTGTATAAAGGGTGTAAAATATAAGGTACTTCAGAGACATTAGAAATTCAAGACCTCAGCTTGATGCTGTGGCAGGATCCATGAATCCATGAAATATCACTTTCTGTGAGCAGAGTTGTATGCGGTCAGAAAAAAAAGTCTGGAGGTAAAAGGTTTTTAAGAGGTTCCAGTTAACAGGCCTGAAGAAAATGCTAGTGAGATGCAGGTCCAACATCCTCCTTGCATTCTCACATTTCTCCACTCACCAGTGTTTAATGGGTATGCAAAAGACAAGCAGCAACCTTTCTTTGTGTGTTGCTGTTCAAAGTGTTTCCCCCTCTTGACACAGAAACGGGCAACATACAGAATGCTGTCTTACTCATCAAACATACAGCTAAATGTTTGAAATGGAGGATAAGATTTTAAATGGGTTATCACAGTTTCATTTCACAAAACACACAAAAAAAATTCCGCCTCTTTTCTTTGAGCTGTAAATACATGACTATTTATTTCCCTTATTTTCTTCTTCACTAACCCACTTCCTCTTTTTAGCCACATTCAGCTTGGGTTTGGTACTTGCATCCTTTCCTAAGTAGTCCATATCAAGCCTGTCTCCTTATTGCAGAATATAGCACTCAAAGAAGTGAACCTTTGCCTCCTACTCTACTAACTCAAAACACACAAAGAACGAGATTTTTCTGCAAGTGACTATCTCTTCTCATTTCCCATAAAAGATCAAACCACCAGTCAAATTGCAAATTGAGCTTTCCCCTACTATACGATATGTAACTTTGTGCCTCACTCCATCCTGGTTATCAAACACACACACATATGCAAAACACTGAACTCTAGCCTTTCAAGAACAACATTAAATAGAAAAGTTACTGATATAGTTATACATTACAGGATGAATTTTCCCTTAAATTGGAAAATTATGGATCTCTTTGTTTCTGATACAGCAGCCAGTAGGTCTGTTCTGTTACTTTGCCAGTGCAACAGCTGTATCAAAATTTTATTAGTCCACTTTTATTAGTCCATTTTTATTCCATACTTACCTTAATGTTATTTTGTGTCTATTTTCAGTAAGGTTGCAATAAGTATAATAATTTAAAATTTGATGCTGTCTTTGTGGCTAACTTTTAAAATTTGTTGAAAAGTAAACAGACACCTCTGTGGTCCAGGAAAACTTTTTTTTTGTAGGAGGAAAAATAAGAAATTGTTTTCATCTGCTCCTTCACAAATGCTTAGAGGAAGAAACACACAATGTATAAACAGCTTGGGATTTCTGGCCCCAGAGCTGGATGCAATACTCCGTGTGGGATCTCACCAGAGCAGAGGGGGAGAATCATCTCCCTTGACCTGCTGGTCATGCTTCTTTTCATGAAGCTGCAGATAAATACAGCTGGCTTTCTGGGCTGTGAGAGCATGTTGCTGAGTCATACACAGTTTTTCATCCACCAGTCTCCCTAAGTCCTTTTCCTCAGGCTGCTTCAATCAATTCTCTGCCAGGCTTGTACCTATGGATGGGACTGCCCCAACCCAGGTGCAGGACCTTGTACTTGGCCTTACTGAATTTCATGAGGTTCACATGGGCCTACCTCTCAAGCCTGTCAAGATTCCTCTGGATGACATGCGTCCACCGTTTTGACCACACCACACAGCTTTGTGTCATTAGCACACTTGCTGAGAATACACTTAGTGCCACATCTGTGTCACCCAAAAAGACATAAAATATTACTGGTCCCAGTACTGAGCCCTAAAGAACATCACACATCACTGGTCTCTACCTGGACAGTAAGTCTTTGACCCCAACTCTGGAGTGTGTTCAGAGAAGGGCAATGAAGAGGATGAAGGGTCTAGAGAGTAAGTCATATGAGGAGTAGCTGAGGGAGCTGATGTTGTTTAGCCTACATAAAAAAGCAGCTGAGGGGAGGCTTTATTGCTCTCAACAACTAGTTGAGAGGAGGTTGTAGCATGGTGGGTCTCTTCATAGGCAACTAGTAGCACAAGAGGACACAGCCTCGAGCTGCACCAGGGCAGTTCAGGCTGGACATAGGGAAGAATTTTTTCATGGAAAGGATTGTCAAGGGTGGAGTCACCATCCCTGGACGTGTTCAAGAAATGATGTGGCACTTAGTGCATGGTCTAGTTGCAAGGTGGTTATTGGTCAAAGGTTGGACTTGATGGCCTTGGAGGTTTTTTCCTACCTAAATGATTCTATGATTCTACCAATGCAACCATCCAGCCAATTATTACCCACTAAGTGGTTCATCCATCAAATTAACGTCTCTCCAGCGTAGAGACAAGTATGTTGTACACAACATTATCAAATGCTTTGCAGCAATCTGGGTAGATGATATCAGTCACTCTACTGTTATCCACCACTGTTGTAACCCCAGTCAACAGAAGGCCGACTTCAAGACTTGCAGTAAGAATGAAACATATAAACCTCAACTTTCAGCTGCATGATCACAGGGACATCTTCATAACAGAGTACTATAAGTATTTTGAAAATTATACTTCCGCAAAATTGCTTGCCCACACCTAAGAGACGCCTTTCTTTTCTGAGCCTGACAAAGCTACTTGGTTTTTTGGGGTGTTGTTTTTTTGTTTTGTTTTGTTTTTTTTTTAAATATAATTAAAAGCACAATAATTTCTAAAAGTTCGACAAGTAAGCTCTTCCTAAGAAGAATCTTCTTCCAGTGAGTAGACATACCCTTAAAAACATTCAACTATATCTTTAAAATCCTTTCCCAAAATTGTCTTTTAGCAACATGTCTAATAATTTTGTGGAGTTCATATTCATATATGTGTCTAGTAACGTCATTTTCCCACTATCAGGGTGCATTTACTTTTATATTATCTATCTGAAATATTAACCACATTTCTTTTTAGCTTGCTGACCCGACTGCCACAGGTTAGTCAGTCAAGAAAAGTGCAGAAACTACCTCCTGTAAGTTAAATTCTGCTGTATTTCTTTCTCTGAACAGCAATCAAGCATCGAGTTTTCCTGGTTTTTTCCCTTACATGTCTTTTCTAGCAGATAAAACATTCTCCACTGTGTGGCTGTTCAGTGTCTATTAGACTTCTCAGTTAGTGTAGTAATAAGTTAGGTTTCCAAATTATATTAGAAGTTAATGGCAGCTGGGTAACCTCTATGTTCAACCACCTTGAAAAAGCCAGTCATCAAAGGATAAATCTGTTCTACACTACAACCTCATTTAGTTTTACCCAGGGCAAGTATGTTTAAAATTTGCCATTGAAGGTGTATATATTCTACAAACACATTGTTTCAAACAGCTGTACATCAGGAAAACTGAATAAATAAAACTCTGCAAAGATAAAAGCATTTCTTGGTCTTTGATTCAAAATTTCAAAAATTCGAAAACTATATAGTTCTTGTTTCACTGTTTTCATTTACTCTTGAAACATCATTCATCTGCTAAAAAAAACCTTCCCTCCTTCGTTTCCACTTTCCTACCACAACATATCTCATCCAAGCCCATGGAAATAAGAAAGGGGTGACCATCTCAGCTCAGTCATTTCTTTGGGAGTTAGTGTAAGTCAGGATGAGTGTGGCTTCCCTCTATTTCCTTTAAAAAAACACTGAGACAAATAAAATAAAATAAAAGCAAATAAAAGATGCAGCCAGACAGGACTAGTATTTGACTGTTACATTACTTAGTAGTGTTATTCTTATACATAAAGTCTTTCCTTCATATCAATTCTCCGTAGAATAAAAAAAAAATAAATAAATTGCAGCCTAAGGAAAGAAAAACTGATTTCTGCAGCCCACCTGACTTAGACAGAGAGCAGCATTATTCTTACGTCAAAATCCACAAGCAGGTCTTTCTGTTCAATGCAATACATATGCCCACTTAATCTGCAAGTCCAAACAAAACTAAATGAAACAATTACATATAGTTTTGTATAAATCCACTCTTCCATTATTAAATGCCTCACTGAAGAACAGGCATATATGGGGTCAGATTAAAAATAAAAAAAGTATTTGTACAGATGAAAATTCTGGAAACACTTGGTTGAGTCAAAAGTAACTGTATCAAACAACACTGCACAAGCCATGTCTGGGACTGATGTAATAAAGTCATTATTTATGGCATCTAGCCATATAGGACTATGAATAAACTGAAGCCTGGATGCAAGAATAGGCTTTGTTTAATTCCTCTGATGGATATTACTGGCTGAGATGCAACAGTCCTGGTAGATCACCCACTCCATTCCCACACCAGTCCTGAAGTGGTGTGTAAGCAGCACATCTAATACTGCTTTTGTCCACTGAGTGGAACAACATGCTGAAAGAACGAGGCTTTCTGTAGTCCAGCAGAGCACATTATTATAACCTGATTTCCCCTGTATGTTCAATCCAAGTTATGCAATTTCTCTTTTCCTTTCTTTTCTTCTTTCATTTGTAGAAATGTAGCTGTGTGTCAAACAACACCAGGGATCTATTCATCCCACAATTTATTCTAAGGTAACTACTGCAGCTGCAATTAATATATTTCCCAAAGGCCTTGAATTGCCTCTTTTCTTTCAATTTCTCCCCCTCTTGGTAGCTTTCCTTGCACATACATGTTTCAAGAATTATGCTGACTGCACATTTCTCTCAAAAGGCACACAAAATACATACCCTTAAGACTGAAGACTGAAAAGTGTCTAAAGAGTTTAATTAAATTTAATAGGGGTATGACTCAGATGCACATGGCATTATTCACCAAGTCTTGTAAATGACATGTTACATCGCAGTTACATTGCTTTCTATAAAAGAAACATCTTGTTTGCAGCTGGGACACAACCACAGTTTTAGAATGCAAAATGGCTTAAGGTGCACAATGGCAACATGTACCTGTGTACTTCAGCTGTTATGCGATGATATAAAATATAGGACCAGAAGCATACAAAGACTATTGTGATTGCTAAATCTACCTAATGACTTGCTAGTTTGCTCAGCACACATCATCCCAATAGGAGACTTCATCATGTTTCATAATCTTTTAGATCACAGGCAAGGCATACTTTATTATGCTTTGTATGAAAAAATTAAAAGAGGACACTGAAGAGTATGAGTATTTTTCATGTTAAGTGAAAGTCTAAGAAAAAGTCTCAGGAAAACATTCCATTTTTAACCAAGATTTTCAAAACTCCTAATACAAAACACAGGCCCATCTAATAGCCATACAGAATTCCTTAATCCTTGTGAAAAGCAGCAATACTTTACATCCTCTGATATTCCCATAAAGCTCTACTAGTGTCACTTTGTGCACCCAATGTGAACTTCTACACCAAGAACAGAGATGCATTTTAATGCATAAATAATGTTTCTATTAAGCAATTTACAGGACCATAAGACTAGAAAGTGATAATAGAAATCTAATCCAGACTACCAAAAATTATACCTCCACTTTTTGCAGAATATGTTCATCAATCCATTGTCATTGCTCATTAATGATAGCAGAGTATTCCATATCTGTACCTAACTGTATGGTAGCATTATCAACCCAATTATCGCAGGAAATACTCATGAATAGAGCAATATGTTGAAGTCTGTGAAATCTGGCATTCAGCTCTAAATGAGGAATTGGATAAAATTTCAAATCAGACAGAACTTCTACAGAAGTAGAGTTTGATTCCCCCTTTTTCCTTCATCTTAAGCAAGTAAACACTATTATAGATGAGGGGTTTACTGGGGTCATATGAGAGAGAAACAACTAATATTTTCAAAGATCTTGTAAGAAGCTATACAATCAGACTAGTACTAAAACATTCCCATTCCCTGTATTAATCTCTAGACCTGCTGCAGTTCTTTTTTCATCTGCAGTTGGAACTCACAAGCCCTTCATTCACCCTACCTTTGCACACGTCCACATGAAAACATGACTGGTGTAGGATCCAGATGTAATATCAGTTTGTGAATAATCTAACTTTGTCTGGTGCAATAGGAGAAGAGGAAGTACCGCTTCTTTTCCTGACATATGCACATATTCACATATGGCCTGTGAAAACGTGTGAAAATGCTGACGGCTTAAATCTCTAGTGAGCTGCAGGCTATGAATGCTCAGAGACCTGTAACTTAAGCAAATTTATTCTCACTTTCACAGTTTGAGCAGTTGACATCTCCACTGCAAGGCCCTTCTCTTACTAAATATTTAACCCTTCTTCACAGTCACTAAAGGAGCTTAAGGTTTTTATGAAAGAAAGATCAGTAGAGCTGCTTTAAATCACATTTTTCCCCATACACCTGAATTCTCACAAATGGCTCTAGAATTTTGCATGAAACTTTCCTAAAAATATTTGATTGAAGTCAGGCATACTTCAGGCTGAAGTCAGTCCACCATGGTAAAAAGCTAGCCCAAAGTCCTCAGTTCATCAAAGCTGTAAGTAAAGAGCACCTCTGCAGAAAAGGTTTGGGCACGGTCAGACCTGGCAGACATAAAGGTGACCATGAGCCAGCAATGTTCCCTTCGGTAAAAAGGGCATTCTGGGCTGCATTAGACCAATGACTGCCAGCAGTTTGAGAGAGGTGATCCTTCACACTGATGAGGCCATGCCTGGAGTCCTGTGTGCAGTTATGGGCTCTCCAGCACTTTTAAAAGATAGACATATGAAAGAGAGTCTAACAAAGGGCCAAAACAATTATGAGGGGACGGGATTGTCTCTTGTATGAGGAAGGCTGAGAGGGACTGTTCAGACTAGAGAAAAGCAGGCTCAGGAGATCTTGTTAATGTACATAAATACCTGAAGGGAAGGCACAAAGACCAACACAGTAAGAGGCAGTGGTTGCAGACTGCAAACAGGAAGTTGGTTGCCTCTGAACATCTGGACACTGCAAGGTGAGCAAGCCTTGATACAGGTTTCCCTGAGAGTTGGTAGAGTCCCCTTCCCTCAAGACAGTCAAAAGCTGCCTGGACATGATCCTGGGCAACTGGCTCTATGGGACCCTATTTGACTGGGGGGATTGCACAAGATGTCTAGAGATCTCTGCCAACCTCATCCAGTCTATGATTCTGTCATTCTAATTAGAAGGGGAGAAGTCTTATTATTTCAAACAACAGGAACTTCAATATGTCAGATGATGATGTAAAAAAAAAATATAACTTTCTGTGGCTTCTTGCCTTCAGGTGACAATATAACCAGGAACGCACTTGATCTATTATAAAGCTCAAAAGACAACTCCAATCATTAAAGTAACAGAAGTTTATTTAAACCTTGCACAACAAGATGAAACTACTTTTGACTTTGCTCAAATTTAATATTACTAGCCATCATTAGGTTCATCAATAAAATTTTGATCATAGTGCTTCCAAGATTTATAAAAAACACACTGATCATACTTAATAGATGAGAAGAATAATTTTCCACTTTCATTTAATCTTGATTTTAGATTAAGAAACGCAGTCTTACAAAATTGCAGTTTATATATATGTATCTATGTATTTATATATCTCTCTCTCTATATATATATATATCTTCTTTGTGATACATGCACATACCTGTGGCTGCTTAATAAAGCATAACTTTAATCCTCATTTATTCCACTATCTTGCATTACAAATGCAAGAAAAACAACAGGAGGCTTTCCAGGCTGATTATATTCTTGGCCATAGGAAATGCTGTCCATGAGGACAACTGCTTTTATTCCCACTATCACTGTGTAAATTTGAGACTAGAGGCAGGAGCCAGTGCCAAACTTCTATTTCAAGGGTAACACTATCTCAATAACTGTAAAATGAAATTCATATAAGTATCCAACATAAAAGACAAAGGAAACTAAACTGCCTGTCTGTTCCAGCTCCCAAGCCACTGAACTGCATGTCTCTCACTCCACAATTTTCAAATGTAAGCCTGAATATTATGAATTTGCACGTAAAAATAAATAAGTATTTCAGTTCCCTACAAAAAAGAGGGCAAACAAGTGCACAGGGTCAGGATAACCAGGAACAGAGCAGCAGAGTACTAGAGGAGATCAGCTCAATCTCAGTCCTGGAAAAGAGTAGATGTCAGGGTTAAAGGATGTGGCAGACGAGGTTTCCATTGCAGAATTACTTATTATGGTTCTAGTGGCCTTTATCAGGAATGAACACCAGATTGCATTAGACACTGGTCTCTATGGGCCAGTCTGCATGCTCCTGAGGCACACCAGCACTACCAAAGCACCCTGCAACTTTATGTCAACAGGTTTTCCAGTGGCATAGTCCTGATGCAGTCCCAATCATCTGCTTTCAGGTACAGGTTGACATCACACCTCATTCCTGATGGCACCCCCCTGTGCTTTTGAATCGTTCCCTTTGCATGGAATCCAGAAGTGGGGCAATAACAGAAGACAAAGTAATCTAACATATAAAAGTTTCTTTATCAAAACTACGAAGTTTATGCAGATCACTCAGCTAACCTGTTCATGGATGTACAATTACTACGGAGGTTCAAGGAAGGAGAAAATACATGTCAGGAGCACAGGAGACCAGAAATGCCTTATTCAGCAGCAGTCTACACAGAGAACGTTTCTAAGCTTATTTCAAGTGATCCTATATGTTTTTTAATTAAAGTGTTGTTCGTTGTGTTTCTGAGTTAAGCTATTACCCTAAATACAAGAAGATCATAATTACTGCAAATGAGCTATTAGTTATTTAAAACTCATCTTCAAAATTTAAGAACAAAAACAAATGTCAATGTTTAGATAGCCATGTTCACACTTGCTTTTCTTTAGGGCACAGACAAAGCTAAAAGTAAGTTCATGTATTGTCTCCTGGGAGTTGACTGGTGCATTCTCAGGGAGGCTATTTTTTTATTCTTTTTTTTTTCTTGGCTAGAGGAAATAAAAACTGGGCAATAACAAATTGATGACTAAGCAAAGCAAACTACCTGGAGAGCATATTAGAAGATGTAAATTACATCCAAGGGAAACGCTCTGACACGGCCCCGATCAGTGCTCGACTTGTAGAAAGAAACACCCATGTGAGAAACGCAGGCGGAGGCTTTCAAAGTTTCTCTGAATCTTGGAAAGTATTTCTCCCCTTCGAAGCAGGCTGAGAACCTCACGCCTGACTCTCGGCAAAGCTCAGCAGTATCGTAACTTTTATAATAACGACCCTCCCACCTTCCCTT
>VZRE01012718.1:0-13076 GCA_013396775.1 Cephalopterus ornatus | reverse complement strand
AGCATTCCCTTCAACTCTGTCACTGCAGGTCAAAGGGCTCTCCATTGTCACTCTTCCTGTTTCCTCCCCAAATCATCACCATGGATCACTCCAATGCAAAAGCTGACTACCCTGCTGCAGCCCCATGGGAAAAAGGGCCATGACAGAGGTGTTCCCCTAGAGGTACCTTTTACCTACTTTTGATATTGCAAGAAACATACCTGTCGATTTCTATTTAATGTCTATTTTTGAGAGCTGGGGTTATCCTGGTGTCACTGGCAGCAGAATGGTTTGAAATGGAATTTTCTGGAGTGGGCAATACCTAGCTCTGTCCCCTGCAGGGTTGTGCATACACAGGCCTTCCTTGCAGACTGTATTGGGGCCTGGAAGGATTTTTATCGATGTTTATGGACCTGGATTTCTGGTTTCTTTGGTGGAGCAAAGGAAAGCCACCCAAGCAGAAGCAGCTAAGACTCAGTGCTTGCCCACAGCCCAAGCACCCGAGGAAACTATGGGTTGAGAGGGATGAATTGATCCAAAGCCAAGATCAAGTGCTTCAAATTGCCTACAAACCACCCACTGGCTCCCATGTCACGGCCTGCAGTGCTACTCGTGGGAATCCCCAGGGAATTAACAGTTCTCTGGTAGAATTGAGTCTAATGGGTGCTCTAACCCAAGGCTCTGTGGCCAAGTGCAATGGTAGCGGCCAGAGGGAAGTGGGGTGTGATACAGCCCTGCTGTTTCTATGAAGAGAGACTCCCTTTCACTATTCTCTCTCCAGGGCAAAGAGCTCCCACTTTTGCACCTTCTACTTTGCTCTCACTTGTTTTCTGCTGAAGGGTTATGGTGAAGAGGCCCAGTGCTGGATTACTCTTTCTGTTTTGATTTTTAAACTTGCTATTATAGTGAAATCAGGAGCTCATCTTTCTAAGTATTACTAAAAATGCATTCTCCTCTACAAATAAGCTATTTATATGCATATATATCTCTTTTTTACATCAGATCAGGTAAGTACCAGTGCAGCTTTCCTGTACAGCATCTTTAGTGGTATATGCAAATCAAAACTGACCTGCCTGCCTTGGATTCTTCTCTAATGGGGTTTGGACTTCTCACTAGTTAGGATTTCTGAGTAAATGCAATGTTGTGTACTCATTGTTAAAAAAAAAAAAGTAGAAATTGTCATATAACATGTATGAGTATTTACACAATTTCTAATGAAGTTATCCAGGAAATACATGATCAAATAGAAGTGGAAAAAAACCCAAACTCAAAATCTTGTAGTTTACCACTTCTGTCTAGAATAATAAAAACAAACAAACAAACAAATAGAACTTCAAGTCTGCCTTTGGTTGATGATCCACAGCCATTCTCTTTCTTAGGTAAGTCTCTTTTAAATAAGTACCCTTTCAGTAAAGAGTAATGCTTCAAACTGACATATCATATTCCACTAAAGAATTTGAAACATTTGCAATTCTCATGAGTCATATCTCAGCTTCCTTTTATTGATTTATTTTCACGTAGACAAAATTAGATAAAAAAAGGTGCATTTTTCTAAAGTCATGGTGCGAGTCACATGTGGTACCAAGCCCCAAGACAGTGAAAGGGAATCCCCTTTTTGGTAAGTCTGCAGATCAATCGTCCTATAATTGGTAAATCAAAGCTCCTCTCTGCTATCTTAGCATTTACTGATCTAGTGGCCCATAGGGATCTAGTGACCCTAGGTAGTGAATGCAGATAAAGCAAATGGTAAGCCTTGAGGTAAGATAATGTTGGTCCAAAATTGTCCTAATGTTTCTGCATTCTTATTCTTCTATCCCATGCCATATGTATAAGGTTGATGAATGGGGAATAAAAAAGACCGGTCCATTTTTCTTACTATTCACTGTGAATAAAATGCATTAAATATTTGGAAATCTTGAGAGGGGTACATGTATACTCAGAAATTTCTGTTTTGGAAGACAGAAGAGTGACTTTCTTGCTTTGAAACACCATGAGGATTCATTAAAGAAGTGTTGCACAAAAAACAGCTCAGTTACCTGACTAACAGGTGTTTCATGGCATCAGGTAGAAAAGCAAAAATGCTTTCATGTTTGTTCCCTTGAGCAAAGACACAGGGTGGTGGCCAAACAGAGTGAGAAAGGCACCTACCCTGTGACAGGGCATAGTGGCCAACTAGAGTTTTGCAGAATGAAGGCACTGGGCTGCTGTGAGAGATGTAAAATTCTGCAGGGCCTTCTTAGCCTAATCAAAGCATTTCAGGTCTTGCCCTCTAGCGCTGGTAATGTTTGTATCTTTTTCCTGGAAAGCAATAAGTCATGCCTATTTGGCTCTCATACTTCCTTCTCCCTTTCAAATCAGAATTGCCTCCCATGATTTTCCTTTTACCATGCCTCAGTAATTCTGCATGAGGCAGTTCCTCATCTGCCTGCAGGTGGGCCAGCTCTTCTGCTTCCATGACTTCTAGAAGAGCTTCAGTGTTTCTGGAATCACCCCCTCAAACATCAGTTTGTCTTCCATTTTAAAGTCCAGGATCTGAGACTGGGAGTCAGGAAAGCAGAGGTAAGGGAATCTTGATCACAGTCTCTCTTAACAGCCTAGTGAGGAGAGGGGAGGATGAAAAAAAGCATTTGTGCCAAAGGCAGTGCTGTGAAGCTGCTGGCCCTTGTTAGCTGTGCCAGAAAGTATTAGTGCAGCATGGGACAAAAGGAAAAGTGTGTCAGAAAGGGCTATAGCCAGTCTGAAAATAGGCTATAGCCAGTCTGAAGGACTCACAGTCCCATCAGAGCTGTCTACCAAAAGGAGGCATACAAGTGATGTGGGATCTACCTCTGTTTACATCTATGCTATGACCTCTGCATTAGTGTTTCGAGCACTCAGAAGGTTTTTCATTTTCACAGATTCAGCTATGTAACAAATTAAAGAATACAAACCACCAGCCCTGCTTTGTAACAATCCTCAGTTTGTCCTCCCTCCTCTGAAGTTGTTCATGTGTGTTGGTGCTTCTTTAGCTGATAGACTGAAAAGTCACAGAACTGTAGAATCTTAGAAGAGTTTGGGTTGGAAGGGACTTTAAAAGGTTATCTAGTCCCTAGCTCATGAGCACAGACCCTCTTCACCTTCAGAAAGGTGAATCCCATCTCATGCCAGTGAGCCTGTTGCTGTGTAAGTCATCCTATTATCAAAACTCCTCAAAATTAGTAGACTAGGTCTATCTGTTTCTTCCAATGTCACTACTCAGAACTGGAATAATAGAAGAAAAAATAACCAGTGCTCCAAATTCCCTTATCAAGCATCCCAAGGCCCTGAACACTGTTTTATTGCCCTTGGTCTACATGTTGTGATTTCATCGCCACCTGCATGAAAGACCAGTAACAGCAATAATCCAGGGGCTGTATCAGACTAGGAAGTTTCCTAATGATGTCCTTAACCCAGGCCTCGCCAAGGCAGCAGACTTCCCTAAGAGGAGGGTCTGTCACCCATCTTTTCTTCCTTGTGGTTGTGGTTGTGATAAAGGGGGCAGGTCTTTCTAATCGCGGCAACAGACATATTTGGTGTAGACAGATGGTTATCCTTATCTGCTGACCGGCAATCCAACTCCACAGACCTCATACTTATTGTACAGAGGCTGCGTGGAGGGTGAGGACCTTCATGTGGCTGAGAAGACTGAACTGATTATGCAGCTGTGTGATGCAAAGAATTTGGTTGAGCCAGAGAAGGGCATGATAATGGCAGAGAAAAAGCAACAAGTCCATGAAACTCTGGAAAAGAAGAAGGAGGAGATGGCCCAATTGCACAGTTGAATCAAACAAATAACTACAAAAGGTGAGGAATTTAAACATCAGAAGGTAAAATCTGAAAGAGTTGCTTTTGAAGAGTTTGAGAGGGCTCTGAGTATTGCCCAAAAGTAAGAGGAAGTCTAGAAAAAATTGCAGACTGAAATAGATGAGAAAATCAAAGCAGTAGAAAAGAAGCTCCAGATGGATCACAAGCTGAGACACATCTCCAAGAGAAGTTTGATCCTTCCTTAGAAGAAAAAGAGAAACTCAGTAGTCCTGTTGCCAAACAGAGGTTACAGAATGGTCAGATAACAGACTAATCCAAATACTTGAACCACAAGTTCAAAGTCCAAGAAAAGAAATATTCCACAGAAAATACTGTGGAACCAGGAAGCAATGAGGATAATGATGGTTTCCTTAAACCATTGGAAACAGTAAATCTTTTCACATGAAACTCCACCACAAAGGTTCAATAGAGGAGACAGCAAGGTACCCCTTAACAGCAATGCTCCGATCCGCCTGGAAGAATGTAGCCAGTTCATAAATTTGTTGTGTCTTGTCATTCATGTTCATTAGCACTTAGAGTGGAAGATATCCTTGACTGGGCTCAGTATATTTGGCCCACTACAGATGGCAAGATTAACAGAATTCATACTGCTGGTTAAAAAGTTTTGTCTGGTGTAGTGAAGCAGAGAAAGCAACTGCTTGAAGAGGAAGAGATTTGCTCTAGGCAATTGTCAGCCAAGTTACGGGAACACAAATGTAATATGTCACCAGTGCATAAATTCAGTGGCTGCTACTTTTTTTAGAGAAGTGCATTTCCATTACACTCAGAGAAATAATACTGCTGTCAAAAAATAAAGCCATGTGCTTTTTTCAGTGACCTAGCAGAAAGTGCCATTCAAAAATCCCCACAAGCAGCTCAGCAGGAGGGTTAATTTTAAGATCTGGACTAACAGGTCAGCATTTCAGAATCCCTTGTAACGGAGTAGATCAACAGCACTAATAAATTCTATGATGTTTCACTGGAGGGATTAATAAATTCTGTGAAGTTTCAGTGGAACGTTTCCTAAGACACTTGAAAACTTGTGGTTTTATTGAGTAGCTTCCAAGGTTTTCTAAGCCAGCTTTCAAGTCTCTGTCTTTTCAGTTTTGAAGCCTGATGTTGTTTCTTGTTTCCATGACTGATCTACAGCAGAGTGACTACCTTCACTAAGATACTGCAACCTCTCTCCCCTTCTTGTAAGAGCCTTTTTATGAAGCTGTCTTAAAGGCCTTAAAGAATTCTTCTGAACAGAGAAGTGCTTTACTATATCACTTGCCCTTCAAATCAAACTGCACATCAGCAAGGGCTAACCAACAGAAACAAGGTTTTTTAAATGAGGCTGTCAACTAGCGGGGAAAATCCAGCGCTCCACCAGTCACTCAATAATAGTGCAAAATGTTGCAAACCTTATTCTTTCAGTCCTTCTAATTCGCCCTGCTTGCTTGGCTTCTCCAAAACTAGCATCCTTTTCTTATAGAGGACAGCTAAGAGAATTTTAGAGGCAATGTTTCAGAGGATGCTCTTTCTAAAACTGGGGGTTATATTTCTTCTGGAGCTTCATCTGTCTGTCATGGCTTTTCAAATGTAATAGATAGTGTCTTTGCAGCTTCATCTGCCAGTTCCCTTGGGACCTAGATCTCAACAGCTTTTCAGAGGCCCATTTACAGGTAAGTGTTGCTGTGAACTGGTTCTCTAGGCTTTGTTTGGTACTCCTAGCTGATCCAAAACTGATCTTGTCAACCATTTAGGATGACTGAACTGGTAGAAGGAAAGGCCTGACTGGTGCTGGAACTGGTTGTCAGGTTTGCCAGTTGAAAGCAGATTTGAAGCTTTTGATGACCGAAAGCTAACCCTTCGGCCAGGGAGTGGAGGACACAAAAATACACCCCTGTAGATCTGGTCCATCTTGTTCGAGGTGTTTACTCCCGGTCAAATCTCCACCTGTAAACCCGGCATCACTTATGCCATGCTGTACACTCACCGCTCAGGCTCTTTACAGGGGGGAGAGGCAATTAAAAAGATAATGTGGGCATGTTTTAAAAACTCTCACATCCCACCTCCTGATGGAGGTGCCTGCCATACACCAGAGAGTAAAAAGGGTGACAAACCTGAGCTTGCCAGGCCTGGTGGATCCCTGCCACGTCAGAGTATCTTGCCTTGTGCATGGAGAGAGATGAGGAGCCTGGGGCATTGGAGCAACCTGCCTGCTGCTCACATAAAGCCCTCATGGCCCAAGATATTTGCTAGCCTTCTTGGTTTGTTAAGTAGATAAGCTTTACTGTGGGGTTTGGATGGTTTGCATGGAGAATTGTACAGAATTTGTGCAGACACTTCTTCAGGCCCCCACTCTTACTCTTGCATGTGCAGCCTGTGATAGCACTACACAGCAGGAAGCCCCAGTCAAGAGAGAATTAGGCAAGAGAAGCAAATCAGGCAGGGGATCATGTTGTGGAGTCTCAGCCCCAACAACTGCCCTGTTCTCAGCTCAGCTCCCCGATAGCCCTGCCTGGATAGAAGGCAGAGATAGTACAGGGGCTAATCATGGCCCGTGCCCCAGCAGTGGCAGCGCAGCTCCTGGCTTGTCCTTGTCAGAGGAGCTGTGGCCTCAACCCAGCCACAGCAGCAGTGAGGCGGGGGTTGCCCAGGGGCTCAAGGACCATCCCCTCAGCATTCCCAGGGCAGTGAGCTGGGGTGTGTAGATGGGGAAACAGGGCTGGGCTGCAGCAGTGCTGTGATCTGCAGGGCCCTGACAGCTGGACTAGAAACAGTCAGTGGAAAAGCATTGTATATTCCGAACTGGAGATGGAAAAGAGCCATCAAAATTCATGAGGGATATTAATTTTAATATATATGAGAAAGAGAGTGTCAATATGCAAGCAGTCATGCTCTGTGTGATGAATTGCTGTCCACTTATATGCAGTTCTTGCAGTAATATCCATTTGCAGTGATATATCATTTTCTTTATTATTTAATCTCATAGCTCTTAATTAGCACATTGAATTTTATGGTTGTTTCAGGGCTTGTGGGGACATGACTAGAAATTGTGTGTAAAATCCCTCCCCATGTGACATAACAAAGCCTCAGTTCAGCAAGTTCACAAATGAAATGCTCTCTGGCTTTGCCTTGGTTGAATGCTTGATACCACAACTCAGTTTTTTAATATGTTTTTAAAAGACTTCCACTGAGGGAGACTTTTCCTTTTTTCTTGTCAAATTGGCAATGTTCGATCTCCCTGAATGCAGAACAGGTTCCTCCTGACTTGCATTGCTGAAAGCCACAACCAGCCTTTGATGAAATCTTCAGGAGGCTTTTGCGTGTGAATCGTCCCGAAAGAGGAAAAGACTGGAGCATGTCACAGGTAAGAGCATTTTAGACACCAGTTTTGCCTCAAGTCTTACTTCTTCATTAAATGAGTGTTATAACCCCAAATTTCAATTATGAGGTGGGATCACTAAATTAATCTCAGAGAATATGACAACAGATCAGCTGATATGTTGGATGGCATATCCTTTAATCAGCTCCACTGAGCACAATGGTATTTTTCAAGTTCTTTAATAATATTAAGTATGATCCCTTGTAAAATCAGTTCCAAACAGATGAGGTAATAATATTGGCCAAAGGAGGGAGTTCATGATGTGATTAAAGAAAAAGGCAGTGGATGTTCCAGATCACATATTAGAATGATGAAAATATGTACAAGAGCAAGTGAAAAAATATTAAAGATTATTAAAGTATTCAAAGAAATAAAAATATCAGAAAAATTATTATAATTATGAAAATGTTCCATATTAAGAAAATAATGCAGTTTCAACAGTCAGGTGGAGAGCATTACTATCCCAACTGTAAAGCAGCTATAAAATGCAGGATTGCTGACTAAGTTTCTTGAAAAAAAATTATGAAGGTAAAGATAAAGGAACTGCAATCCAATTTCTTTCAGGTGCGAAAAGGTGTTGAACTGTAAAAGCTGGAGGTCTGTTAGAATAAAGTTTGGCAGCAACCTGCTTCAGTTGAATAGCCTAAACTGTGAAGAAGAATAGCCAAGAAGATAGGAATTCCTTCAACAAAGCTTTGGATTCTCTAAGCACTGAGAAAGTGCTTGCAGGACAAAGTGTGGCTGAGCAATTTGATTCTTCAAGGCATCCTTTCATAGCCCCATAGGAGGGGCTGAGCAAGTGTGTTATGAGCACTCAAGGAGTTAATGAGAACACTGAAACTATGTTTAATTAAATGAGGGAGAGGGGAAGGACATATTGCATCGGCAATGAACAGGTTTTGTATCCCTTGTAGTAACTGACAATTTACAAACACAGCATCCTTATTTTCAGCAACCTTACAGACCGGAGTAGCTAATACATTGTATCTTGTGTATCATGTTAATGAGCTATTGGACTTTCCAGTACTTGAGTTTCAGAAAGAACTGAAGCAGCAAGTTCGAGATCAACTATGTAAAAGAGAAATGAGCTAGTTTAAATTCAGAGTCATGCTATTAGTAGAAAAAGCAATATAGATGCTACAAATATTTTTTATATACTCAGGGTTATTTTTAGAGATGTTAGAGCTTGTTTTCAGACTGGAAAGCTGATTCCTAAGTGAGAGAATGGAACCACAGATTTGACAGACATGTAAGGTTTGGTGCTCTTGTCACACCTGAAGGAATGGATGCCATCCAGAGGGACCTAGAGAAGCTTGAGAAGTGGGGACATGGGAATCTCATGTGGTTTAACAAGATTAAGTTCAAGGTGCTGCACCTGGGTCAGGGCAACTTCCTTGCTACTGCCCAGCACAGGCTGGGGGATGGAGGGATTGAGAGCAGCCCTGCTGAGAGGGACTTGGGCTTGCTGGTGGGTGAGAGGCTGGACAAGACCCAGCAATGTGCGCTCACAGCCCAGAAAGCCAACTGTGTCCCGGGCTTCATCAAAAGCAGCACGGCCAGCAGGGAAAGGGAGGGCATTCTGTCCCTCTACTCTGCTCTTGTGAGGGCCTACCAGGAGCACTCTGGGGTCCAGCTCTGGGGTCCTCAGCACAGAAAGCATATTGACCTACTGGAGTGGGTCCAGAGGAGGGCCACCAACATGATCAAAGGGATGGAGCACCTCTCCTATAAGGAAAGACTGAGAGAATTGTGATTGTTCAGCCCGGAAAAGAGAAAGCTTAGGGTTAACCTGACTGTGGCCTTCCAGTACCTGAAAGGAACTTAAAGGAAAGATGGGCAAGACTATTTATGTTGCAGCCCACGGGAGTAGAGGGACAGTCCACTCCGGGTAGAGCGATTAGGGAATGCCTCGGCTAGCTATCAAGCTGCGGCAGTAGGGGACTCCTGACACTGTGACGCAGGGAGGCAAGGACCACGCATGCACACAGTATCAGAGGTTGGAGGGAGTGAACCTTTATTAAATGGCGTCAGCCCCTTTTATAGGGACTGACAGGGAAGGTTCTGGAAAGTAGGTGGGAAGTCGCCTAACTTGGTAAAGAGGGGAAGGCACAAGTGACAAATATGGAAGGAGTGGGTGGAAACATGGGCGGAGTTTTACAAACAAGGGAAAGGAGGGTGGTTCATTTGTACAAACATGGGGAGACGAGGGGTTACAACCATATATGGTAAACAGACTGGGTATTAACAAAGAATTATACTTACAATACCAATGAGAACAAGAACCATTCAGTAACATGTTAAAAGTCCTTTTAACAGTACTGCGTCGGGTCCTGATGAGATGCAGTCTCCATGCAGGTGGGTTTCAGCTAGGTTGTTCTCGAATTGAGAATAAAGATCTCTGTCCTTGTCAGTAGAGCCATCCCCCACATATTTAAAGGAGCATGTAGTGACAGGACAAGGGGGAATGGATTCAAATTGAAGGAAAGTAGGTTTAGATTAGATATTAAGAAAAATTCTTTACTGTGATGGTGGCAAGGCACTGGCACAGGTGGCCCAGAGCAGCTGTGGGAGTCCCATGCCTAGAAGTGTTCAAGACCAGGTTGGCTGGGCCTCTGAGCAACCTGGTCTAGTGGAGGGTGTCCCTGTCCATGGCAGGAGTGCTGGAACTAGATGATCTACAAGGTCCCCTTCTAACCCAAACCGTTCCATGGTTATATGATTCTGTGATGATTCTATGGTTAAAGAAATAACTTTTAAAAATTATATTTAGGTGACAAAAAAGGAGAAAAATATCTGAATAAAATCAGTAAGATTGCAATATGGAGTCAGCCACAATGGAGTTTGTTGCTTTACTGTAATTTTTTTAGGTGACTAATTACAGCTATTTCACAGTTCTGTGAATGCTAATGTTATCCATTAGTCAAAAAAAGTTCTTTGTGGTTTGGGAAAAGCTGTGAAACACGTTTTCCAGTCAGCCTTCCAGGTGTTAGGGGAAGGTAAAGGGAGTGTGTTCTTTCTGAGTTAGCTGATGTGTGGTATTTACTACACAGCTAAATCACATTGCAGAGAGAGATAGTTAATATACAGCAATTGACTGACAGTTCATAACATGAAGTAAGAGCACATTTTCAGTCCTGAGCATCAGATAAAGGCATGGCAGTTGGTAATCAAAATATGTGTCCAAATGTGTCTTAATATGTGACTTTAAGATTTATTGTTTTTTAAGTACACTAATGAAAATGTGTGAATTTTAAAACAAAGTGGAATACTTTAACGAACCTCTTGTGTTTCCAAGTATAAAATAGTGGCATCAAGCTAATGCTTTGCACTTTCTTAATGTGCCAGGATTGCTTAAATAATAGGGATGAATGGAAAAGGTTATTTTGACAACTTCAGTTACAATGTCGCCCTGATGAAATATGAGAATCTAAAAAAAGGCTCTTTATACCTTTATTAAATTTCTGCTACATGGACACTGCATCTCATGTGTATACGTCTGAATAAAATGTGTTTTTCAATTTGATTCTGGATTTAGAATTAAAAACTGTCTGTTTGTATGAAAATAATCCAGATTTGTTGACTCTTGAGAACTTGCTTAGGTAGTGATTTAGACTGCAATAGCCTTTCAGCAATTTTTCTCCTTGTGATTTCTCAACGTTACAAATTCCTCATATCTTTCAAGCCTCACATTGTTGTGTAACTTTGGTACTTTAAATTCCTGCTTTGTTGCAGTTTTTGTGCGGAAGCTAATCTGCAATTTCAGCTCTTCTCCAGTTCTGCAAAGGAAAGTAGTAGTCAGATAATTTATTCTCATTTTGGTTCGTTCTACCTGGTGTGCAGGTAAGCTATAGTCAGACTTAGGTGTTGACTTTGACTATTTTACTTACTTCAAGAATAATAAGAAAAACAGGGAACTTTGCTCATTCAAATGGCTATGCAGCATGTTGTCTTGAAATTATATTCTCAATTGCAAGACCATGGTCCTGGGATAAATGGGAGGGGAGTTCTATCAGTATTGGGAAGGATAATAAATAAAAGAATCAAAAGCATGTCTTTAGTGTTAGGTCTTTGCTGTTGTCTCTGAGTACAGATGGAGTCTGACAGTTTGTGAATCAGGAATAAGTCCCATTTTTGCTATTCCACATGAATATTAGTGATAGTGCTAATGCTAGTGCTAGTGAACACACCTTTTCTTCTCAATCAGTTTAATATGGTCTTTAGCAAGCTGTGGATGAAGTTGTGATTTTGCCAAAATTGGATTCTATTCCTCCTGGGGCATCACTTCTTTATGATTTAGCCTTTTGGATTGAAAACTTCTAAATGTCTGTGGCCTATGAACCATTCAGTATCCTTCTTGTTATCATATTTTGCACTTTTATTCTGACAAACATTGTAGTTTACCAAAGTGAAACAATGTCAAGGCTAGAAAAAGAGTGCACCCTTATTGTTGCAGTTCTCAAGGGCTAAATCTGGAGGTCTTTCTGTTTCATACTGTTCCTGGACAATAAATTGATCCTTGGTAGTGTTTGTTCTGCTCCTAGTCTCTAATTTAGCTTTTCATACTCAGGTCTATTACTGTAGCCATTCAGTTTTGAGTCGTTGCTTCCACTGGATCGTCAGTGAGCAGGTCACTGCCTTTTGTGGCACTCATGACAAACTGAAATACTTTTGCTTTAGAAGTGGAGAAGCATAGGTTTGCTGCAAGTCAAACAAACCCAGAAAATGTTAATGTCCAAAAATGCAGATGAGAAGAATTTAAATAACTAGAAATACCTACTTGAATTCCTCCCTTTATGTCTCTTCTCTCCTTCTGATGAGTTCTCCAGGGTGTGTTCATTCATTGTTTAGATTTCCTCTTGCAAGGTATTGTTCAGGCTTAGCTAAGGTCATTCATTAATATCTGGAAGAGAACATGCAGTGACAACCAATAGTGACAGTAGGTTCCTCCCTGAGACAATGTGCTCTTGACAGTGATATATTTATATGAAGAATACATATGAAGAGCTGAAATATTTGCAGATGTCTCTCAGTAACAAGGGCAGCACATTCCTGAGTTTTGAAGGTTGTAGTGTGTATCACAATTATATTGTCTGATTCAATGAGTTAGATCATAAACAGAGAATTAAGTTTATATCTCCTTTGGCTTAGTAGCTCTTTGATAGACCTTTGCCAGGGGGCAAAGTCTTTTTGGTTGAAACTGAATTCTCAGTTGCCCAAATAGAAAAAAAGGAGCAGGTTAAATAAAGAGTGAGCATGAATCCCATCTTGGAGGGAGGCAGTTTGTTTGCCTGAGTTTAGATTGATTTATTTGAATATCTGAATATTTTTTAGGTTCATTGCCTGGAGTACAGTAAAAGAAATATTTTGGTTCTCTGCTATAAGAGAATTTTGAGCATCATAGAGAAAACATTCTCTGTGCACCTTTGTGTTTCCACTTTTCCCTGCTATCTGCTTTTTCTCTTTCCCAGCTGTTGTGGGTTTATGTGGTTGGATTTTGATAGCAGGGGGCTATAGGGGTGGCTTCTGTTAGAAGCTGCTAGAAACTTCTCCTATCCTATGAATAGCCAGTGATAGCCGGCTCCAGGAGGGACTTCCTGCTGCTGGCCAAGGCTGAGCCAATTAGCACTGTAACACTTCTGTGATAATATATTGAAGAACAGAGGAGATTGCTGTGCAGAAGAAATTCCAGTCTGGGAAGAGCGGAGGAGAACATGGGAACAGCAATGTAGGCACCAAGGTCAGTGCAGCAGGAGGGGGAGGGAGCCCCCTCCCTCCCCTGGGAGCAAGGGAAGGACTTGGAGTTGAGGCCCCTGCAGCCCGTGGTGCAGAACATGGTCAAGCAGCTGTCCCTTTCAGCCCATGGAGAACCATCAGGGCACAGAGACCCCCCTGCAGCCCATGG
>VZRE01012705.1:0-13774 GCA_013396775.1 Cephalopterus ornatus | reverse complement strand
GGATGGTGGAAAAAGGGGGGAAAAGGCGAAAGGGTTAAAAAAGAGGAAAGGGGAAAAGGGAAAAGAGAAAGAAGGTTTGGGAAGGGAAGGCAAGGGTAAGGGGGAAGGGAAAGGGAAGGGAAATGGGGAAGAGAAGGAGAAAGGGGAAAGGGATGGGGGAGAAGGGGAAGGGAAAAAGAAAGGGAAGGGGGAAGGGAATTCCTGCTGCTCTAGCCTGGGCCTTCATGGGATTCATGGGAAGCATCATTCCTGTGGAACCAGCAGCTGGAAAAACCAGGCTGTGGAAAAACGAGGGTGGATAAAAAGGGACCAATGCTGAGGGTGCTCCATGTTTTCAGAAATACCCAAATCTTCTCCAACTGCAGCACATTTCATGGAAACTTGGACACGACTGATATTGACCCTCGCAGTGAACCTGAAAACCTGGAAACTGCCTGGAAACCGAAATCCATCCCAGGAATTCCTCCCGGTTAAGAATTACATGCCCAACACCTGTAACCTTTCAAACATGTTCACTCCAACCAGGAGTTCCAACTACCAGGATTCCATGGAAATGACTCCTTTCTAAAGCTCACGCTGGCCCTTTATTTAAAATAAATCCTAACTTTTGCAAAGCTGAAAGTCTTTTCATGGCTAAAAAACCCACACTGACCCTCACCTTAACCCTGTTCCTTCCTTTTCCTGGGACTTCCAAGCCTAAAACTTTAGGCTGGGCTGGCAGGAGGAGCTGGGCTGAAAAAATGAACAATTTTAAGAAAAAGACGGATTTTTTGGAAGAATTTTCTCTCCTTTTGTTTTTCTTCTTTCATTTCCTCCTTTTTTTCCCTCTTTCTCTTTGCTCTTTTCTCTTTTCTCTTCTGTCTTTTTCTCTCCTTTCTTTTCCCTCCCTTTTCCCTCCCTTTTACCCTTTCCCTCCCTTTTCCCCTTTTCCGTCCTCTCCTTCCCTTCCTTCTTCTTTCCTTCCCTTTTCCCCTCTCCCTGCTGGCCCTAAACACCTTCTTCCCACACACTGACCCTCACCTTAACCCCGTTCCTTCCTTTTCCTGGGCCTTCCAATCCCAAAACTTTGGGCTGGGCTGGCAGGAGGAGCTGGGCTGAAAAAATAAACAATTTTAAGAGAAAAATGGATTTTTTTGGAAGAATTATCTCTCCTTTTTTTCCTCCTCTTTCATTTCCTCCTTTTTTTTCTCTCTCTCTTCTCTCTTTTCTCTTCTGTCNTGGCAGGAGGAGCTGGGCTGAAAAAATAAACAATTTTAAGAGAAAAATGGATTTTTTTGGAAGAATTATCTCTCCTTTTTTTCCTCCTCTTTCATTTCCTCCTTTTTTTTCTCTCTCTCTTCTCTCTTTTCTCTTCTGTCTTTTTCTCTCCTTTCTTTTCCCTCCCTTTTCCCTCCCTTTTACCCTTTCCCTCCCTTTTCCCCTTTTCCGTCCTCTCCTTCCCTTCCTTCTTCTTTCCTTCCCTTTTCCCCTCTCCCTGCTGGCCCTAAACACCTTCTTCCCACACACTGACCCTCACCTTAACCCCGTTCCTTCCTTTTCCTGGGCCTTCCAATCCCAAAACTTTGGGCTGGGCTGGCAGGAGGAGCTGGGCTGAAAAAATGAACGATTTTAAGAGAAAGATGGATTTTTTTTTAATAATTTTCTCTCCTTTTGTTCCTCTTCTTTCATTTCTTTCTTTCTTCTCTCTCTCTTTTCCTTCTTCCCTTTCTCCTCTTTTTCTCTCTCTTCTCTCTTCTAAAAATGTCCTTTCTTTTCCCTCCCCCTTTCCCTCCCTTTCTCCCTCTTTCTCTTCCTTTCTCCCTCTTTCTTTCCTTTTCTTTCCCTCTCCTTGCTGTCCTAAATTCCTTCTTCCCACAGGAAATAAAACATTTCCCTGTTCACTGTGATCAAGGAGAGGACAGTCACAAAGCTGAGATTTTGGGATCAGACAGCTTTCCCTGTAATTTGGGAAAGGATGGGAAGTTCCTCAGACTGGAGATTATTCCCTCTGTGTTTCCTGAGGTGCTCCAAAGTAAATTGCTTGTCCCTGCCCTCAAATCTCTCTTTATCTCCTTTATCCCAATCACTATCACAAGGGACTTTCCCTCATATCCATCAGAAACGTGGGCTTTGGAGCAACCTGCTCCATGGAAAGTCGGGGCTGGAATAAGATGGACTTCAAGGCCCATTCCAACCCAATTCCATGATTCTGTGATCCCAGTTCTTCCCTTACTTTCCTCCAGCCTTTAAAGGTGGGATGGAGGCTTGTTCTTCCCACGGGAGGAGCCCATTCCCAGCAGGAACGTGACCTTACTGAGACAGGATGCAATTCCAGCGCTATCCCCCACGCTTTGAACGGGAATAATTTAGGAATCAGCAATTCCCTAAAGCCAGAGGGGTTTTTCCAGCCAGATTCACTGGGCTCCTTTACTCTGCGGCTCCTACTTACACTAAATTTGTAACGCTGCTCATTACTTGCCTTCTGGGAATTAATTCCCAAAAATTCTCCAGTTTTCTCATGGATTATATCCCACTGGGTGTCCCTTCACCTGGATCAAATCAGACTTTCCTTGGAGCACAACGGCATCCACAAAAAACACCCCTGAGGCTGCAACTTCCCAGGATCAAGTGCCAAAATACTTACTCCAATCTTTAAACCCGTGGGGTTTTTTCTCCCTTGAATCCAAACAATTTGCTGTTCCTTGAGACACGGACCCAGCCTGGATTTTTAACGCAAAGAGCTTTCCCATTTTTCTTTTCCAGCCCAAATAAAGGGTGGAAGCAGCAGCTTCACGTTGCTCAGACACTTTCATTCCTGCTGAAAGGTGCTGGAAGTTCGTTTTCGTCAGCAAACCTTTTTTATTTCCTGCAGCTTCCCGGTGAAAAGCCTGGGAGGAAAAAAAACCCTCACCCCGTTGCTGAAAGAGGCTTTTGATTTTTGAGGGAAATGCAAAATGTGGCACCAAAACAGAGTTTTGAAGAAAAATGGTGAGAAATGAAATATTTTCTGCCGTGAAAACTCTTGTTTTCCGGGAGAAAGTTTGATGTACAGCCCTAGAGGGGAGTCACAGCCACTCCAAAATATGTCGGGATTGAGGTAGGAAGTGAAAAATCACTATTTTTTTTTTTTTTTTTCAGAAATCCCGCCTGGGTAGTTTTGATTCCATGATTTAGGAGGCATGAATAAGCACCCACACAATGCTGTGTACGGGTTCATGAAGAAATATGTGGGTATAATTTATGTGGAGCAATTGAGGGTTGTGGTTTTCTTATTAACTGGGAATACATTCACCTTCATTATTGTTCTGTTCCTGGTTTCCAAAGGGCACATTCCTCAGCTCCGTAATTTAACTTACTGGGGAGTTAAATCTTTCTCGAGTAGAACTCTTGGACAAGTCAGGTTATTTCCCAATAGAATGGAACACCTTAATTAAGGAGAAAATTGCCTTTTCACCCTTTGATCCGTGGTTTAAGCCCTGACTGGTGTCAGTAATTCCAGAATCATGGAATCATGGAGTGGTTTGGGTTAGAAGGGACCTCAAAGATCATCCAGTTCCAACCCTTTTCCATGGGCAGGGACACCTTCCACTATCCCAGGTTGCTCCATCCTGGCCTTGGGCACTTCCAGGGATCCAGGGGCAGCCACAGCTTCTCTGGGAATTCCATTCCAGCCCCTCCCCACCCTTCCAGCTAGGAATTCCTTCCCAATATCCCATCTCTCCCTGCCTTCTGGCAGTGGGAAGCCATTCCCTGTGTCCTATCCCTCTATCCCTTTTAAACAGTCCCTCTCCATGTTTCCTGTATCTCCTTCAGGTCCTGGAAGGCCACACTCAGGTCACCCCAAAGCTTCTCTTTTCCAGGCTGAACAGTCCCAATTCCCAGCCTTTCCTCCCAGATGGAGCAGAGCTGCTCCATCCCTCAGATCCCCTTGGTGCCTCCTCTGGACCTGCTCCAGCAGCTCCACGTCCTTCCTGGGCCAGAGCAGCATTCCAGGTGGGATTTAAGCACGGCATTTATATTTGACTTTTTGCCCCACAACTAAATCCCAGCACAATTCTCGTTTCTGTATCTGAGACAGAGAAATATTTAATAGTAAACTCTTAAAATATCCAAGCTGGGGGGGCTTGGCCTCTCTGCTGATGACGGAGGCAGCAGCTCTGCAGCACTTTGACCTCAGTAGCACCAAAATCAGAGGCAAACTCACATTTTCCCAGCTTTTCTGTCCCACTTCCAACAGCATTTGTAAATGTATCTGATTCCAAACCCCACAGCTGAGCCTTTGTGGGGTGAGTTTATCTTTAGACCGAGCCTTGCACGCACAAGTTGGTTTTGTTTAATCTTTAGGCTGACCTTCACCTCCAAGGCATGAATTTCCCAAAGGTGGGATGTGCAGAGAGCCTGCAGAGGGTCAGGGTAGTTTTTTTATGGAATTCTGGGCCCTGATTGTGCTCATGATCAGTGAGGCAGGTGGAAAATCCTCCTCTCAGGGCGGCTGAGATCATCCAGAGCTGAGTCTTTACAGGGAGAGTCTGCCCAAGCCGGTTTTGTTCAGTCTTCAGGCTGACCTTCCCCTCCACAGCATCAACTTCCCAAAGGTGGGATGTGCCCAGAGCCAAGGCAGAGGGTCTTCCAGTGTCAGGGTAGTTTTTTATGGAATTCCAGGCCCTGATGATGCTCGGTTTGTTCTGCATGAGATCAGCGAGGCAGCCGGGCGGCTGATGATCCCCCACAAACCCTGGGAACAGGGATGACAGCTGGACGTGGATTTTCACCCACCGGTGAGGAGGTGGGATGTGAAACACGGGTCACTAGAGCTGGCTTGGCTTCGTTAAACTGGGTTTATCATCCAAGTGGCCATCTGGGTTTCTCAGTGACCAGCGGCACCTCCAGGGCCTGACCTGCACCTTCAGAGGGAACAGACCTCTCTCTGTAATACAGAGACTTTTTGGGAAGATGAACAACAAATTTGAACTCCAAATTTGAAGTCTGATGTCTAATTTTTTTAGGCTTGGGTTTGTTTGTTTTTTTTTTTTCCCTCTCTAACTCCACACAACTTTTACGGGACAACTGCCAAGTCTGGCATGAAGCAGCTCCTCTGGATTGATGTGGGAGCTGAAAGAGCACCCGGAGCGCTCAAGGTAAAGGGAACAAACCCACCTTTTCTCCCTTTAATCTCCTGCTACAGTGGGAAGGCAGGAGAAAAAGCCTTTTTGTATCCTGATAGATCCTTTCCTGGCTCTAAAACAGGATTCGGCTTCTCCCACCTGCGTCAGCTGCCAAAATAATTATGGTGTGGATGTCAAAACAAATGCAGGCACATGTGGATGTTCAAGACTTCCTACAGAAGGCTTGTCAGGAGTCTCCAATGTGGAATAAAATACTTCAGCTCAGTCTTGCATGTGCTGGAGGGTTCTCTTGGTCCTCTCTGGTCTTCATGGTGCCTGTCTAGTTTATCTGGGAATCCTTGGAGTGTACATCCTTATATTTCGTATCACCAAATATCCCACTCGGTGTGGCTGAACCACAACCCCTGGATCACCTTGGCTTGGTCAGGAGAGCACAGCAGGGATATGAACATCCCACACCACCTGGATGTGGCTTTTATCACTCTGTGCCTATGGATGATCACGTCCCTCACGGTCACAGAATCCCAGAATCAGTGAGGCTGGAAAAGCTTTCCAGGATCATCAGGTCCAACCTGTGGTGGATCAAAGCCCAGAGCACTGAGTGCCACGGCCAGGCCTTCCTTGGGCACCTCCAGGGCTGGGCACTCCAAACCTCCCTGGGCAGCCCCTGCCAAGGCCTGACCACCCTTTCCAGGGAGAAATTCCTCCTCATGTCCCACCTGCCCCTCCCCTGGCACAGCCTGAGGCCGTTCCCTCTCCTCCTGTCCCTTGTTCCCTGGGAGCAGAGCCCGACCCCCCCCGGCTCCCCCCTCCTGTCAGGGAGTTGTGGGGTGGGAAAAGGTCCCTCCTGATCCCTCTTTTCCCTGGAATGAGCCCCCTCAGCTCCCTCAGATATTCCTGCTGCTCCAGCCCCTTCCCAGCTCCGTTCCCTTCCCTGCACAAGCTCCAGCTCCTCTGTGTCTATCTTGTTGTGAGGGGCCCAGAATTTATAAGACATGCAATGGAAATAAACTGTTGGAATGATGAGACAGTTCCTCTGGCTCCTGATATAAATACAAAAAAAGGAAATAATTAAGAGCTCCATCATTACAAGCAGATTTTTATCATCTTTGATACACTGAGACTCTGATTCTGCTTCCACGAGCTCAGCCCAGGAAAGCAGAATTAATCTCATGTTCCCCTTCTTTTTCAGAGCGAGTCTAAGGTCATTTTTGTCTCCACAGCTGCAAAGAGAAGCCAATTCCAACACTTTATAGAAGCAATAGAAGAGGAAGAAAATGAGGAGAAAGTAGAGAGCAGCAAAGAAAATTATATATTTTGCTTTGTCTGGTGATTCCTGGCAACTGGAGGAATTTTCCACTTTATTAAGCACTTTTTAAATTAAACCAACTGCGCTCCACACCCCCACCGACCATCACCATTATCTTATTGTGGCCCAAATTAAACCCTCTAGAATGTTTCCATCTGACTTTGACTTTGGGATAATGCACAAGGTTGGCCCCTACACAAAGGCACACAAGGCTCGCAAATCTCCCACGGATTCTGGCCCTGCTGGCCGAGTTTCAGCCATTTCCATAATTCTGGGGATTTGCTGACCTTAGAAACGGGATTTTGATGCAAATTCTGACCTACTCTTTAGCAGGGGAAGGAGCCCAGGGTAGGCCAAAATGCTGATGATTTCATCTGCATGTCCTGGCTGCCACAGGAGGTGTTCCTTGGGAACAGCCTGGCTGATCTAAAACCCTTTGGCAGTTTGGGAGCTGCTATTAGCAGCGCTTGGACTCGGGCCCTGTGGCCTCCAGCATTTCTGCAGTGCTGGAGGGAAGGAGAATGGAAAAGGTCCAGGATTTGTTCTGACTAAGAAATAACTTTAAAAAGCAGATTTTATAGGTGAAATAATTGATGGGGACAAAGTTTTTAGCAGGGCTTGTGGCATTACTACAAGCGGCATTACTACAGGGAATGGTTTTGGACTGAAAGAGGGTCTATTTCGATTAGATTAGATTAGATTAGATTAGATTAGATTAGATTAGATTAGACTAGATTAAGGAAGAATTTGATGCAATGAGGGTTGTAAAACACTGGCACAGGTTGCCCAGGAGGTAGTAGAGTTGTAGAATTATAGAAAGTTATCTCATTCCACACCTTCCACTAGCCCAGGTTGCTCCAAGCCCCATCCAACCTGGCCTTGGACACTTCCAGGGATCCAGGGGCAGCCACAGCTTCTCTGGGCAACCTGTGCCAGGGCCTCCCCACCCTCCCAGTCAGGAATTCCTTCCCAATATCCCATCTAACCCTGCCCTCTGGAAGTGGGAAGCCATTCCCTCTTGTCCTGGCACTCCAAGCCTCTCTAAACAGTCCAGTGGCGCCAGGCTGGGAGAGCTGGGGGGTCACCTGGAGAAGAGAAGATTCCAGGGAGACCTGAGAGCCCCTTCCAGAAGGGGCTCCAGGAGAGCTGGAGAGGGACTTGGAGACTTTGGGACTTGTGGGATTTTGACTAACCCAAAGGAAAAATGCATATTTTGGCATGTCTTGCCCACTTCGGGCACAGAAGGGATGGTGAAGCAGGGAATGACCTCAGAAACATGAAGGATTTAACAATTAGATGGGAAAACCACCTCTCATGGAATAAACTGAATACCAGTTTGCTGTTAAAGCTGTAACACCTCATTTTGTAGACACTAGAAATCGATATTGTCCGGCACATTCTTATCCTTCCTGCTTCCAGGATTTATGATCCATTACAGTTTTTGATTGGTTAACAGGGAAAAAAAAATCCCTTTGTGAGCTTTCTTATTGAAAGGCCAGTGTAACAAGTCCTACAACGGATCGTTATCCGTGAGGTACAAGATTGTTTTCCGAGGGCTGTGATGGGTTAAGGGTAATCATTAAGCAGCAAAAGAATCGTGTAGTGAGAGGCAGGGTTATCTTTTTCTTTTCGATTTAAGAGGTGTTGTTGTGTTGTTAGTGCCAAAAAAGACAAGCAGGAGTTTTCCTGAGAGCGCTGAACTCTCCGTGACCTTTCCAGTGCCTCTGGCAGCACTTGGTAGGAAAAATCACCCTGAGGATGGATCACAAGTCAAAAGCCCTTCCTGCTCAACCAACCCTGACTGAGAGGAGCTGCACTCACCTCTGAACAGGGTTTCAAGTTCCCTCAGTGTAAAGCTGGAGTAAAAGTGGAGTAAAGCACTGGGAAAATTGTCCTGGTGCTGTTTGTTTGAGATTTTGGGTGCTTTTGCCGGTGGAATGTGACACTCCTAAACTTCTCACAGAGGAAATATCCCGTTCATGCGGCAGGGACGCAGTGTGCATATGGTTGTGAGTTACTGAATCATTGAATTATGGGAGTCTTGGTTTAGTTATTGAGGTATTTGTTCTGAGTCTGTCGGAGGTTTCAGCAGAAAGTTCAGTGGTCCCAGCATTCATCACCCCTATCCAAGCACAGCAATCCGAGACTGAAACAGAGCACTGGGACACAGCCAGCCTTCCATGGCAGGTTCTGGATCAGATCTGGATGAACAGGGTTGCAACCAACCCCACCACGGGTTTAGTGAGATGTTGCACTTGCAGAACTGGGCCTGAGGGTACCCAAGGCCAGTTCCTGCTCTCACGCACGGCCACATCCCACGTTCCTGACTACAAAACATCCGGCCCTGGGGTGCTGCTCCATCTGGAGCAGCCCCAAGAAGCATCAGGATCCGGCAAAGTGGTGCTGCAAAGCCCAGCTGCAGCTAAAAACAAGCTGGAAATGAGAGTTAATGGAGATGGGAGAGGGAGAACTGAACTCGGCGTTTTCCAGCAGGGGCAAGAGGCAACTAATGGATGGGAAATCAGGCTGGGGATTTGCCCAATCTGAGAGAAAACAACAGCAAAACTCCATTAGTGGAATCCATCTCTCCCACAGCTGTGTGGGGAGGGAGCACCGATTTCCCCTGCTCCAGGCACTAGTGCATTAGTGTCAGCTCGGATGAAGAGGAAGAAAATGAGGAGCTGAAAGCGTAAGGAATCTGGTTCCTCTGAAGGAGCAGCCCAGGGGACAGAGGTGAATCCTGCAATCCCTGCAGGGATGTTATTTAGGGAGCAAGGGTAGGTTTCCCTGCCACGGTGCTTTCGCTGGTTGCTGTTGAGGTCTGAAAGGCTCCGGGTTTGTCCCTTTCCAGTGCTGCAAAAAAAAAAAAAGGGGAGGATCTTCTGTTTTAAGAGAGAAAACAGCCTAGGGAGGATTCAAGAAAGCAAGAAGCCCTTGGCTTTATCCCAGGCTGCTCCCTTGGGCTCACCACGCTTCTTATAGCATGGATTTAGTCCTGCCAACCCAAAATTCCAGCCTTGGGAAGGTGCCTGGGCCAGCCTGGAGCTGCTCAGTCCCTGCACCATTCCCATGTCCCTCCTGCAGCTGGGAATGAATTATTGGTCACTTTGGTGGCTTGAAGGCTTGGCTGGACTGAGAACATTCGCATTGCATGTCCTCTGCTCTCTCCTGCTTCATTTTTAGCTTCTGATGTTCCAAGAATTAAAAATACCAGCAGGAAACGGGAGATTTAGATCCCGCCTCTGCTCACACCACCGTGGCCCAGGTGAGCAGCTTTGCCCAAATTCCTCAGGACTACTCTGGACATCCAACCCCTTCCAGACATTCAACTCATCCGGAGCACAAGGGGAGTTTGGACAAGGCTTTCAGGGACACGGTGGGACTGTTGGAGTGTGTGTGCAGGGCCAGGAGTCGGGTTTTGATGGTCCTCGTGTGTCCCTTCCAACTCAGGAAATTCCATGATTCCTTCTGCAAAATCCTTGCACGGATGGGGTAAATAAAGGAGAATGGTCCAGGCTGGGATTGTCTTGGTCAGTGGTTGGGTGGAAGAGAGCTCAGTGATGAGGAGATGCTGATGGACGGGATGACAAATCCAGCACCACACGTGGTCCCGCAGCGTCCGCATCGCTGTGGGGACCTTCCCCTCAGCTGCCTTCTGGAATTCCAAGGAGTTGGGTCATGGAAATGCCTCTGAGGGCCTTAAACATTGTTGGAAATCCTGGAAGACTGAAGGGAAAATCCTGAAGAGCTGAAGGGAAAATCCTGAGTGCAGTTGAAGAATAACACAATTGGATTTTCCTTTCAACCTTCCAGGATTTTCCCTTCAACCGTCCAGAATTTTCCCGTCAGCCTTCCAGAATTTTCCCTTCAGCTTTGCAGGATTTTCCCTTCAACCCTCCAGAATTTTCCCTTCAACCTTCCTGGATTTCCCCTTCTACCTTCGTGGATTTTCCCCTTCAGCCTTCTATGATTTCCCCTTCAACCCTCCAGAATTTTCCCCTTTTGCCTTACAGGATTTTCCCTTCAACTTTCCTGGATTTTCTCTTCAACCTTCCATGATTTTCCCTTCAGCCTTCCAGCCCCTGGGGCTTTCCTTTCCAGGAGACTTGGCTCCCTTTCCCAAGTTAACTTTGCTCCAGTCCTACTTAATTAACTCTTCCACTGCTCCTTTTACAACCTCCCCTTGTCCCCACATTCCCAAAAATCCTTCTCTTCAAGCCTCCAGACCTAAGAACTCCATGCTCCTGTTGCTGGTGTGATTACAGACAAGAGAACCAGCAAATTACCAATAAATTTGGAATTACAGATTATTTCTATTTTCTTTATTTTTGGAGGTTTTCCCCCTTTTTGAGTAGCTGGAAATGAATTGTTGTCCCTGAGGTTTTCCTAGCTCAGAATCCATCCCCGCTGGAGAATCCAAGGGTTTGTTTTGCCTCAGGTGCAAATCCAAAGCAGGATTTATTAAATCTCAAGGATATTTCCGTGGACTCACTTCAAAGCTCCGAACGCACAGAGCAATTGCGCACATAATGATATTCGTGTTATTTGATTATTGAGTATTAAATTAAAAAAAAATCATTTATTTTTGTTAAAAAACAAATAAACAAAACAAAACAAAAAAAACCCCAACCAACCAAACAAAAAGAAACCAAAAAGGTTTTGAAAAACATTTTTGAAAAACTTCCAGGTAGCAAAATTTTACGATGATTTTACGAATTATTTAATATAAAAAATGGTGGGACACTGGCCCAGGTTGCCCAGAGAAGCTGTGGCTGCCCCTGCATCCCTGGAAGTGTCCAAAGCCAGGTTGGAGCAATCTGGGATAGTGGGAGGTGCCCCCGGCATGGAACTGGGTGGTCTTTAAGGTCGCTCCCAACCCAAACCGTTCTGGGTTTCTATAATTCTATCAATTTCTTTGTATTCTTTAATTCTTTAATTTTCCCCTGCAGCCTCATTAGTGCTGAGTTGGCAAATCCAGGAGGGTTTGAGGAGCAGGAATGGATAAACCCCCCAATAATCTCACTTTCCCAGCCTTTGTGCCTCCCGGTTCCTGAATCAGCGCCGGGATTCTCCTGCCGATCCAGCACGACAAGAAATCGGATTTTGCCCGTGGTTTTAATAATCCAAATTCAATAATTTGAGCAAAGCACAACGAGTTTCTGATGAGCTCTTTAATTCCTTAATGAGCCTGTTCGTTCAGTCTCACTTCAGACCATAATAATTCCGTTTTAATTCAATAACTGAGGCGAGCTGGAGGACGACACAGGGCGATAAATCACTCCCAGGGCATGGAGTTAATTCCTGAGGGATGATCCTAAAAGTTTTCCTGGCCTTGGATGAGCTGGATGGGTGGGAAGGCGGCACAAACCAGCCCTGAGCTTTCCAGGGACAACGTGGGTTTGCCAAGGAAATAGCAAAAAATTAAGGGAAATACTAAAAATTAAAGGAAATATCAAAAATTAAAGGAAATGCCAAAAATTAAAGGAAATATCATAAATTAAAGGAAATATCAAAAGTTAAAGGAAATATACAAACTTAAAGGAAATACCAAAATTAAAGGAAATGTAAATTAAAGGAAATGTCAAAAATTAAATACTGTAAATTAAAGGAAATGTCACAAATTAAAGGGAATATCAAAAATTAATGAAAATGTCGAAAACAGAGGGAAATACCAAAAATTAAAGGAAATACCAACAATTAAAGAAAAAAATTAAAAGAAAACACCAAAAATTAAAGGAAATACCAAAAATTAAAGAAAATCCCCAAAATTAATGGAAATATCAAAAATGTAAGGAAATAACAAAAATTAAGGAAATATAAAAAAATTAAAGGAAATATAAAATGTTAAAGGAAATATCAAAACTTAATGGAAATACCAAAATTAACGGAAATATCAAAAATTAACGGAAATATCAAAAATTAAAGGAAATCCCAAAAATTAAAGTAAATACTATAAATTAGAGAAAATACCCCTTTTTTTTTTTTTTAACTGCTAAAAAAGTAATAACTTGGAGGCCTTTGCGGTCACTGTGAAATATTTAAATCATTCTTTGATGTCTTTTATTATCCCAACATTGGGATGGAAGAGTTAACAACAGGGTAATTAAAAATGGGGTCGTTAAAAATGGGCTGGTTAAAAATTGGCTTTATTTTTGTCAAGGACAGTTTTTTGCTTCCATAACTTTTGATTTTTTAATTTCTGGGTGTTTTTTGTTTTTTTATTTTTTTGGATGGGGTAAAAGGACAAGAGAAATCCTCGGGAAAATGGACTCTGGGAAGTGGTTCCTTTCCAAAACATCTTGTTTTCTCAAACTGACTTAATCATCATTTTTAAAAAAAAATAAAAATAAAAATAAGCAGATTTATTTCTTTGGTTCATTGATTTTTAATTATTTTTTGGTCTAATTGAAAAAATATCTTTTTTTTTTTTTAATTTTCCTAAATGGAAATTACAGGTAATTTTCATTTTCACCATTATTCTCCCAAGACATAAAGGAAGCAAGAAAAATAAGAATTGGAATAATTATTCAACTATGCCCTTTAAGTTTTTAGGGCTGTGGTTTTGATATAATTTTGATATAATTCAGAATTTCAAGTGAAGACTCACTTAGAGATAAGAAATAGTCCTAAATCCTGAAGATTTCAAGGGAGGGTGTAGAAACAGCTGATCCAGGTGAATTTTTGGGGGCTTCTCCATTGTTAAATATTGGGGAAAAAAGAGAAATCAAACAGTTGAAATCTGGGTCCTTTCGCTGCTTCTCGGTTGTGATAAAGGGAATTTTAATGGGAAATTTTGAATCCCAGAAGGATTTCTCTGCTCAGTACTTGAGTGTATCAGAATGATTGAAAACTCCTTAAATGTTGAATAAAGTCCTTTTTTAAAAATCTCTCCAAAGTGTATATTTGATTCAGTTAATTCGTTGCATATTTAATTCAGTTTATCTGAATCCGCGCTTCTGATGGAGAGCAAATCGAAAGGTTTTAATCACACAAATGGAAAGACAATTTCCAAACGAAACCACCAGAAAAGGAGAAAAATCCAAATATTTCATTTAGTTTGTCAAAACAGACTCTGTGTTTCACCAGGCAGAGATAATGTCAGGCTTGTTCTGGCACGAGAAGTTTCCCATAATTGTATGAACTGGGAAAAATAACATTTCTCTCTACATGTATGGCTGGAAAATAACAACTTTAGGAATGATTCCAGCGTTAATTAGCGTTTCCTGGTGAAATTCTTTTTGATGAGGCGCTTTGCTGACAAGTGTGAGCCTTCCTCAGCATAAAACACAAAACCTGCCCGGATGGGGTTTGTGCTGCAAATCATAAAATCGTGGAATGCTTTGGGTGGGAAAGGACCTTA
>VZRE01012703.1:20899-31382 GCA_013396775.1 Cephalopterus ornatus | reverse complement strand
TTTCCTGTCCTCTGCCATTGCAACATATCTGGAAAACGCAGGCAAAGCAAAGGGTTATATAAACAGTAGATGAGCCATTGCAGGGTGGGTCATATTTTACAACTGGAGTAGCTCAGGAGTGAAATAGTATGTGCCAGGAGCAAGGAGGAATTGAAGAAAAATCTGTACATCTGAGTCACAGAGTCACTCCCAATGTAGTGTTGTTCATGCCCCACCTTTTCTGGAAGCATAAAGTTTCGACCCAGTCCTTTATGATTTTCACTAGCAATGCTGTTGAATGTTTCTTACTCATTTTGTGTAATTAACTATATTATTCAGGTTTTGGTTACCAGCAATTTTTCCTGTTATTCAAGAAGGCAGGAGCAAATTGTCACATAAACAAGATTAAACGTTTTTAGGAGGGAAAAATCAAGGAAGGGGGTACAGTTTCTGTTAATAAAACTTTTTCTGCTTCTACACTGCCAGACCTCTGCATTCCGCTGTTACATTGCACGTCTTTCTGTGGTCTGTGTGAAGGATAAGCTAGCAAATCACTGTCTTATAGTTAGGAAGAAGTTTTAAAGTACTTAGCTGCAGAGGGGAGGAAGTGGGAGAAATTCAAATTGTGATGCGTTCCAAATTGAGGTTTGTGTTCTGACTCGGGCTTGTTTCTAGTTGCCGCAGACTACTAGGATGATTTAGTGAACAGTGGTAAACCTGATCTAAGCTCAGGTATCCAGTTCCCAGTCTTCCTTTTGCTTCATTCCTGACCTACACAGCAAGCAAAAAGGCTGCAGAAACAAATAGCTATAGCTGATAAGCTGTGTGTCACAGGAAGAAGTTCCCTTACTTCGCAAGCCAGTTTTGAAATGTTAAGGAAAAACATAAGAACCTAGGTTTCAATTAGGTATTTTTTCTGAATATGTGTTACTGTTACCTGCTATGTCTATTCTTTTGTAGTATAAAGGCTGGGCAGTCTGTCCCTCTCTGATCTTAGTGTATTAAGCAACGTGATCTAACTTGGAAGGTAGGTCTGCTTTGAGGAGGAGGTTGGACTGGATGACCTCCAGAAGCCCCTTCCAGTATGTTTTGGAGATTTTTTTTATACAATTTTATCAGCCCTTACAGAAAATCTATCATCTTGCACCCTGGCACAATAATGTGAACATCCTTCTGTTCTCCCACTTTCCCCTCTCAGCAAAAAAACCCCCATTTCTCTTTTTCTCAGCCATTTCTTCTTTTTTCTCTGTGCTGGCTCTGTACAGGGTGGAGTCCAGGTGATAGAGGTATGTGGCAATCAGTGACCAGTGTGGTCTCCCAGTGTTTGGCTGCTGGCACTAGTACTGACTTCACAATGCAGCATGGCTTATGTATTTCCTGGACAAAGCACTCAGTAGCATGGCTTTTGCAACATTACCTGCCTACTCAAAAATCTGTGCTTCAGTGCTTTGTTGGACTGAGACATAGCACAGAGGATAAATAAGTTATGTCCCTGTTTGCTAGTCCATCAGCAAAGATGAGACTAGTATAAGAGTAAACAGGATAGTAGCCAGATTATGTGCATGCTGAGATCTTTGGTAGACATTGAGAGTATGTCTTTTAAATAGAATAGTCCATTTTAAATAGTCCATATTTTGGATATGATACTTTTAATGGATGCTAAACTTAAACCTCGGATTTAAATTTTAGAATTTGGTATTTTTTTGTGTTTTCCCAGAGCCCTGATGCATTCTTCTGCTTCTTTCCTTAAGTGTCATGCTTCTGTGAGCTGACCCCCCCCAAATCTGGCAATTGGCGTCACTGGCACCTACAATGGTTTATTTACCCCTAAGCCACACTATGGGACACAAACTCTCTGTGATGTCTATACTCCCTGCTTTACTTATTGGAGACATACCTAGAGTGAGACAGTGCACTAGGTAAGTTAGCCCAGAAAAGCTTCTAGAAAAGGTTAAGTCGAAAAAAAGACACTCAGTTTTCACAAGATTTACACACCAGTTAAGAAAGAGTGGCTGAAACCTTAAGCGCAATTCTGTGCTTCAGTATTTCTCAGGTACAATTTATCTACTGTATTAGGAATACAAAAGCTGGGCTTCAGTGTTCCTCAAATGACCCTCCCTGGCAGGGTGAAGTCCTTGGAGCTCAGTCTGGTGCTGGCCTGGGGAGCAGTCAGCCCATCCTTGGCTGTTCCTGTCGCCATTGCCTTTAACCAGCTGCTACTGGGGTTTCAGATGCTACTGAGGTTTTTACTTCCTTGTAAGAGCTTGGGCTCACTTCTGCCTTTTATTCACTCCTCCTGCCTTTATCCTAGAACTGACTTCCTGCTTCTTGCCCACTATCAGTGCAGTTAAGCGGAGTCTTAGGTCCAGTATCCTGTGCCTTATCTTTCAGATATAAATACAAAGGCGTGTTGTAGGATAACACATTTTTAAATGTAAGTTTCCTGCTTTTAGACAATGACTTGCGTGTTTATCGTAGAGTATAACACAGGTGAACTTTTCCGATGTCCATAGGGCTGAGGGTTGCAATAATAGCCACTAGTGATGTCCCATGCATATACACTCCTGTACTTCTAGTGTGTTCTTGGCATTTATCAATGACTGCACGAGTCTTTAAACTCATTGTTAGTCTAGGTGACAAGCTCATCAAGGAGATACATACTCCGCTTGGATAGCCTCTGAAGATGCAATGTTTTCACTTCTCTAAGCAGCTGTTGCCTTTTGGGGGTTCTTTTGTCATGGGTATGTTATGAATTTTAAGTCAGTTTCTTCCCATCTTCCCCATGCTCCCAGCTAGAAACAAAAATCAACTAGACAAGACGCAATTAGCCAGCACTCAATCTGCTGTAATGCCATAATAGTAATAATAATGGTGTTTGGTCTGGATGCCCTCAAGGACACAAGAAGTTCCTTATCTTGTGCAGTTACTGGAGTTTTAATTTTCTTGTTTTCACTTCATTTTCTTTTGCGTGAAAAGGAAAACCAGAAAAGCCAAGCACGCTCCGGGCATTCTTGCAGTCTAATAATAATTGTGTGTGCTTGTGGTGAAGTTCTGTTTGGAATTCTGTAAAATGAAAAATATTTAGAACTTTTGTATCTCAAAAGCAACAGCAAAACTGTTAATAATAATTCTTTTCAGAATTTTATTAGCTGAATTTAATTAGTATGAGTTATATGTAAGACGATTGCCCCTCTCATTCTGCACTCACAAAGGATCCAAACATTATAATCTGCACAGAGAGAAGATGGTCAGACTAACTGCTATGGATTCACTCAGTCAGTAGAGAAAACATTAGTTTTAGACTCCTAAAATTAAAAAGATTTTTCATTAACTTCTTCATACCAACAAAAAAAAAAAAGAGTTGATTTGCTTTAGTATCAGCACAATGTTCAAAATCAAAACAGTCAAACATCCTCATTGGAATAGTAGTTGGACAACTACCTTGAGATAGTCTGTGCTTTCTTTTCAGAAGTGCACAAGTAGTGGCAAACTCACTGAACTGGCAAAACTAAACCAAGTGAAAATTTCCACTTCATCAACAAGTTGAATCATGTCCTGCCTTAATAAAGCATGAAGTTCAAAAATAGTGACTTGTATTCGTAACAACTCCCTGCTATGATGCCATTTCTGCTTTTATTTCCAGCGTAGTCAGCTTCTGTAGCTCGAGGTGCTTTTGCCTTTGTACAGTACAGTTTATTTCTTTCTTAAAACATGCATAGCATAAACCAGAGATTTAAATCTCCTCTTTCCTGCGGTGGCTAAACCACTCAAATAAATCGAAATGGAAGTACCATGTGTAAATAAGGAGAATAAAATCCTATGACAAATTATGAACGTAACTGGGTCATCACCTGTTGAGGTGATCCAGAGGCGAGGGTTTCTTTTCATGGACATTAATCTAGACCTTGTAGAACACCCCTTTCCATTTCCTGTTCTGTCCAGTTGCTATTAAGAACATGACTATGCCTGGAAAGATTGAGAAAAATGCTGCTTTTTTTGAGAATCACAATAGCATACAGAGGGAGTCAATTATCCTCGGACAGGCACCATTCAAATTCCCAGAAGCACTAGAAGTGCCAAGAAAACCCCAGAAAGTTCAGCGGCTTTGTTTGGCTTGGAAAAACACTCAGAAATTTGGCTTTTCATTTATCCCTGATCCCTACAGCATGCTTCATCCTAGCTGGAGCCTGACTGAAGTCACGATATGTTTCCTTGATCAAGTATGCCACTGGAGCCATATGCAGGCATCGGACTTCTAAATACATTTCAGCCCAGGCTTCAGGCACAGGGAGCTTTTCTACTAACTTCAGGGTTTTCTACTAACTGGGCTATGATTATCTGCCAAGTTAAAGTACAGTTCTCATAAGGTTTTCAGATCATCCTGCTAGTAGGTGGGCAAAACAACCCCAATAGAATAGCCCCTTGGAATCTGTTGAGTCTTCTGGATTGGAAGCAGGAGTAATCAAACAAAAAGAAAGGCTTGGAGAGGAGACAGTATATACATTTCAAGGCTCTGAACAGAGCCAGTTTCAGCTGACTACTGGCAAAATTCCACATGTCCTTATTTTCTATAGACAGGTTTATCTGCTCCCATATGTTAGGCCCTGCTTCAGTTCCAGATTCATCCGCTTTCATTCTTTTGAATGCATCTGTCCTGTTAGTGCTCTGCCTTGGGAATTAAAAGGCATTGAACTGCAACTAGTTATTTCCATGATTTCTCACTCTTAGAATGCAACAAACTCACTACAAAGCTTTCTCTGTGCCTTGCATGTGCATATCAAACATATGGAAGCCAAAGCAAAGAGGCAGCGCATGTCCAAAAAGGACATTTTGGCTTTCATGAGTGGTTATGACTTTTCAAAATGAAGGATTATTGAATGTTTCCCAAAGCAGCAGCTGTAGAAATGGCTCCCACACTGGGAGGAGAAAATACATGCGCTATTCCTTGAATTGGTGATCTATGCCAAGACATCCTGGGGACAAACTGAATCTCCAGAGGGAAATACCTGCTAGTTTTCAGAACCATTGAAATGAGAAAATCTCCTCGGGGTTTTCAAAGTTTCTCTGTTTTCGTATCAGTTTTGTTTGCAAAGCCCATTTGTTGCCCAGAAGCAAGTATGCTCCTAAAACTTTACTGACCTCGAGTAAGCAGAAATTGTATCTTTGAATTCCGTAGCACCCTGACAGATTGATGGACTCCAGGCTGGAGTTTAATACACTTTTGTACGTTAAGAGGCTTTATCTTCTCCCATTTTGCAATGTTAAACTATTCCTGAAAATTCACATCCTTGGATAAGTATATACTAAAAATTGTGGAGAAACAGGAAAGAAGTGAAATTCTGCGCTGTTTCTTCACTGTCAGCATTATGTCAGCTGACATTTCAGCATTGTAAGCGCAGGTTTGGAGCTCTTCTCAAATGTCTGCCGATTTTTTTTCATCCCCAACTCAAGGGAATACCAGGAGCAGTGTGCCTTCCTGGACTTGCCCAAAAGCATCACGTGCATAATATTTTATCCAGCTCCATGAAGGAGTGTGTGCAGCAATCTAATCCTCTTCCATTTGTGTTTAGAGTAATATAGCACCTGATCACATGGCCCTTAGGTCTATATCGTGACAGACAAACTAGGTTCTATATATAGACCTCACTCCTATAGCAGGTTCTGTGGAAGTGCAGAACTGCTTTAGATGTGCATGGTTGATTTACCATCAGGTGGTCTGACATATTTGTACTCCTGAATTATGAATGAAACTTAATTTCTCAGAACTCAAATATATCATTAGAAAATTACTAAGAGCAATTTCCTCCCCTTCACATTTGCATAATGAAATTCACCACGGAGTTACACTCTCCCTAAATATATAGATCCTATAGAAAGGTCAAAAGGACCCTGAAAGCTGTATAAAAGGAGTAGGGTGCACATGCAGATTTTATAGGAGGGGTACAAAGCAGCTGCACTTTGCCTTCTAGCTTAACACTTCTGAATTTTGAACATTCATTCCAAATTTAAAATATCTTTGTAAAAACCCAGGTGACTCTCAAGCAGACGTTGCCCTGAAGCATCTGAATGATTCTTATTTGAAGTCCCTAAAAACTGTCCATAAACATCTGCAAAATATTGAACTGAACTGTAAACACAATATCTTGTGTTTGTATTTCCCTTTGAAATATTCATCTGTAAAAAATAACACCTTACATTTAATTTCTATAATCTGCAGAAAAGGTTCTGTCCACTATCCTTTTATTTTGACCCCAGTTTTGGCGTTGTTGTGACTATGAGGAAGCATCAATTACATGTAAGCAGGGCTGATACAAAATCCTAAACCATTAACACAAAGGCCCTACTTTCGTGACTTATTTCATCTTTTTAAAGGTAGGTGCCTCCCGTCTCCTGCTCCCTCTTCCCCTTACACAATTTTTGTGTTCCTCAGTGACAGGGGAACCTCTGCTACTCTTTTCACTTTCATCCCTGGGCAATTTGTGTCTTTTCCTCCCCTTTCTTCATGTAAAATAGAGTACCTGGGTGCCTGAGATATCTCTCCCAGTGATTATAAAAAAAGCACCTCTAAGGGGCCCTGTAGGATCAGATGGAAAAGGTGAACTGCTGAGATCCTATCTAGTCCTATTTCTCTGGGTTTCACTGAAGCTTAGACTATTCAATGAATACTCAAAGGATCAAGTTGATTTATGTAACTTCTTTTTATGAAAGATGAACACTTTTGTTAAAGGTGATCAAATATGCCAGCTGTAAAACATGGCATGGTAAGTCTGACTGATAAGTTTGTTAACATAGAGGAAAAGTTGTAAAAAAAAAGCTGTTATGTACAAATCAGAGGCATAGCAGTTGTTCTTCCTATTTAAGTAATAGGGGTGTTTTAAGAAGTGTCAGTATTGGCTGAGATGTTTTGTAGTTGCTGCCCTGTAAAATTTGATCTGCAAGTTATTACACAACTGTAATACTCACAAGAGAATCCTGTGATTTACAGGATATTCTTTTGGGTTCTTATTCAAATGTGGACTGAATGTTTTAAATAAAAATACTATACTTAGGTAATTTTAAAAAAATGGTTTATGATTCTTATCAAACTATAATTACAATGTTTGATATTATTTGATATTATCTTTATTAAAAAAACTTTGAAATCAGATGGAGAGTGCAAAATACTTCTGTTATAAATATAGCCAACTATTTCTTTTCATTCTACCTTTCTAATTGCTCTTTATGTCTCTAAAAATGCACTGTTGTGGGTTAACCTTGCTTGGCTGCTTTCCCACTACCCCTCCTCAGCAGGACAGGGGTGAAATAAAATGAATAAACTCATGGGTTGAGATAAGGGCAGGGCAATCATTCATCAATTACTGTTATGGGAAAACAGATTTGACTTGGGAAAGACTAATTTAACTAATTTCCAATTAGAAATAGACTAGACTGATGATTAATAAAAACAAAACTAGAGCCACTTTTCCCACATCACTTTTCTTCCCAGCCTTAATTTCACTCCTTTTTTCCTGACTCTTCTACCTTTTCCTTCCCTTCACCAAGTGCCACAGGGGGATGCAGATGGCAGATTATGGTCAATTTGTAATAATCAATCCTTCTTTCTCATGCTCTTCCTCTACTCCAACATGGGGTCACTCCCATGGGAGGTAGTCCTTCATGAGCTCTTACAATGTGGGTCCTTCCGTGGGCTGCATTTCTTCATGAACTGCTCTAGTGTGATTCCCTTTCTCAAGGTGTGTTGTCCTTCAGGAATGAACTGCTCCAGCCTGGCTCACCCATGGGGTCACAGGCGCTGCCAGAAGACCTTCTCTCCACAGACTACTGCTCCTGCCTGCAGCATGATCCATCATGGAATCTTCATGACCTACAGCTTCCTGCAAGACAAATCCACTGCCGTGGCATGTAGTCGTCGACAGACTGCAGGGCCCATATCTGCTCCACTGTGGACCATAGTCAGAGAGCTTGCCTAGTTACGGTCTTCACCATGCAGTGGAATGTCTGCTCTGGCACCTGGAGCACCTTCTCCCCTCCTTCTGCACTGACCTTGATATCTGCAGGGTTATTTCTCTCATGTTTTTTCTCTCTCCTCTGTCCCTCACAGCATTTTTGCCCTGTCTTCAACATTGTATCACAGAGGTGCTACCAGCATTGCTGATGGGCTTGGCTTGACCCAGTGGTGGCTATGTTTTGTAGTCTTCTGGAACTGGCTTTTTCCAACATGGGGGCAACTTCTGTTATCTTTTACAAAAGCTATGCCTGTAGCGCTGCCCCTACCTCTCCAAAACCTTGACATGTAAATGCAATACGTATGCAAATATGAAAATTACCTTTATTTTCTCCCATTATTCTCTGTAAATTCATGAAGAAGATAGGAAAGTTTAAATCCATTTATTTGTTTCCAGGCGAATTACTGTTCTATAAGTGTTTTTCGTTACTGATGTTGGCATTCCTTTTATTTCTATGGTGAAAATGAGCTACAGAACATTTGTCATATATGTTGTAGGATACTTTGTACATTGCCTACTTAGAGTATTTTTTTGTGTTCTAAAAAGACCTTGTTTTCAAAAACTCTTGTTGTCCTTGAGGGCATTGGCGATTCCTACAGGTTACAGCATGGTCTTGTTGCTAGTCTTTTTGTTGTGATCAGGAAGGATTTGTCAAACAAAACATCATAGGACATTTTAGACTTTAACAATTCATGTTCTTTCTGATTGCTGAAATAAAGAGTGAACTACCTAATGGTTATGGTTGAGTGTAATGACCCTGTGGATCAAGGAACTTGAAGGATCTGATGATAATTAATCTAAGTCATGTTATTTTTCACTCTGTTGGGATTTCTTTGATCCCACTCTCGCTTGAAGAGAGAAGCCTAGGGTGTGCTCACATTCTCTCTATTTTTTTCCCTCAAAATAATGCATGTTAACACTGATGACAATGATGATAGAAGATGGAGTTCTTTTGGAGGAAACCCAACATCCTCTGAATTTCCTCCTGACTAGAAGCCTGAATATGAAATAAAAACATGATGTTCTGCCCATTTTCTTCAGCACAACCAGCAGAGAAAATTCCTCCTGCTGTGGCAGAAGATCAGACTATTTGCTACTATGACAGGAAGTTCTGAGAACTGTTTCTGACCATGCTAAAAAACAAGTTTGAATTTACACTATTCTTCAAACTTAGTTATTTCTGCTTCAAGGGGTCTGCTTCACTACATAGCTTGTACTCTCGAATAGAGTTATTGTGGGTTTTCTGTGGTTTTTAAGCTTTCTGTCTTTATCAAACTTGATAAATTACTTTCACTAGAGCTGCAAGATTTTAAGTTCAAAATTTAATTAAAAGACACAGCTGCAACGTTATTGCAATTAAATAACATATTCACATATAATTATTAGTACAGAAGATAGTCTAAAGGAAATGCAGTATTTGATAGTTGATGTAAAATAAATATGGTGATCCCATGGGTATCACCAGACCTTATGTGAATAAGACATTGATTAGATGTTTTCTCTCTTTCATTTAGTTAGCCTACATAGCATCCTGAGGATAATGTTCACTCTTGTTATGGGATTCATTATAGGCATAGATTCTTCCTTTTGTTCATAAAATATTCTGAGTTGGAAAAGATACATAAGGAACATCAGAGTTCAATTCCTGGCCCTGCAGAGGAAAGCCCCAAAAATGACACCATGTGCCTGAGAGCATTGTCAAACCACTTCCTGAACTCTATCATGCTTGGTGCTGTGATCACTTCCCTGGGGAGCATATTCCATTGCCTGACCACCCTCGGGGTGAAGAATCTTTTCCTAACATCTAGCCTAAACCTCCCCTGACACAGCTTCATGCCGCTCCCTTGAATCCTATCACTGCTCACCAGAGAGGAGAAATCAGTATCTGTCCCTCTCCTTCCCCTCACAAGGAAGTAGTAGACTGCAATGAGGTCTCCCCTCAGTCTCCTCCAGGCTGAACAGACCAAGTGACCTGAGCCATTCCTCATCTGTCTTCCCCTCTAGACCCTTCATCATCCTCATAACCCTCCTTTGGAGGGTCTCTAACAGCCTATATCCTTATATTGTAATATCCAAAACTGTGCCCAGGACTCAAGCTGAGGTTGCACCACTGCAGAGCAGAGCCGGACAATCCCCTCCTTCAACTGGCTGNCCCTCCTTCAACTGGCTGGCGATGCTTTGCCTGATGATCCCCAGGACATGGTTGGCCCTCCTGGCTGCCAGGGCACTGCTGACTCATATTCAACTTGCCCTCGACCAGGAACCCCAGGTCCCTTTGTGCAGCACTGCTCTCCAGTCTCTCATTTCCCAGTCGGTATGTACATCTGAGGTTGACTCATCCCAGGTGCAGAATCCACCACTTGTTGCTTTGTATCTGATTAAACTGCATGACAATAGCCAACGTTTAACATCCTGGTTTGCAGAGGCTGCTGAGTTTTTTGGGCTGGAAGTCAGCTTGAAGAAGACAGAAGTTCTCTATCAACCTGCACCTGAAGAAG
>VZRE01012703.1:0-20616 GCA_013396775.1 Cephalopterus ornatus | reverse complement strand
AGTATTGAGGCCATGTTGCTGCGAACGCAGCTGCGTTGGGCAGGGCACGTCTCCAGGATGAAGGACTCCCGCCTCCCTGAGATTGTGCTCTATGCTGAACTTGCCACTGGCTGCCGCAAGAGAGGAGCCCCGAAGAGGAGATATAAGGACTCCCTGAAACAACATCTCAGCCTTGGCCATATTGATCACCATCACTGGTCTGCTCTGGCCTCCAATCGAGAGGCCTGGAGACACACTATCCACAACGCTGCTGCTTCTTTTGAGAATACACGCAGGATCACTCTCAAGGAGAAAAGGCAACGCAGAAAGAATCGTGTCCTGTTGGTACCACCTGGGGAGCCGTTCTGCTGTGCCTTTTGCAACCGGACGTGTCTATCTCGCATTGGCCTTTTTAGCCATCAGCGCATTTGTAGCAAGCGTGGGTATAGTCCTTCACAAATCTTTGTTCGCGAAGCCCAGCCATGATGATGGAAATTGCATGAGGAAGCTAATACTTTGCTTGCCAGTAAAGTAAGGACTTTTAGTTGAACAGAATTTCAGCACTTCGAGGACAGAATTGTATCTCGAGTAGAGTTCCTCTCTTCAGTCCCTCTGCTTTCTCCCTGGGCAAGTACCTAAGGCCTCTTACAAGGACCCATTTACAGCCCCCTCTTGGCTCTTTCCATCCTGACTGTGCCAAAGTCTGGGAAAGAACAGTGAAGAAGCAGATAAAGCACCAACAAAAACAATCAACCAACTGAAACTCAATTAATCTATCTCCATACTTTTTCATCTCGCTATCTGTTAGTAACTATCTCTGCAGACTCTTTTAAATCATCATGACGTAACTGCTAGATCAAGGATAAGCATACAGAATGTCAGGAAAGAGGATGTCCTGAGAAAGAGGAAGGAAGCAATGCCAGGTAGACAGGAAGGCAGAGATGAGCAGGCTCTCAGTGGCAGTAGAGAGGGGAAAGAGGAGCTGAGGAACAAGAAATGCAAGAAAAGTTGGAAGTGGGGAAAGATCAAGAATACTCTAAATAGATCTATTGCACAACCTACCCAATTTGCCTATCCACTTCCTTGTTTCCTTCATTCCTACCCCTTTTTCAGTAGTTAAAAAAACAAACCCACTTGCTTGATTTGAAAGGCTGCCCTGATTATTACTCAGGATTCTATTATAATTGAATCAGTATATACCTGTAACTTTAATCTTACCGAGTGTCTAATTTCAGATATGTCTCCACAGATATCATGGTATTTTCCATGAAGTAAAGTGCCATTTGAGTAATTATATTACTATCTTCTACCCCTCTTGCATTATTTCATGGAGACCATTTCTCAAGACTGCCTGCTCTGTCTCTTCCAAGCTTTCTTGTACTACATGTCTCTATTAGACTCTCCTTCTGACTCCCTATTTATAACGATCTAAGTTTAGAAATATTTGATCACATATAAGCAGTGATATAACATGAGAAGCTATTTGTATTTCTGTATCAGCAGATTAGGCATCAGCTATTTTCTCTCATACATGGCACAGTAAGCTGCAGTGCTGCAGTAGTTTGTTAGGAAGCAGAGGAGATATATTGGGAGTGCAACCATAACTGCATCCAGTGAAGAGATAAGAGTGCAGTTTTAGACTATTGTACAAAGTACTTTGTGCTGACAAACAGGTGTAACTTCATGATGCAGCAAGATACATAAATTATTTTGCAAGTTCTTTGCCTTATTAGAAGTACTATGCAAGTTAAGAAAGATTGTATAAAACATATTTATTTATTATAATTAGCAAAACAGGTAGATATTGTAGAATTTAAAGCTCATTCCTTAGACAAAGGTTCTCAATTTATCTTCCAAATTCTTTACTTCCACAGTGTTATGGGAAGGATATAGATTGCAAGATGTGAGGGGAGGAAAGCTTTTGGTTTTGCATGTATAGCTATTGCTCTCATTAAGTTTCAGTGTGGAATCACTAGGCTTTGTTTGGCTGACTACTTCTGATATTTCTCCTCTCATTTGAATGGAGATATGGTCAGACTTCAGTGACTGCATACACTGCAGTAGAGGCAAAATAATTCATCCTTCGATCTGCAGATTTCCGGAGGCAGCAAGGCAAGTAGAAACATTTTTCTTTCCTATTCTTGATCAGGCTTTTTATCAGCCATGTGGAACCACTTTTGTTTGCTCAACCACAGTTAGACTGAGGAACAGTTTAATAAGATCCATGTGTCAGAAGGATTCTTAAGCCAAATACTGGAGACTTTTCTCATTCCATGTTGGAACACAATATAAATCCTGCGCATATATATCTGCGTATACATACATGTACATGTGATTGCTTGCATACTTGTCTGCAGATACGCTTTTTTTTTTCTTAGTTGTTTAGAGATTGTTCCTCACAAACTTCAACACTTTAAAATTTCAGAATATTGTAGCTAAATACCACTGCAGTTTCTAATTGTCTTCGTGAAAGTACTAAAGTTAGATACTTAAAGTACTGAAAGTTAGATACTAAGTACTAAAGTTAGATACTAAGTTAGATACTAAACTATATGGTATGGGTAGAATTAAATATTTTTCTGTTTGATGAGGAGATAATCAAGGACATATCACTATTGTATTTAGAGATGGATTGGACACAACAGCATTCTGGAAGTGTAAGATAATGAGTGTTTCAAGAGTAAATGTGGCTTCAAAATATGAAATTTGCTGAATTTATCCCAGGGAAAAAAAGTCAAGATCTGTAACTATTTTTCCATGTCTCTGCAGTTCAGACAAAAAAATGAAATGAAATGAGATAGGAACAGAATAATAAAGCTAACTAAGTGTGCTTTTTTTACAAAAAAGAATCCTCTCAATATTATTTCCAGTATTTTTCAGGACTGTTTCTATGTATAGGACTAGTTTTGTGTTGTTGTAACAGCTTCTCAGTGGCATCAGCCCAGCAAAGGACTGTATAATGAAGAGAAGAATGAGGCCCATTGTTCTCAACAGGAAGACAGTTTTTTGATTTATATGATCAGAATAATTGAGTGATTGTCTTGTTTCTTCTCTGCAAGAGAGGACACAGCTGGAGACAGAGGGGCACATTGACAGCACGTGGCTACCTTGCTACCAAGGCTAAGAGTGGGTTTACTAACAGGACTAGCACAGATAATATTCCTAAATAAAGTCGGTTTCTAGAACAATATTGCAAGTCAATCCATGGTGAGGAAGTTCATCAGTGCTCACTGTGTCACCACCAAATGTGAAAAACAGTAGCTTCGAAAGCTAAGTCAATCCATAATTTTCTGAACAAGGAACTATTTCATAACTGAAAGAGAAATAAGAAAAGCAAACGGAAGTGGAGGCAATTTTCTGCTGTAAGTGTAGAGCTAATGGAATTGCTATTTGTCAAGAACTGACCTTTTCCTCTTCAGTGGATCTACTTCCATACTGACCTACCTTAAAATCTAAGTGATTGCTGTGCACTATGTGCTACCATGGGATTAGAACTTATTCTGTCTGACTTTTATGTATTTCAACTCCCATTCACAATCTGGCAAGTAAACAAGTTCAGTTTTAGAGTAATTGACTCAGCTGCTTCATTGAAAGGAGCTGAGGGTAAGACTTTTTCCATGACTCTACTCTCCTTATTTTATTTCAGTCTTTCTTGGTCACTTCCCTGGAAATGAGATCAGCAACCAAATTAGAATTTAATAGCATTTTTTAATTAAACTTTGAAAAACGGAGGAGGAAAATGCTTCTTGAAGGATGAAGGGAGTGGTGTTTTTCTTCTGTGGGACTGAAGGAACTTGATTTCTAGATAAACTTTATTTTTGAATATTTCATTTTTTCTACAGCTGTGGGCAAGACTGTACATTTATATCGTGTGTTCCCTGGATTGAATCCTACAATACAAAAGAGTTTCAAATGACATCTCATGCAGAGTAATGCAAAACCAACTGAATAAGGTCCTTAATATGCTTGAAAGCAGCCAGTTTAGATCAACAATGGAGTGAGCCTGTTTTGGCTGATATTTAGGAGTTGAAAATACGGTCTTCACCAGTATTTTGTTTGCGACAGTGTGTCTCCCTGCTCTAAACCTCCATGGTGACTGAAGTGGGTTGCAGTCCTGTTTCTGTCTAGCATAATATCTAGCAATCTCAAAGTCCAGGATCTGCAGTTCAAGGCCATCCTGTGATGAGTCAGGAAACTCAGGGCACCCCTCCCACTACTAAATTTGGATCTTCTTAAAGGAACCGAGGTTTTCAACTTTAACTTTCCCAGTCCTCCTACCATGCAGTTGGAAATGCTACAGGGCCCTGCTGGTGTCAAGAGATTCTGGGCTTCCTTTTCAACACATTGAATGTTTCAGACTATCTTTGGTTTTCTGAAATTAGATGATCTCATGGTCCCCAATTTCCAGGGACCACCCAGGCTGTTGCTCAGAATCAATCTCCAACAGTTCATTCTTCCCGAAGCAGTTCCTACCCCCTGGAATCTTCCTTTATACAGAGTTTAGAAAATTATTAGTTTTCAATTTTAGCTGGAATATGCCCTTCTACATCCCCTCACCCCCAAATGTCAGTATTTCCTGTGGAAATCAAATTTTGACTTTCAACAGGCTTTAACAAAGAATCTAGCTGCCACAAAGGTTGGTCATAGTAAACTGCAAGCCAAACTGTGGAAACTCTTCATGCCAGTGCTCAAAGCAACCCAAACCACAGTCATCCTGCCTAGAAATTAATCAAAACAGCAAAGACAAGACTGAATATAATTTTCAGCTGGAGTTTTACCCTCCTTCTGGAAATGAAACACACATTGGAACCAAATGTTGTTTAAATCAAATGAGTGATTATAGCAGGCGGTAAGACATGAGACATGTTCACTCATTAGTGATCTACTGGAATGTATTAGTGGCTTGGACATCCTCTTGACTCCTGAGAATCTTTCTCCTGTTGCATTTCCCACTATCATCTCTTTTTTCCTTCTTAGCAGAAGAGCCATAGACATTTTAGGTAGCTACCTTCAAATGGGCTAAACTGATTTTTTTCTGGCCCAAATAGATGAGGTGTTAAATTAATTACTAAGAAGTTTGTCTATCTGTTCCTTCTGACTGATAAGAAGTGTATTAAATCCCATTAAAAGAGTCTAGTTTAGAATATTCTTTCTACTGGTTACTTGACAGAGGAAAAACCTGTTAGAGTCCACAAAATTATACTGAAAGCCACCTTCTTTTGTACATATTTTGTCACAGAATCACAGAATAGTTAGGGTTGGAAGGGACCTCTGGAGATCATCTAGTTCAATCCCTACCACGGTACGGGCAGCTAGAGCAGGTCACACAGGAATGTGTCCTGGTGGGTTTTGAATGTCTCCAGAGAGAGAGAGTCCACGACCTCCCTTACATAAGGTGTCCCTCTTAGAAGTCCTGCTGCTATCTCCTGAGGTGTAGCTAATTCAAATTTGCATTTCACAGAGAAAAATATTCCATATGTTCAGCTAAGACAAAATCTCTGGTCTGGGATTTTCCTTAAAGGATGGCAGGCAGTCCCATCTCTTGCAAGAAGAATCCTACTGCAAACTAGGGAGGAACTGGTTAATGTTTTAATAGTTAAGCAAATCAACAGTGGACATAGCACTAGATGACAAGGGCTTTATGGTCCTGCAGCTGGGAATGATACCTCTTATTTCTGATTACCACCTTGTAATCTTACAGAAAGGTAGTTCAATTATATGTTGGCAATTTGGGAAAGTCATTGGCCACTCACAATGCATTAGGGAAGTTTTTGTTGCTATCTGCATATTTTCATACAGTCAGATCAGTTAAGAATTTGTTTTGCTGTTAGAAAAAAAAAACAAATCTCCACCCTGTCTTATAGCAAAAATTGGATAGACCTGAAATGCTTTGCTGAAAGGTGAATTTAAAATAAAATAAAACAAAACAAACAAAACCCTCCACAAAACAAAATAAAATCTCAAAAATGTAGATGTTTATATTTTTTCCATATAAAATCGAATACTTTTTTTTTTCTTCAGAATTTCAAGAAGCAAATCCAATCATCCAGCAATTCTGAGGTAAAACCAAATCTTTTCATTGTAATTTGAAATAAATTTTGATGTGTAAAAACATTTATTATAAACATCTGTTTACAAAAAAACCCCTTGTTTGAGAGTCTGTACTCATAAGTCATCAAGAACAACTGAAAAGTGAGTCCAGTGAATATTTGGTGTTTGGCAGCTTAACACTCCTTTAGTAAAAGAAACTTCACTAGTGTTATATCACTTTCTATATTTTTGTATAAATGAAACACAGAAGAGCTCTGCTGTTTGCCATGCATTTTCTCTAAATGACTCAAACATGGATTTCCGTTACCATAAATCTGTATATATATAGAAATACAATTCACATATGACTTCATTTTACCACTGTCCCAAATCCAATCCCAGAATTTATTATAAATAAATGTTCATTTTGAACTCTTTCACAGATATCTTTTTTCATTTGTTTCTCATTAAGGCTAACACTGTAAATTCAACATTCATAAATTGTATATTTTTATCAAGAAAGTTTTATAGAAAATTAATAAATTAAAAGAGACTGTTTGACCTTGAAAAGAAAAATTTTAATTTTCATCAAAATTTTAAAAGGTAAGGAGCAGAGCACAGTCTGTCCATTTTCCCATGCTCACTACCACATGGAAGAAGTTTTGAAACTTCTTAAAAGAAAAAAACTGGGAAAGGGATAAATAATTCTTAATATCTTCCCATCCATAGGATTAATGGTCTAACAAAAAAAGCCCCTGGAATTTAAAACTGCATTTAGTTATTTTAAACCTCAGTTGCAATTTTTGTAATTCAGAAAACCCCACAATTATTGTAATATTTTTGTAAAAATGAATAATTCTTTCTGAACAGTTAACAGCTTGGTGTATTTGGGGTTTCAGTTGTAATTTTGTAAAGACATTCTAATAAGGTCTTTTGGTGTCCTTATCTCTTGAGAAAAGGTACAGGACAGTTCACTACATTTTTTGTGCTCAACTAGTACACACTCAGCAAAGGAAAATCAATATAGAATACATAGCAACAAAATCAGAGTGGAGTACGCAACTTTTTGACTGACTAGGAGGTCTCACCCGCAGGAAGCAAATGCATGTGTTAGGTAGAGCAGTCTTGGCTTCAAAAATCTTGGTCAGGGTCGACAGCACATTCTTCAAACACTCTTGGAGATCTCTGATGTCTTTTTGGCTCTCCAGATCCAGATAGGTTAAGGAAGCTCAACTAATCACCCACCAAACCCACAAGTGTCCTCCTCAGGTCCAAAGTGTTGTAGGAAAACTGCAGCCAAAATGTGTACTTCAGAAATAATTCTGTGCCTCTTTGTCAGTGCTATTACTTTGCCATCAGTTACCTCAAAATACTCTTTATCTATTTCCTCAAGAATTGGACTTGTCTGATGAAAGTTGCTCTGTGCGGGGTTTTTTTTTCATTTTTATTAGAGCAGTATCAACTTGTGCAGTGGTTCCCATTTCATGTATTTGAATGCACTTTAAAAGGCCACTACCATCATTAATTGCTTAAGCTGGACTGATACTTCACATGGCAAGAGTTGCACTGGTAAAAACAAATCCTGCCAAGGTCAAATCATGTACAGCTGGTTTTGCTGTGAACACCACCACTCTCTCTTTCCCTCTTGGCATGGCTGACCTTGGCTCTGATTGTTGCTGACGTGATCACTTAGCAGGTGGAATGAAAAGGCTTGCTCACAAGAGTGTTAAGGTAAATTAATCATATACAGTTTCATGGAGAAAAAAAAAAGAACGATAGTCTATAGTTGGAACAAATGTCTCCCATTCATTCTAAGCTGTTGTGAACATTTTATCTTTTAATAATCAGTATTTGAAGGGGAAATTCAGTGTGCTAGTTAATAACAGCAGTTGATAGTAATCATTATAGTAGTTCCGCAAAACTTCAATGAAGTTCTTCTGTCCTGGCCAGTTGTCAGATTTGTTTTTTTATATTTTGGGGTATAATTTGATGAATGCAAAAAGACGTATTTATAAAAAAAAAAAATTGTAAATGGAAGGCCAGAAACAAGGTAGAAACCTACATAAACAATGTTCTAACACTTCTGAGAGGGTATAAAGTTAAGCTTTTAGACTTTAACATTTTTATATGAATTGTTGCTGACCCAAGTGATTATCCAAAATTTGAGACAGGGCCAGTTGCAGCTAGGGTGAGCAACTGGTGATAAATGCTCTCCAGTTTATTTGCAAAAGACATACAAAATTCTATTTCCTTTATATCAAGAATCCAACAGCAGTCAGTTTGTTTGCTCACAGCTTCAAGTTCCTCCAGCAGAATCAGAGAAAGCATATCCATATCTTCCTCCTGGTTTTTCTTATGGCTATGCTCCCAGCCCTTAATCTGGTGGTCTATTTGGCATTCTGCTGCTTTTCTCCAGCTTCCCTCATCTTTCATCTCTTCACACAAACATACCAAACTCCATTAAAAGAATAAAAAGGCTGTAAAGCTCTTTTATTCAGATATAAATTGAACAAGTCTTCTTTTTTTACAGTGCATGGCAATGTATTCTAATGTTTGGGATATGTGTCTATGACAATTTGAAGAACTCCTAATTCTTTATTCTTGTTACTCATTACACTCATCAAGTTTTCTGTGATTTGATATCAAGCACAGCAGATGCGCCATGTGTTTCTTCTTAATGAGCTATATGCAAACATAAGTACAAACTGCCTCTGAGTGTTCATGGAGTGGGCTGGGTACTGCCACTAGCAATAAGCAGCAGTTAAAATGAAGTAGAAAGACTTCATCTAAACTTTTGATCAGGACAAAATATCGAAACCTGTCATCAGGGCAATACCTCTTTCATCTAATGCAAGAAGATACTGATTTCCTTCATTCAGTGTTGTGTCTTTACCTCTAGTGTGCTGAATTTGATGTTAACTCAGCTGAACTGGTTTATCAGTTGGAAACAAATCCTTACTCCTGGTTTTCATTTGCAAATCTACTGCTACTGTGAAAGAAGACACAGAAACTGAGGAAGTAAACTTCTTGGGCAAAAGCATGTAGCTTGAACAACATGCAGTTGTTCTGAATAGAGAATTTAAGAGGTTATGACTTTGCACCAAGATAAGAGTCTTTTTTCTTTTGGGGCCTGGAGGAGTCTATGTGGGTTAGCCGAGGACTTGAAATAGCTTTATTCTGACTGAGATGATAATTTGATTTGATGTTTCCCTAAAATCCCAAAATAATTCATCATGAGTTCTTCATAAGATTTTATAGCCATCATTGGAGGTGGTTATGTACACACAGAAGAAATATTACGTTAATTCTGTTGGCTTACAGTGTCCAGTTCTGATTTAAAGGAGGCAGACTTCAAGCCAACTCTCAGCACAGAGAGAACACTTTCATTATCAGTATCCACTTCTAGAACCTAAATCTAGGTGTAAATGAAAGTAAGTAGACATGACTCTGTTTCACTGGCAGTTAATGCTTACATATCATAGAATCATAGAATCAACCGGGTTGAAAAGGACCTCTGAGATCATCAAGTCCAACCCTTGATCCGCTACCACTGTGGTTACTAGACCATGGCACTAAGTGCCACATCCAGTCTCATCTTAAATACCTCCAGGGACGGAGAATACACCACTTCTCTGGGCAGCCCATTCCAATGTCTGATTACCCTCTCTGTAAAGAATTTCTTCCTAAATATGCACCAGAATCTCTGTGTAAGGTCACTATTGTTGGTCCCATAGTAATTTTCCCCTGGTATGAGTCCCTTTGAGGCCATCAAGTCCAAACTCCTGCTCAGAGCGGGTCCATTAAATCACTAACAAAGTAGTAAAAAAAAACCACCAAAATTTCCAAAACTTGAAACTGAAGTCTTTAGGCTGTGTGTTTTCTTGAAGAAACTACTATAACAGGAGCTGTTCATTTAACAGGAATTAAAACTTAATCTCTTTAGTACTCTAAATCACACAGTAAAAAGGCCAGTGACCAGTGTAAATACTTCAGTCAGATTATTCTAATCGAGAAACACTTACTGCTGTTTTATTACAAGCTACATTTAAAATCCATATTAATAGGAACTCTAGGGCACGTTTCAAAATCTTAATTTATTCAACTACATCAAAGAAAAATAAATAACATTTTTGGCTTTAAATTTCTATTGTTTGGCACATAATAATGGAAGGATGCATGAGATACTAACAACTGATTAAAGAAATCAAGGGATAAAATACTCAGAATAAATTGCTCTTCTGTAGCTTGCTATTTATCTTTTTCTAGAACAACATGGCTTATTCTTTGGTTGTGCAGAAATCAGCTTTGGAAATAAAAGCCACTAGCTCAACCAGCAGTTTCTGCACACACAGGCCACATTCAGCTGCAGTGTTACCTATGTCTTCATGCTCATACTATCTTGATCACTTATGTTGTTTTCAAAGGACACATTGATTTCCAAGGACCAAATAAAGTAAACATTTCAGGCCATTCTAAGATTAGAAAAAAAAAAGAAGAAGACGAACAAGAGCCAATGCTCCAAATTTTTGTCTTCTGTCTTTACTTTTAGCACTTAATCTGGTCATGTCTTTGGCATTGTCTTACTCTTCAGCCCCTCTGTTCTGTCTTTGCAAACACAGGAATCTGTGTAAGGTTCAGGAAAAACCCACTGAACACATTTATTTATAACAAGAACACTACTATACAGCTAATGAACATATGGACCTCGGTGGTTTGAGGTGGATTTTTGGATGATATCTTATTTGATCACTTCAGTGTGGATGTTCCTTTTAAGATTTCTTAAAGAGAATTGATCTCAAACAAACACATCCCTTGAGAACAAGGCTTTTTTTTGAGCTGGGCATTCATCCTAGCAATCACAAATTATGTTGCTCAGTGAATGCTTGAAGCAAGGACCAAGTATAAAAATAGGGTGGGGTTTTTTTATTATTTTTTGACAGTCCTCCTTTCCTGGCTGTTGGATCACAAAACCAGAAATGTCAAAGTGCTGGTTAATAGACTTCAGAAGTTGTCCTAAAATCTTTTTGTAGAATGTGATACAGTTTTTATTCCCTTTAATCAGTTAAAAAACTGCCCTTTTCCAAGACAGATAAAATCCTGAAAGATACTCTTATGAAAGAAACATGAGCTACCTAGATGAACATATTTTTCTGCCCTTCATAATTACTTGAAGCAAGAATCTTGGCCCAGATTGTCCTGCCTAAATCTGCAAATGAAGAAAGTGTTCAGTGTAAAACCTCTTTCTGAAAGGAGCAATGAGGAGGATGGAGTCTTGACATTGTCTATATTATTTATTAGTGCACCATCTTGCACTTCTGCTCACGGGATTGTCAGAAACCTGCAGCGGGTACCCAGAGCTTAGTGCAGGCTAAGGAGGAAAGACAGAGAACAATGGAGAGAGAAATGAACTACCTGTGATCAAAGGGAAGGAAAGATCATGTTTTCCTCATGTCTTTCCATCACCATGAAGCATGGCAGGAGAAAGGTCTCAGATACCGATTTGGTTTCCATTTCTGTAGAATATATTAAAGGTTGCAAAGAAGCTGTATTTATCCCTCCTAAGACTGACTAGCCTGTAATCACATAGGAAGCCTGTGGCAAAACATAATTTGAACTTGTGCCTTTTGGTTTCTGCTTCAACCATTGGCTTTTGCATTTTCTCTCTTTTTCTGCAGGGCTCCATGGGGGCAAGGAAGAGGGATCAGTTGATGGTTTGGAACTGTAAAGGGACAGACAGAGCCAGCTGGGGACAAACATACCAGTATCAGCTTTGTACTTGATCAAGTCTCAGATCTACTATAATTTCATATTGTTGGGGCAAGCCTACTTCTCTACAGTAGACCACCACTGAAAATGGAGTTAGCTGGTTCACAAAGAAGATATTCTAAGCTATTTAGAGTGTGCTTTGTGAAACTCGGTGTGTTTTGTTTCCCTCCAGGACCAGTGTATAGTCTTCAGTTGTTTTTGTTTAAGTTAACAACTGGAAGAAACGCCCTTCCTCTGAGATCATTGATGGCTTACAAACTTTGCCATAATGTTCTAACTTTCCCCTTCAGAGCAGTATTTACTGCACCAGAAGTCAAGCTGAGTATGGTAATTTCATTATAACTCTATCAAATGTGAATCATCACAATCCAAACATGAAAAGAATCTTGCTATACTTAAAAAAAAATGTTCTAAATAACTACAATCAGATTCATTAGGAATAGAAAACTTACAAGGAAATCTTTTGATTTGGTTTTCACACCAGATAAAATGTCCTTCCTTTGATAGTCCTGAGCATACACAGTCAATAAAGGCTTTGTGCAAAATGTCTTATTTATAGTGGCTAGAATCCTTTTTATTGCATCAATAATGTCATGCATCATCCTGACATTTATCAGTCATCTAATCTAGGTAAACTTATTATGTCTGATGTAATTCCACCAAGATACATCTGTTGTATGCTTGTTGTGCTATTTCTAGCATGGATAGGATTTAGAACTATGTTAATTAGCAGTAGGAACACTTTTTTTTGCTAATTATCCCACTATTATTTTGAAACCAAGAACTGTATTCTCATTGCACAATTTCCTGAGGAGTTTCTTCTATTATTTAGAAGAAAAAGTTATAGAGAACTACTTATGACTCAAATCTCTTCTATTTCACTGTGACATATGGCACATACTCATATTGCTTTCTCAGTTTCAGAAAAAAAATATAGATTTTTTCACTTGTCTGCTACTGAATGTCCCATGAAATTTCAGAATGAAATGCCAAACATGAAGCCTTCTCCTCAATTTTCTAAAATAATACAGTCCTTCGTGTCTGATGCAGCAAATATTCAATCAGGTGAGTTATTCTCTGTGAAGTTCAGTTTATAAATACAGTGTTGCCAGACTCAGGAGACATTATTATTCTTTTAGTTTTCCTAATGCTCAGCTCACATAACCCATCAAGTCACATAGATTCATAGAATAATTTAGGCCAGAAGAGACCACTGGACGTCATCTGGTCTACAATCCTTCTTAAACAGGATACTAGAGGTTTGAAGATGGGTTCAAATATTTCTCATGGTCCTATTCAATCAAGTTTGGAATATCACTACAGATGGAGAACATAAACCTTCTTTAGTAACCTGTTCCAGCATTTGATTACTTTCATGGTGAAAAAAAAATTCCCAGAAAGCAGTGGCTGAAGATTCAGAACATGAATGAAAACTTTCAGAACAGTGTCAGTTGTTTTAGAGATGGAAAGAGACTGAGACAGACTCTGTGAGGTGAGTTATGGCCTGGGTTTTTTTGCAGTTATTCTAGTCTACCACTGGATGCTTAGTAAAAGTAGAAAGTTCAGTTTTCATGGGGTAGCTATTTGAAACTTGACCTACAGTGCTTGAAACAACAACCCATCACACACACTTATTTGCTTGGAATAAGAAAACTGCTCCATAACCTCAAATCAAAGTGTGGAAAGGCGGTCTCTGATCAGCAAACAATGCCAGATTTGAAAGGGCTTGACTGTAGCTGAGACCCCGTGAGGTGGGTAATTCAGGTGAGACCCCTTTATTCCCACATCTCTATATTTTTATTGCTGCTTTAGTTGCTGAGTTTCTGTTTTATTCACCTAGGGCTGTTCCCATTCCTGTATTACCTTGTGAAGGCAACAGACATAAAAATAAAAGTAATGCTTCTTTTTGTTTGCTCTTGTGCTCTTACTGTTATACCAGTTTCCGTTTCCATGCAGTGACTGATTGCAGGACCATGTCCCTGCCCATGCAGAGTTAATCACCTGTGTTGGGCACTTTTTATCCTTTTCTGTGGAAGGACAACATAATCCAGCAGGATTTTTAATACTTTGTGATGACTAATCACATTTAGTGATAATACACTCATAGACAGTCTGGCTTTTTCTGAGAGACTATTTGCAGAGCGGCAAGAGGTTCTAGCCTTAGGCATGCAGATCAGATTTGTAATAACAATTTAAGATTTTTTTCCTTCTATTCTACACAATAATGCCTAGTAGTCAGAGGAAGGAGTAGACACTCAGAGAAGACATCATTTATCCTTCTCCCATCCCAGCTCACCAGAACAGACCCCACAGTCTTTCTTTACTTTGTAGAATCTTCTTGGCATCCACAGCTACTTCCTACCCAGACAGCATTTACTGAGGGCGGATAACAGACACGAGTTAGCATACACTCATTTTTTATTGTTTTACAATGTTCTCTAAATCTGTATAATCCCTTGTGCTATAAATTATTGAGTAGAACCTTATTTATCTATCTATGCAAATAATGTTGCTTTACATTACAATGCACATACTAGACATTAACTCTAGCCACAGCAAAATGATAAAGTACAGCATCAGACTGTCTTTGAGGATGAAGAGAATCTTCTGTCTAAAATGAAAGCAGAAACTGTAGCAGACAAAGGCAAAGAGGCTTCTCTTCTGTTAATTGAGTCAGGAATTGACAGGGTTAATATTTTGCCTTTCAGGTACTAAATGTGCTCCTTGAGTACTTCCTCTGATGACCTAAACATGGCCTACAATAGCCCTCATAGTTTCCTATCTTAAATAACTAGCAACTCGACCATGATTTTATCTTCTTTTTACTGAGACTTTTATATGAGAGAGCTGACCTTCAGCTAACTGCCTGTTTCCTCTGCACAGGGTACACAGGACATGAGAGCTTGGTTCAATTAGGCTTGTTGAGTCGCATGTAAGTGGAGGCCTTGATCGCCACAAGCGATAGCATTGTTTTCGTTCACATGTTACGGTAACTTTGTGGTCTGCTTGTTATAACAGGGGAGCCCCTGACTCATTTCTGCCTTGCCAGTGTACGTACTTTGACTGATGGAGGAAAAATATCATCATGCTCACCAATGTGGCCAGTAAAAAACACAATTGTAACAGCTCTTCAGCATCTCAGGCTGTATTTTCACTTAGCTATTTAAAACAATTAGTACACAAATTGAACAGTTAAAAATGCCATGTCAGTTGACAATGCAGCCAACAACTTGATGTCCAAGTGGAGAGCAGTATGAGTGGTATTCCTCAGGGGTTGGTACTGGGACAAGTGCTGGTTAGCATCTTTTTCAGTGACATGGATGGTTGGATCAAGTACACCCTCAGCAAGTTTGCCAATGACACCAAACTGTGTAGTGTGGTTGACATGATGAAGAGAAGGGATGCTCAGAGGGACCTTGAGAGGCTTGAGAGGTCAGCCTGTGAGAACCACATTAAGTTCAACAAGGCCAAGTGGAAGGTTCTGTACCTGAGTTGATGAAATCCCCAGCACAAACACAAGATGGCTGCAGAACAGATTGAGAGCAGACCTGAGGGGAAAAACCTGGGATGATGAGAAGCTCAGCATAACCTGAATATGTGCATTTGTAGCCCAGAAGTCCAACTGTACCCTGGGCTGCATCAAAAGCAGCATGGGCAGCAGGTCAAGGGAATGTTTCTGCCCCTCTTTTCTGTTCTCATGAGACCCCACTTGGAGTATTGTGTCTGGCTCTGGGGCCCCCAAGATAAGAAGGATGTAGACCTGTTGAAGAGAGTCTAGAGGAAGCCATAAAGATTATCACAGGCCCGGAGCACCTTCGCTATGAAGGCAGGCTGACAGAGTTAGACTCTTGTTATCTTGGCTAAGATAAGGGTCTAGGGAGACCTTATAGCACCTTCCAGTACCTAAAGGGGCTACAAGAAAGTTGGAGAGGGACTTTTTACAAGGAAGTGCAGTGATAGGACAAGAGGGAATGGCTTTAAGCTGGAAGAAGGTATGTTTAGATTCGATATTAGGAAGAAATTCTTGATTGTGAGGGTGATGAGGCTAATCACCTGGAACAGGTTGCCCAGAGAACTTATGGTTGCCCCATCCCTGGAAGTGTTCAAGGCCAGGTTGGATGTGGCTCAGCACCTCAGTCTAGTGGAAGACCACGTCAGATGATCTTTAATGTCCTTTCCCACCCGAACCATTCTATGATTTTATTATTTCCTTTGAGAGAAGGAAGGATTAAAGCCTACAAAGGACCACTGACCTCCAGCTGAGGTTTGACCAGGAGTTTCTGCACAGAATGAAACAAGAATAACTGGGAGACAATATGGAATGGGATAGGGATTTTTTAGGTCCTAGTACACACGTAACTGAGCCAGCGTAAGGCAAGTAATATTGCAGACAAGAGTTTTGATGAACTCTGAACTCAAGGCAACTCTCTGTCAAGCAGACAGCTAGACTTAGAGTTTCACATCCACAACAGGCCTTTTGATTTTGATGGCTTGCATTCTGGAACATATAATTTCCCCCAAAGGCTGTGCAGAGGCACAGGTTCCTACGCCAGAATAAGAGATCCCACCACACAGATGTCTAAAAGTTAGCTAATACAGTGCTTGAAGTTTCAGTGCTTACTTTACTTTTATATTTTGGTCTGCAAGACCAAAATATACCTGTCAGGCTGGAAAAGCAATGATTGAATAAGTTAATCTTTGCATTCTGGCCTATAAAGTGGCCTCTGTGCTTTTGGGAAGAGCCCTTGGTAGATTTACCAGGTGGGGAAGCAGAGAACAAATCTGACCCACAGCCCTTGTGATTAAATCACTTCTCAAGGAGGGAGCATGCATTATAAAGAAAAAATATTTTTAACTGTGTTCCAACTTGCCCCTTAATTCTGCTTCATTGATTTCTTAAGGTTGTTTTCCAAATATTTTAGCTTGTTGACACAATGCTTTATGATAGGTCTATGGGGAGTTAGGCAAGACAACAAAAACTACATAAGCAGCAATTCATTAATCCTGTCATTATGGAATAAATCGCTCAGTCTGGCTGATTGAAGGGGAATGGTCATTCCTTACTGAATTATATATGTTGTTTTGATTAGTTCCATGATAATTTTTAACTACAGTGAAACCTTCCTTAAAGATACTTTTAAACATGGTATTCCATAGCTTTCTAGTAAGCTCTTAAAGTAAGGCTTGACTTATTTTTTGTGAACTGTGTGATGCGGCAGTTAATAGTCATAGTGCCCCATCTTACAGAAATGCAGACAGGCAGATACTATAGTAACTCCAACAACCTCTGACTTCTCTGTCCTACAGCATTTAATAGATCAATATGAAAAAGGAAACTCATATGTACTCTGAAGAACAAATGCTTTATGGATAAAAAAGGACAAAAATGATGGAAGTTGCTGTTTACATTTCGGATACAGCTTTTGCATAGGTTTTTAGGGTAAAAACTGCTTAATTTACAGGGGTTAGATGAAAAATTAACTGACATCTCTGCTCTGAACTTCTTTAAAACAAAACTTGCCAGAGCCACCAGGTCTTAATATTATTTAGTTTCTGTAAAAAGGCAATCACAATGTTTCATTGTTACCTTGCTCCTTGTGTCATTCTATTCATAATTTCTCAGGTTAATAGCATTCCTCAGTAGGAGCAAATATTAATATCTTTCAATATCAGATACTAGCAGTAAAATGATTTCACCTAGAGAGTTTTTCCTGGACCGACTTTTGTATTTACTACTGCTGCACTGGCACAGGAGAAGTTGACAAGCCTTGACTTACAGAGTTCACAACTTGAATCATGTTGCTTAATTTTAATTTGTCTGTTCAGTCCCATAACCAATGAAGAAGAAGAGAGCAGAGAGCTCCACTTCCAGAGAGCAATGATCCCATTTGCAGTCTGAATCAGGGCCTGGAAATGACCATCTCTTCTGGCACTGCAGAAACCTGGGGTGATTAGACCTCTACCTTATGTTACTAACCAAAAGCTTATACTGGGAAGCAATGAATACATGAAGCCTTTTCAATAAGTGCTAGACAGTGCTCTATGCAGGAGATTATTTGGAAGGTCTTGAAGAAGTAGCAGTAAAACAATATTGTGAATGTTCAAAAGCAGTTTTGTGCTTTGTCCATAATCATTGATCATATGGTACCAGCCCATTGCAGGATGTTTGGGGTTGTTTTGCATTATCTCACTGTTAATTCTGTTCCTGCTCTTTCAGATCAGTAAATGACTAATACATATTCCTGTTTCTCTCTATCAAGTGTTCCAGACTTTTATTGTGTTATATGAATGCTGTTGTTCTGAGAGCTGGGATTTACTCATAACTTCAGATGCTAATGCCAAATGCATCAGGAAATATTGATGGAGAAACTGCATTTGCTCGTCCAAAAGAACTAGCTGTCAGTAAAAAGCTTATTTTAGTCTCTTCCAGGGCAGCGTCAGATCAACTCTAGCTAAACTGTGCCTTTTAAGCTTTCCTTGGATGCAATGTGTCATCTTAAATACTGTACAGCGTGTATCACACGCTTTTTCGACAACATTTTACCTTACACATCCTTACAGTGGCAAAAAATGATAATATAATGGGTCATGATGTGTTAGCAGGAAATTAGAGGATTCAAGGGGTATTTTCGTATCTTTGTAGGGCTGATTTATCATCATCTAACTAGTTTTTCTTTCTTTCTTTCATGAGAACTGTGGTTGAATTATTTGGTCATATGATTTTTCCCACATTGCACACGTTATTGTGGTTTTCTTTTAACTCCACTTATCTTTATTCGAAAGAACACATGAAAGGAAGATAATAATTTAACTGGGGAGAAGAAAGAATAAATGTGAGAAACAAAAGCAACAGAAAGACTAGCTGGTCTTATGAATTCAACTTGCTTGAGTGTATCTGTAGACAAGCATTGTTTCCATATCCCCAGATTGTCCACTGATAATCTTGCCAGCATATAGATAGGGCTGCAATGTCACTAGCATGAATTCATATTAGTTACCGCATTATATTTATTCTTAGGCTACTAAAATATATGTGTAAGCCTGGGCTTGAACTGGACAGTGACTTCCTGAAGGGAATGGGCAGCAGTGCTGTTTGGTTCCACCCTTAGGTGTTTGGTAACATACCATATCAAAGGGCAGGGTGAAACAGTCCTGGGGAGATGCCTTTGCACCAAGCTCCACTGGAAGCTCCTATAGGTAACACAGCACAGAATTTGCCATAGGACCCAGCAGTGCTTTCAGGTGTCTCATGCAGAGTAAACAGGATTGGTGTTAGATCAGCTGGTAGCCAGTAACAGATCAGGTCTGAATATCCACTGAGATAAATCTCACTGTGGTGATACCCCATCAAGAATGTGAGGTGTGAGTTGGTTTTGTTTTGAGGTGTGTGTGTTAGGGGGCGAGGGGCTAGTTCTTTTCCTTAGGAGTACACTTTGCTCTAAATTCAGTTTGGTGTGTTGTCTGCTCACAAGTTTCCAGAAATTCCTTTCAACACTGGAAACTGTAGTATCACATATCTAATGTGATTAATGTGTATATGAAAATAAGCTTTTCCATAAGTGAAGAAAAGTAAAACTAAGCTTCCCATGGCCATTTGTGATTACAAAGACTACATCCATCTTATTCTGGAAATCAATGTAATTTCACAGTCAAATAAAAGTTAGTGTGTGCATACATCACATTTAACAAAGGTAATGTGAAAATCACTTTGTCATATCTACAGTGAAACAGTGTTACTATATATTATAATTGTCAAAATCAATATGCGTACTACATATTGCAATATAGCTTTAAGTACCAACATTTTTCATATTCCATTGAAGAAATCATATTTTCAAGATGCATTTGCCTGTCATCATAAAGATATGTGTGTGTGTGTCTATATATACATATATGTATATATATATATTAAAAAGATTGTTGGATTGTTTCCAGCTGAGACTACTGCCTTACTGTGTTACATGCTGCACACACTTATAAAGTAAAATAGAACAGTTGCTATGAAGTACTGGCAGAAGAGAGACAAAAGGAATACTTTCTTTCCTTGATCTTTGTGTTAAGTAGTCTTATTCATATATTTGGATGGTAACTAGAGAATGTGGGCTAGATCTTCGCAGCTGTAGAGTTCGCTATAACTTCTAGCTTCAGGATTCCTCTCACCTACTGAAGACAAACCCAAAACAGCCCTGAAATGCCTCCTCATAAGCAGGCTAAGCTAGCCAAACAAAGGACTAGCCAGTAAGAGCCAAATAAAGTAAAATCTTTCTGCTCCATGCTAAGAATGATTTATGTTACATTAAGAATGTCCTCTTAAATTGGACATTTGAACTTCATTGTTGAAAGAGGAGGAGAGACTGATTCCATTATAGTTCCTAGTCTAGGGAATACACCCTGGCCTACAGGATGCAGCAAATCAAAATGAAAGCCTAAATCAGGTCAGGGGCCCAAACTCAAATCCCCCCATCCCTGGATTATTGATTTCTCTGCAGAAAAGTCGCTTGCTTTTGGATGATTCTGCTACATCTGAGCACCCTATATGCAAATGATCAAGTTTTCCCTTCTCTCAGCCTTTTCTTCAAGTAGCTGAGACTCGCTACCTCTTCCTAAAAAAAAAAAAAAAAAAAATTGTGACTCTCTTTGAAAAATTCCTGAAGATTTTATGATTTCCAGACTTTTTCATACTAGCACTGGGTACAATATTCTGGTAAAAGTCTTAGCAGCTCTGTGTGCAGAGGAAAGGTCAATTCCTAAATTCTAGATATTTATGAATCCAAAAATTGCATTAGGCTTTTATCTTCAATCCAGTACCTGAGATCATTTTAAGAAACTTAGGGGGACAAC
>VZRE01012700.1:0-10286 GCA_013396775.1 Cephalopterus ornatus | reverse complement strand
TGGTGGGAGAGAGATCCCAAATCCTGGGCACGGCCCACGGTGAACCAGCAGGCTCCGCTCCCAACCTCTCCGGGCTGGAAGGAGCCAGGGGAGGAAAAATCCATGCTCTCCCCTCATCTTGACACTGAAAAGTGGGAGCCACTTTTCGCCCACCCCCAGCTCTCCCACCTGATTCCCTCGGACTGAGCTCGGCCCCGGCGGATCCAGCCCCTTCCCTGAATATCCAGCGCGTGACGAGCCCAGGCTTGGAAACAACCGTTTAAAAAGCAAACCAGGAAGGGAAAAGGAAACAAAAAAAAAAAAAAAAAAAGAAGCACAAATCTTTGCTCCGAGGGGCAGGAGGAGCCCGGTGCTGTGTCTGCTCCATAAATCAGCCCCTCTCCCCCAAATCCCCCGCTGCCTGCACCTTGTTCCCCCCAGGCAGGGCAGTGACACCATTTTGGGCCACCCCAGACAAGGTTTCTCCATTCCTGATCCCGCTGATTCTCCACCTCGGAGCGAAAAGCACGGAGAGGAGGTGAAGCATCACCCCCATCCCCTGCCACCACCTCCCACAGCACCCACACCCCGCCTCCCCGTTACCTTCTTGTTTTCAAACGAACACGATTCCAAAATAAACCAAAACCCAACAGATAAAGGGGGGAAAAAAAACCAACCAAAAAACAACCAACCAAAAAAAAAAATCAACACAAGCAGCACCACAATTCCCAAGTGTCAGGAGCTCCAGAGCCGGAGCAGAGGCCTGGAAAACAACCCCCCCACCCCACAATACACACACATCAAAAGAAACCAACCCCGCTCGGGGGGCGGGGGGGCGGACGATGAAGACGCTTCCGAAGGGGGGGGGGCGGTGCTTTGGCGCTGGGAANGCTTGGGCGCTGGGAATCGGGGCTGGGAAGGAGGAAAGGAGGGCAGTTCTGTGGCGGAGGGAGGAGAGGAGATGGTGCCAGAGGCAGCTGCAGTTGCCAGCGGGGCTCACACGGCAGCGCGGGTGGGTGTGCTGGGCTGGTTCAGCCGCAGCGTTCGGCACAGCCAGCCCGCGAAATCCACCTCCTCCACCTCGGAGCGCTTGATGAAGGTGTGACTCTGGAAGCGCAGGGAGAAAGAACGGCGGTTAGGAGAACCTTCCCCAGCTCCCCAGAGCAAAGCCCTGTGCCGTGGGATATGCCCTGGAGAGGGGAGAAGGTGCTGGTGCTACAGCTGGTTTTGGGAAAACAGCCGCCCTTGGCAGTCCTGTGCCAGGGCCTCATCATCCTCACAGGGAGGGTTTCTCCCCAATATCCCATCTAATCCTGCCTTCTGGCAGTGGGAAGCCATTCCCTGTGTCCTGTCACTCCGTCCCTTGCCCCCAGTCCCTCTCCAGCTCTCCTGGAGCCCCTTTAGGCTCTGGAAGGGGCTCTCAGGTCTCCCTGGATCCTTCCCTTCTCCAGGTGAACCCCCCCAGCTCTCCCAGCCTGGCTCCAGAGCAGAGGGGCTCCAGCCATTGGAGCATCTCCATGGCCTTCTCTGGACTTATTCCAGCAGCTCCATGTCCTTCTGATGCTGGTGCCCCAGGGTTGGAGGCAGCTCTGCAGGTGGGGTCTCACCCGAGCTGCGCAGAGGGGCAGAATCCCCTCCTTCAACCTGCTGTGGGATGAGCCCAGGACATGGATGGATTTCAGGGACGTGAGCACACATTTCCAGCTCGGATTCACATCCACCTGCCCAGGTGAGGAGCCAGGTTTGGCCCAGGCACCTCAGCAGACACCGGACAGGCGGGTGGTTCCCTGATACCATCAGCGCCTTTGAACCAAAGGTGGGTGAGTCACTCCCTCTCCCTGACTCCATTTGGCTCATCCTAAGCTCAGCCTGGGAGTTTCCAGCCTTTGGAGCAAGAGGCTCATCAAGAGGGAAGGGGCTGCAGTTGGCAGAGCTGGTGCCACCCCACCGCAGGAAGAAAACAATCCCCTTCCCCCTCCTACTTACCATCAGCATCTTCAGATCTGCCCGTTCTGCTGGGTTTTTAATTAAGCTGAAATGAGAAGAACAAGAGAGGAAAAATCATTGTGAGACATTCCCCGGGGGAAAGTGGTTATCAGGCTGGACAGGTCTCCAGCTTCCCCCAAAGCCACCGGGCCTCCTGGCTCCTTCCCCGGGAGCCTCGGGGAAGCACCATCCCCACCAGCCCAGCTGCCAGGGAGAGCTGAGGGATCCGTGTCTTCCACGGGGATAAACTGGGCCCTGCAAAGGGAGAAAAGGCCCTAAAGCTTGGCAGGAATTAGTGATCCTTGTAACATCCAGTCCCTGGTTTAATAGGAGCTGGGGCAGCGCCTTCAGGTGTCCCCCCACCCCACCAGAAGGGCTGGTGTGTTCCTGGTGCCTCCGGGGTGACTCAGCCCCAGGAATCTGCTCCACCATCCCCCCTGCCAGATTTAGAAGGAGTTGGGATCCTGCTCGGCATTCCCCCAAATAAACTGCTTTTATTCCAAGCCTTCCCAAGGCTGGAGCTTCCAGCACAATGCTGCAGACGAGGCAGGGAGGGATCACCCAGAGCACTGCTGAACATCTCGGGTGGAGCTGTCAGGGAGCACATACAGGCCTCCACCTCCAGCCAGGAGACGAAATCCTTACCATTTATTTACAAACTCCTGGAAATCTTGTGTGAAAACTCCACTTGGCAGTTTGGGAGGTGGCTGTGGAGAGAAGGAGAAGGGTTTCCTGCATCACTGTTGTGTTTAAGGGGCCAAAAAACCCAGTGTCACCTGTGGTCTCAGCGAGCTCAGTGCTCTACAGCCATCCTCATCCTCCTCATCCTCACAGGTTTTCCAACCAGGACACGGCTCCCTGCCATTCCTTACCCTGCTGCTCCAGCTCACCCTGCAGCTGGGGGACCCCCACACTGAATTCCACCCAGAGCTGGGAAACCAAAATCCAAGCATCACAGTTCCCAACCCAGCCTCACAAATCCCAGCTCTGGCACCGCCTTGGGCTGATGAAACAATCCAGAAATGATAATTGGGGTCAACTCCCACCCCCTTGGAAGGGGAAACTGCTCCTTCCACCCTCACGAGTCTGACAGGACAAGGGGGAAGGGCCTTGAGCTGAAGGAGGGCAGGGTTGGATGGGATATTGGGAAGGAATTCTTCCCTGGGAGGGTGGGGAGGGACTGAGATGGATTTCCCAGAGAAGCTGTGGCTGCCCCATCCCTGGAAGTGCCCAAGCCCAGGTTGGAGCAACACCAGGGAGGTGTCCCTGCCATCCAGGGGGTGGCACTGGACGAGCTTTCAGCTCCTTCCAACCCAAACCAACCCGTGATTCCACAACTAACAAACATTTCGGAGCCCACCCTGACTCAGCAGAGTGGACACATCACCCCTGGCACCTCTGGAATGCCCGGCAGAGCCCGTGGAAAACAAACACCCACCTCATTAACTATATAATCCAGCAGTTCAAAGATGGCCATGGCAGGCCGACTGTCCATCCCGTGGCCTGCGTGGGGAAGGTGACAAAAGCACTGGTCAGGGACTGTTTAGGGACAGCAAAGGACTTAATTTGGTGTGCAGACCGTGTCTGGGGGACTCCTGCTGGGAGAGGCAGAGGCAACTCGCTGGGGAACCGAGTTGTGGTCAAAGAGAAAACCAACCACATTCCGAAATTTTGGGTTTCTTTCACCAGGCCTGCACAGTCCAGATTTATTTCCTAGCTTGAAGCACTTGGAGAGCACCATCTGCTGCTGATGGTGCCTTCTGCTTCCAAGGAAATGGCTCCAGCAGAGCCTCCTTGGAGCGCCGGTGCCAGTTTGGTGCTCCTGTGAGAGCTCCCAGCAAAGCTCTTCCTAAAAAAACTGCCTCAAGCTTGAAAGGAGCTTGTTGGCAGCACAGGCAAAGCCTGGGCAGCACCAGGGGCTGTGGCAGTGCCCCTCCAAGTGTCTTCTCCAAGGGGTCCACATTCCAACAGCCTGCTCCATTCCCAGCACGGGGCACACAGCGGGGTGCGTGTCCTAAAGGAGCCCACGAGCTCTTCATTTTGGCTCTCAGCAGCCGTTGAAGGGGCGGATTTGGGACGCCACCTCCACCTCCCCACGCACGCCCAGCTCCCACCTGAGTTCTCTCCCAGGAGTTCCAAACCTCCGCGGTCGGTTCTGCCGGAGCCTTGAGGCGGCTTCCCTAAAAAAACCCGCTCCTTTCCCAGCACAACCTCCTCCTCCTCCTCCTCCTTCTCCTCCTCCTCCGGCTCTCCCCAGCCCCCAACCCCTCGTCCCCCACGTGAGGTGTTGTTTGCAGTCACACCACAGCCCCTACCACTGACGGGGCGTCCTGGGGGCCTGGCCCGCGGCGAGATGCTGTGGGACTCTCCCTCCGCCCCGTCCACCACGGGACGGCCAAATATTGCTTCCAGTTCCTTGGAGTCTGGCGGGGGGATTGGGTACCTTCCGATCGACAGCTCCACCAGGGACAGCCCCATGCTCCAGATGTCCGACTGCACCGAGTAGTGAGTGCCCTGCAAGCGCTCGGGCTGCAAGGGAGGAGAGCGGGAATGTCAGGGGGCTGGGAATGCTGAGGGGGGAACGTCCACTGACATGGAATAGTCACACACAGAGAGCAACGGGAATGTCCACTGCCATGGAGTATTGATAGGAACGTTCACTGGTGTGGAGTAGTCACACACAGAGCATGGGAACATCCACTGACTTGGAATATTGATAGGAACATCCACTGGTACGGAATAGACATGGAATATTGATAGAGCATCCACTGCCAAATAGTCACACACACAGAGCACGGGAATGTTCACTGACTTGGAATATTGATAGGAACATCCATTGGCTTGGAATAGTCACACACAGAGCATGGGAATGTCCACTGGCATGGAATATTGATAGGAACATCCAGTGCCATGGAATGTTGACAGAGGAACATCCACTGCCAGGGAATATTGATAGGAACATCCACTGACGTGGAATATTGATAGGAACATCCATTGGCTTGGAATAGTCCCACACACAGAGCACGGGAACGTCCACTGGCTTGGAATATTGATAGGAACATCCACTGGCATGGAATAGTCCCACACAGAGCAAGGGAACATCCACTGACAGGGAATATTGATAGAACATCCACTGCCATGGAATACTGACAGAGGAACACCCAATGCCATGGAATATTGACAGAGGAACATCCACTGCCATGGAATATTGACACACAGAGAGCACAGGAACATCCATCCACTGACTTGGAGTATCAAAATCGAGCACAGGAATATCCACTGACTTGGAATATCAACACACAGAGCACAGGAACATCCACTGACATGGAATATCAGCACCCAGGGTCACAAATATCCTGTGCTGGAACTAAATGGATGAGACTCATATTCTAGGGCCTAAAGGGGCTCCAAGAGAGCTGGAGAGGGACTTGGGACAAGAGATGGAGGGATAGGACACAGGGAATGGCTTCCCATTGCCAGAGGGCAGGGATAGATGGGATATTGGGAAGGAATTCCTGGCTGGGAGGGTGGGGAGGGGCTGGCACAGGTTGCCCAGAGAAGCTGTGGCTGCCCCATCCCTGGAAGAGTCCAAGGCCAGGTTGGAGCAACCTGGGATAGTGGGAGGTGTCCCTGCCCATGGCAGGGATGGGACTGAAAGGTCTTCAAGGTCCCTTCCAACCCAAACCATTCCATGAGTCTGGGATATCCCAATGTTCTCTGCCTTCCGAGTCTCCACCCTTCCAGGGAAAGGACGGTCCCAAAAGGGTCATGGGCAAAGAGGATGGAAAAGAAGCATCATGTGCAGACATAAAGCACTTGTAGCACCTCATCCACAGCTCCAGCTCAGCAGCATTTACAGCTGCTTATATTTGGGAATATGGGACACACAGCAGGAATCTCTTCCTCTGTGTGCTGAAATCTAATTTATTAACAAAAGTTTATTTTCCCGCTCCTTCCTGTTCACATCCAGCAGGAATGTGAGGAGCAGAAAATCCACACGAAGCTCTTACCGTCGAGAGGAAAAAAATTAAAAATAAACCAATCCCTGCAAGTCATCCCCACTGGCAGCTCTGAGGCAGCTTGGAGCCAGTGCCTGGGTGCAAAGGGGATCTTATTTTTAAATAGCCCCCAGTCTAACTATAACTGGGCTTGACTAACCATTCCCAAAATATGAGAGCAGCTCAGACCTGAGCACTCAAGTGCAGTGTGGGGCCTCCCCGACGTCCCACTGCTCGATGGGAGGGCACCCCCCCACCCGCTCCCTGAATTTTGGGCACCTGTTTTGCTGGTACAGGTGCTCTGTTATGGAATTCTTCAAGGCCAGGTTGGGACAGGGCTTGGAGCAACCTGGGATAGTGGAACCTGGTCCCACCCCATGGCAGGGAGTGGGACTGGATGGGCTTTAAGGTCCAACCCATTCTGGATTCACTCTCACTGGCTTGACTCCAGTTTGGCTTTAATTTCCCATTAGCGTGTACCAAATCCCAGCTGCACTGAAGTGGTTTTAGTCCCATTTACCCCCAGAGGAAGGTGGGTGGCTCAGCACCAGTTTTTGGACAGAGCTTCGCACGCAGAAGGAGACTTTTTGAACCCCGCCAAAAACTCACTAAAACTAAACATGGAGGGATTTGTAGGACCTGAAACGTCCTTCCCTGCAAGTCTCTGCATCTCCACGTGCTTGTTGTGAGCACAGGCTGGAGCTGAGAGGACACCAAGTCTTTGAGAGGATGAGGAGGTCACTTCCAAAGGTCTGGGCTCACCCCAAAACGAACCAGGGTGGAAACACAGAGCAAAGCCACGAGCAAACCATCCCCACCCTGATTCTGTTTTGTTGAACCCAAATGGCCTCCCCAAAACCAAAAAACCCATCATCTGGAAGGAACTTACGGACATGTAGGACCGAGTTCCCACAAAGGAGTTGGCCATGGAGTCAATGAGCTGCCCGCTGACCCCGAAATCACACAGCTTGATCTCCCCTCGGGAATTCACCAGGATGTTGGAAGGCTTCACATCTGGGAACAGCCAGAGGGGGCAGAGTGAAGGGGGTGACACCCCAAGGCTCCTGCACTGCAGGCAGCTCTATTTTTAGGTCCCTCCTCTCACCTCTGTGCATGATTTGGTGCTTCTCCCGCAGATACGCCAAGCCTCGTAAAACCTGGGAGGAATCCAGAGGCTGCATGAGATCAGGGCTGGGAAGGGAAGCGCTTTCCCTCCCTCAGGACACGCTGCAGGGTGAGGAAACCGCCCCAGGGGTGCCTGCACGTTTCAGGGTTTGCGGATTATCACACCGAGCCCATCCCAAATCCAAAAAACCGCCCCAAAAAAAGCTCCTCCCAACCCCTCCCGAGGAGAAGTCAACACCACCCAGAGGAACCCAAAGGGCTTGGAGCCGGGAAAAGCGCTTGGGAATATGCTTTGCCCTCCCCTCTGGCACGCACTGGCCTCTCGCCCCAGGTCAGGATTGGGAAGTGCGCGTGGGGAAACGCAAAAATCTTCCCAAGGCAGCCCATTATTCCCAGGAAATCCCCTCTGGAGGCCTGAGGAGCCACCACGACTCACCGCTATACTGACTTTGCCCAAGATCTCCTCGGGAATTCTTTTGGCTTCTTTCAACACTTGATCCAAAGAGCCGCCATCCTGAAATGGAGAACATGGGAGTGACCAACAGGCCAATTCCCAGCAGGAAAACAGAGCTGTGCACTGGTGGATAAGCAGCACAGAGCATCCTCAGCCCTGAGCATGCTCCTGTGAGAGATTTCTGCTGATCTGAGCTGGACTGAAAACCATTTTTAATGTTGTTTTCTACCAGCTCTGTTGGCTCTTTGCTTCCTTCCATCAGTGGACACGCAGGGATGATGCTGCTGGTGCTGATTTGGAGGAGAAATAACATCATTCACCACCAGAAACAGCAGAAGGTGCTCACTGAGCTCCACAGCAGGCTCTGGAGAGCGGTGGGTTGGCAACATTTCCGCTTGGCCAACCCCCAAACCTCTGCTTCCTCTTCCCCAAAAGTCGCTCTCTCCCTCAATTCGATGCCTGAGCAGGAGTTTGTGGCTCCCAGCAGGAGCAGAGCGGCCTCACTGCGGCCAGAGCAAGGAGCCAGCCCAGCTGCCAGTGCCTCAAGCTGGCAGGGAGGTGGAATTTGGAAGGCTACAGAAGAGCAGGAGCGGCTCTCACCATGTGCTCCATGCAGATGGAGATCTCCCCGTCGCTGTAGAAGGCTCCGTAAAACCCCACGATGTAGGGGGAGTTGCACTCGTGCAGCACCTGCAGCTCCCTGATGATCTGGTTCCTGATGGCTGGCTTGATTTCCAGGTGAATCAGCTGCCAAGAAAGGAAACAGTCAGGGTGTAACACCCGGGAAAAGGCGAGCAAGTCCTGGGTGCTGGGAAGAAGTAAAATCAAGGGAAGCTCTGCTTTGGAACGGAATTTATCCCATCTGCAGATCAATATTGAGGGTAAAGTGACAGCTCAAAGGGGAATGACTCGGCAGAGGGCAGGGTTAGGTGGGATATTGGGAAGGGAGAGTGAGGAAAGGCTGGGATGGATTTCCCAGAGAAGCTGCCCCATCCCTGGAAGCGTCCAAGGCCAGGTTGGAGCAACCTGGGCTAGTGGAACGTCCCTGCCCATGGCAGGGGGGTGGAATTTAACAATCTTTAAGGCGCCTTCCAACCCAAGCCAGGCTGTGATTCCATGATGAAGGCAGAGGGAGAGCCCTGAGCTCCCTGCCAGCGAGGGAAGGCCACGACGGCGCCGGGATTGCACGGGACGCGAGCGGAAGGACGAGTCACAGGTTTGATCTCAGCAGCTCTGACTCAGCACACAGGACCATTCTCACGAGGCTCAGTAGGTGTTGTAAGAAGGTGCTCTGAGATCAAGGAAACCACAGGAAAAGAGAGAAAAAAAACCCCCAAAACAACCTCGTGAACGAGCGGCCGCTTCTGGGGCTCCGCGTGGGGTCGGTTAACGCGGCTGTGGGGAGGGAAACGCCCTGGTCTGGTGGGAGCAGCCCCTGCCCACGGCAGGGGGATGGAACTGGATGAGCTTTAAGGTGCCTTCCAAGCCAAACCATGCTCTGATTCCACGATCCCAACAGCAGGAGGGACTCTGGAGCAGTTGTGCTGCTCCCGCCGAGCCTCTTCCAACAGGCACACGAAGCATCTCCTGATTTTCTACTGCAGCAGAAGATGCTCCCCCTAAATCCAAGTCTGAGAGGAATCAGTCACTGCTTGGAATGATCTTTGGGATCTGATAAGTGGGTGGTGAGGGGTGAGGAACGTGTGTTCCAAACCCATCCCTCCCTCTGCCACTTCCAGCCCTCCTCAGCCACAACCCCTAAGGGATCTCCTTCCAACTGCTTCTGGCCAGTTTATCCATCAAAACCAGCTTCTCTGGGAAAAAAAATAACCTCCTGTGTTCACACCACGGTGCCCAAACCCCAGGGATCTGTCACAGAAGCCTCTCCCAAAGGGGGACTTGGAGACAGGATCCACGTAAAACCTACCCAGGGGGGACCTTGCTCCTCACCCAGGTGAGTGTACAAACAGGGAGAATCCAACCAAAACAGGGAGAATCCAACCCAAATCAGCCCTCCCAGAGCCAGGGAGAGCCCCAGACACTGCCCAGCCCCTCGTTACCTTCCGTGCCATGACGAGCCCTGAGGGTTTGTGCTGCACTTTGGTGACCACGCCGCCGTTTCCAGCCCCCAGCTCGGAGATCCTCTCGAAGTCATCGTCCTTGAGCTCTCCCACTTTGGCTTTCTGGGTGAGGAAAGCTTCCAGGCGCTTCTTCTGCTGCTCATCCAGCTCCAGCTCCTCCAGCTTCTTCTGCAGGTCCACCAGGTTCGCCCTGAGGAGAGGAGGAGGAGAGGGGAGCACGCTCAGCAACAGGGAAATGAAAATGCCTTTTTTTTTTAGGAAAATGCCTTAACACCATCCCCTGACACGTCCTGAGCCCCCCTGGCAGAGCAGCAGGGCTAAAGCAAAACTCCAGGGAGAGGAAGAGCCCGGCTCCAACCCCTGCCCAACACACACATCTCCTCTGGAGAGGAGCTTTGGAGCAGTCAGCTGTTCTGGGAGAGCCCAAGGAGTAGGGAAAATCCTTCAATCCTTAAAGAGGCAGCACAGCAACCGCTCCCTGTCCCGGGAAGCCAAGCTTGGGTTTCGCTGAGAAACACGAGAAGGGCCTTCCACAGGGTCCAGAAGCCCCCCCCTGCTCCAAGACTCCCCCCCAGCCCCAAATCCCAGGCACAAAGAGGTGGCTGTGCTCCCCCAGCACCTGCTGAGAGCTCCAGCTGCTCTCTCCCAGTTGCTGCCCACCCC
>VZRE01012693.1:0-12583 GCA_013396775.1 Cephalopterus ornatus | reverse complement strand
CCAGCTCAGCACATTCTGGGATTCTGTGTGACCTCCAGTGAGACCCTGAACCAACCCAGTGCTGTATTTATACATCACTCTATACATAAATCAGGACTTTTGTGCTTCACACTCTTTTTTCATGCTTTATATGATAGAAATTCCTAATTCTCTGACCCTCCAGGGCCAATCATCCCCTCTGGCCATGGATACCTGCACATCTGCCTGCAATTACACAGCACATCAGCAGTGTCAGTGAGATCATCTTCTGCAGCTCAGGATATTCTGTGATTCTGTGATTCCAACAGAGGGACAGGCATGGAAACAATTTTCCTTTGCCTCCACAGCCCCAGTTTGTGCTGGGCTAGAGCACAAATCCCCAGTGGTTTTACAGAGTCCTGCTCATCCCTGTGCTGAGATGATCCCACGAGCCCTCCAGTTCTCTGCTCACAGGGAACATTTTCTGGCAGCACAAGAGAGACAATTTCTTTTTTTCCAAGTGACTGCTGGGGATCCATTAGAAAAATCCTCTTTAGAAAATTCCCGTTGCCCCAGTCAGCTCCAGAGCCACCACTTATCTGTTTACTCAAGGCCACCAACGCTTAATTAACCCTTTTATGCTGCTGGATGTGGAACTTCGGGATCGAGAGCTTGGCAGATTAATTTCTGAGCTTTGTTAAAGCCTTAATAACCTTTCAGCTGGCTGAATGAACAGCCTGGGGCTCCAGGAGCAGCCTTGCAGCCAAGGATGAGTTTTGCCAGCTGGGCTTGGGCAGCACAACCCAGCACTTGACCTTTTGCTGCTCTTCCACCCTGTACCTGCTGCTGGGGACACAACTGGCCAGGGATGGAAAAACGGAACTCTTGGCAGATGTGGGTGGTTGTGGAAGAGCTGCAGGGCTGTGAGGTTGGAATATCACCTCCTCTCCCCTTTCCTGATCAATAATTCATTGTCTTGGATGGGGTTTTGCTCCGAGAAGGGGGATGTTGGCATGCTGGCACAGGACTTGGTGCCCTCTTTCCTGGCAGAGCCATGCAAAGTGTGCATTGAAAAGGAGCTGGGGCAGGGTCAGGGCGTGGGGGAAGCTGAACAAGGGGCTGTTGTTCACAGTCCCTTCCCAGTACAAGAATGAAGTTCAAACAAACAACAGGAGACTGTTCCTTGTTGGAGAAGTGCTTATCCTGTGGAACTGCTCCCTGCAGGATGTTACAGGGGCTGGAAATGTCTCTGAATTCAAAAACAGGCACCAAAGGTGCTGGGGGAGCAGCCTCAGGGGCTCAAACACTGAGACATCATTTCTGCCTTAAACAGTCTCTCACATGTGCTGGAGGTTGAAATTTGTAGAGTCACAGAATCACAGATGGCTGGGGTTGGAAGGGACCTTAAAGCCATGGGCAGGGACACTTCCACTAGCCCAGGTTGTTCCAGGCCCCGTCCAAGCTGGCCTTGGACACTTCCAGGGATGGGGCGGCCACAGCTGCTCTGGGAATTCCATCCCAGCCCTTCCTCACCCTCCCAGGGAAGAATCCCTTCCCAATATCCCATCTAAACCCACTCCCTGGCAGTTGAAATCCATTAAACTGACAGTTCAAACCCAAGTCTTGCAGCTGCCTCTGGGCTGGAGCTGCTGAGGGTCTGAGACCCCCCCGTGCTGCTGGTGGGACAGAGCTGGAGCTGCCAGAGATGGGCAAGAACATGGAATGGTTTGGGTTGGAAGGGACTTAAATATCATTCAGTTCCACCCCCTGCCATGGGCAGGGACACCTTCCACTAGCCCAAGTTGCTCCAAGCCCCATCCAACCTGGCCTTGGACACTTCCAGGGATCCAGGGGCAGCCACAGCTTCTCTGGGCAACCTGTGCCAGGCCCTCCCCACCCTCCCAGGGAAGGATTTCTTCCCAATATTCCATCTAACCCTGCTCTTTCAGTTTAAAACCCCTCTTCCTTGTCCTACCCAGCAGTTATTCTGGAAGAGGAACATCACTGTTTAAACCCCACTGGGTGACCCTCAGAGCCAGAATCAGACCAGATGGGGCTGACCAAACGTCCTGGCACTGCCATCCAGCCCCAGCTGGGCTGCTCCCATCTCTGCCAGCTGTTTCCAGATGCTGCTCTGAGCCCCTTTCTCCCTCCTATCCACTTCCTTGCCTGGGTATTTTCATTTTAATAGGTTTGTGTTTGTCAAGTTGCTGGTCTCCTTGATGTACATCTATACAAAGATTCCTGGCTGATTTTTTCTGCTGGGAACCCGCTCCATCATCCCAGTGGGTCCTGCTGGAGTCCTGATCCATCATCCCAGGGGGTCCTGCTGGGCTTCTGTTCCATCATCCCAGGAGGTCCTGCTCCATCATCCCAAGGGGGTCATGCTGGGAAACTGCTTGATCAGGGAGTCCTTTTGGGGTCCTGCTCCATCATCCCAGGGGTCTTATTGAGGTCCTGCTCCATCATCTCAAGGGTCCTGTTGGGAACCTGCTCCATCATCCCATCGGGTCCTGCTCCATCATCTCAGGGAGTCCTTCTGGGAACCTGCTCCATGATCCCAGTGGGTCCTGCTGGGGTCCTGCTCCATCATGCAGGGGTCCACCTCATGCTCTTCCCCTCTCTCTCCCACTTCCTGACCACTCCATTAATCCTTTCACAATAAACTGATGGGGTTTTTTTCCCCTTGCTGAGCTCCCTGGGTGATTCCCTGGTCCCTTGGTGGGATCAGGTTGGGAGCAAGGTCACAAAGGCCCCCAGGAGCACTGGGTCTGGGATGCACCTGCAGAGCTGGACTTGAATATATCCGTGGTGGAGAGGGAATGTTTGAGCTGCTGTAACGATCTGTCTCAAGGACTGATTGAGTTTCTGGATGGGGGAGGAACCTGCAGGACCAGAGGAACCTGCTGGGTATTGCCAGCCTGCAGACCCGATAAACGGGCTGATGTTGCAGGAATCAATTCATTTTAATTTGGGAGCAAGACAGGGGAAATGAGGGAATTATCTCCCCTCCCAGGGATGGTCCCAGCAGCACCACAGGCTGGGCTTTGTTGTTAATTTTTACAGCTCTTGTTTTATTGTTTGGATTTCAGGGAAATACCTGGAGGACTCCAGTGGCTGCAGCTCACAGGGAAATAATCAAAATAACAGCTCTTTCCAAATAAGGATGGCAAAGTATTGCCTGAGGTTGGTTTTTCCTGCCTTGCAGACAAGTTACTTGCCGATATTACATCAAATTCGCTGTTTCAGGGCCTCATCACTGAAACCCACCCTGTGCTTTCTCTGTGGATGCTCCTCCACCTGTGGGATGGATCTGTGGTGTCATGAGCCTGTTATTTATCCTTTTTAATTTACCCTCATCAGTCTACCTCAGCAATTCAGGCAGCATTAATACCACAGGCAGGGTGGAGGATTTACCTCAGTATTTGACCCCCTTTTCAGCTTCGTTTTGCATCTCCCACCTCTCCCTGCAGCCTTCGCAGAGGGATGGGGACAGGATGCAGGCAGGTGGTGCTTTGAGACGCAGGAGAAGGACGAGACACTCCGAGGGGGGTGGAATGAAATCCCACCCCGTCTGTGAGCAGCAAATCCAAACATCTGCTCCTTCCACTTCTTTCCTGTCCCCCCCGGGCAAATTACAGGAGCCTCTGCCACAGCAAAAGGCTTTTAATCAAAGCTAATCACCCACTTCAGATGCTGTTTTCAGGGGTCTGGGGGTCAGTCCCTGTGGCACATCCGTGGCTGTGCTTCCCCTGAGCATAGGGAGGAGGGGGGCTGTGGGCTTTGATGGCAGCCCTGTCCCACCCCAGGAAGCACAGGGACATCCCCTAGTTCAGCTGGGAGGGTTTAGTGCTTCCTCCCGACTTAACTGGCTTTGGGTGTGACACAAATCTGCCCAGTGTGGAGCGGGGCAGCGAATTAAAGCAACTCGGGGGTGTTCTGGCTTCAGTATACTAACAGTCACTTGGCAGAGCTCAGCTCCCACTCCGGGTGTGGATTTGCTGCTCAGGGCGATGGTGATTCAGCTGGAGCCAAATGGGATGGATGAAGCATCCCCCAGTGACGGTTCTGTCTTGGAAACTCAACCAGTGGCTCCAGGGGTTTGTCAGGGATAAACTCAGTGTAAGGCTGGTGCTGGTTGGGATTTCCAACCCCCTGCCTGGGGGTCCCTGCGGGTCTGGCTGGTTGAAGTGCCCAGGGAAAGGCAGGGAGACTCCAGGCCCAAATTCTGCTGCTCCTTAAATGTGTTTTCACCTCTGGGTCCTTCCTAAATGTGCTGTTGGAAGTGCACAAGAGGTACTGTTAATCAAGCTTAGTGTGTTCTGCTCAGAGAGGAAGGGAAGGAAACACTGGAAATACATTTAAAGGAATAAAATCAGCTGCTCCAAGCGGTGTCCAGCTCTGGCCATCCAAGAACATTCAAACAAAGACTGAGAAACTGTAGAGAGGAGGTGGTGTGATTTTTGGGGATGTCTTGTGCAAAGCCAGGAGTTGGACTCAAAGATCCTTGTGGGTCCCTCGCACGTCGGGACATTCTGTGATCCTCTGATTTGGGGAAACCTCTTCTGTAAAAGATGAAGCAGCTGGGAGAAGAAATGATACAAGTGTACAGAGGACATGAATTATTCAAAGAAGGAGAGGTTCTGTTTCTCTGATTTTGGGTCCATGGGCAAGTCCCTTTAGCCATGAAGTCACAAATCAGTGATTCCAGAGCTCCTCCAGGGCAGTGTGTGCCCTGTGCCCTCAGGCCAGGAACTCACCAGCCCCTGATGTGTCACGGGCAGAGGCAGTTCAGCCGGATAAAACTAATTGTGTAGCCCAGGTTCACTCAGGAGCAAACCCAGCCTCTCTAAGCAGCACTTTTGTGCTTTATAATGAAATCTCTCAGGTCTGTTTGGCTCCTGACAGTCCAGGTGGTTGTGACCCGGTGGGATTTGAAAGGTGTGGGAGATGTGGGCTCATCACAATTTACTTTGATGCGTTTTTTACAGCACATTCAGCACTAACCCTTCCAGCTCCTCTCCCTTCTGATCTCCTTCTCCTCTCCCCTTGTCTCAACTTTCCGACCAGAGTCTTCATGTTGATTTTAATAACATGTTCTCTGCTGTTTCAATAATGCAGAAAGGGGGAGCAAAGTGCTTTTATTGATATTATTTCTGATGATGCTGGGCTGAGATCAAGCTTTGGCTGGAAAACCTGATCCTTCAGCCTCAATGTGCGGCTCATTCCTGCTCTGGGATTCACATCCTGGCAGCAGGAGAGGGGAACTGCTCAGGAATCTCCAGGCTGTGATGAGTTTGATGACCCTGTGCTGATAAATGTCATTAACCACAGGTAGTATGTGTGAGATTGGTAAAAAGTCAAATGCAGAAACCCCAATTTTTCAATTTCCAACCCAAACCCTTTATCTCCTGGGGGGAGAGCCCTAAACCACTCCCACTGCTCCCATTAAGGTGAACATGCTCCTGTGATGGGGGGATGTCATTTATGACTCAAGATGGGATTATTTTTGACTTAAATTTAAGATGATTTCCATGATGATCCGGACCAAGGCTTGGCCTGGGAACACATCTCTGTGATGGACCTGCCACAGGGACAATATCCCACAAGGAAAAGCTCGGGAAGGAAAGACAGGGAAACAAAGGCCACAAGCCCTGAGCTTCCTTAACCTCCTGGTGGATTGTCCACCCCAAGCAAGTCCTGCTTTGAGGATATTTGCCACATGTATCTGAGCACACGGGACAACTGCCCTGGGTTGTAAGGAAAATTTAGAGACACACATGGTGTTTTTTCAGGGAGAAGTTCCTCCCTGGGAGGGTGGTGAGGCCCTGGCACAGTTGCCAAGAGAAGCTGCCCCGTCCCCGGGGCAAGGCCAAGGCCAGGTTGGACTTGAAACAGGTCGAAAGTGATCCTTAAGGTCTCTTCTACCCAAACCATTCCATATTTCTATGATTTTTATCATTATTAAATCCTTGGAATGCTGAGACCTGCCTTGTTTCAGGACTGAGGCCTCCCTGCTCTTCTTTTCTCATATTTTGGGGTTTATCTTATCTCAGAGCAAAGCCCCTCTTTAAAGCACAGAGGTGCTTCTCTAGGACTCTCATCTGGGATTTTGTGACAGAGGTTTTCTGAGCTGTGACCCGGCTGCCACCAGCTTTTTTTTTTTTTGGGAGATTGTTCCCTGGGGACAGAGTGATGCCTTACAGATGGGCCAAGAGCCTGAGACAGGGAGAGAGCAACCAGAGCTTGCTCAGATCCCTCTGCAGCATCAGCCGGGAGAGGGAAAGGGTTGGGAAAGAGAGAAAGCAGCAGTTTGTTCTGCTGAGGTGCTGCTCTGGTTTCACAGATAAATGTATTTAAATGTTGTCAGGCAGCATTTGGGGCCAGGGAGAAGGTTGCAGGATTGCACCAAAGTGTGTTTCTCCTCTGCAAGTTCCTGAATCCTCTGAGGACTGAGGCAGGAGGGTGTTTTGGGGCTGGATGTAGCGGAGCAGATGGCACAGAGAGCCTTCACTAAAATGGGTGGCTGCAGCAGCTCAGTGGGGGGATTATGGGAGGGTTTCCTTCCCCCCTTCAGAAGCTGTCACTGGTTCTGCTGCTTCATAATGACTTCAGTGGGAGGGTGCAGGGGTGGCCTGTCCTTGGGGAGGGGGGACAAGATCCATTGTAACCCTAAGGCCCAGCTCTGTGGCTCTTCCTGCCCTGCCACGATGTGGATTCACCTTCAAAATTCTTTGCTCTGCTTCTCCAGGGCAGTGGGCACAGCCCTAAACCTGCCAGAGCTCCAGGAGGGTTTGGACAATGCTCTGAGGGACAGGGGGGGGATTGTTGGAGTGTCTGTACGGGGCCTGGAGTTGGACTGGATGGTCCTTGGGGGTTCCATCCAACTCAGGATATTCTCTGATTCTGTGATTCATTTACCACTCTCAGTTTTGCAATAACACAACTGCTCAGAGAATTCTAAACTTCAGGGAAAGTGCTTCTCTCCCAAATTAATTCCTTTGCAGGATTTGTTATTTGAGAGGCAAAAAACCCTCAGACAACATAACACCATAAGAAGTTTCCTTATCTTTTCCCTGGTGAGGACCACGTGAAGTCTTTCCAGGCATTTTTTAAGTTTTATTTCATTTTTTTTACGAGTTGTTATTTTTGTGCTGCTTACGTTAGTTGCAGTTGCACAACTTTGGGATACAGGAGGTGTGTTGGGTAAGTATCCCTTGCCCTTGGACAGGGGTTGAGGGCACCTTGCAGTGGTCCCATGTTGACAGAGAGCCTGTTTTTCAGCCTGTGCTGCCCTGAGAAAGCTTCTTGCCCTCCCAGATAAGCCCTCGTGGTGCCAAGGAATTCATCCATCAGCCTCATCCATCATCCAGGTGCCAGCTGGTTTTTTAGGCATTCCCACCTGGATTGCTGGGAGGTCAGGAGGGGAACTTTGGGTGCTGCAAAGGAGGGTGAAGGTCGGCTTTGCAGGGTGTTAAGGAGTTTTCCCTTCTGTCTCCATGGGTTATTGCTCTCTCCCAGTTTGCTAATCCTAATTCCATCCTCCATTCCATCATCCCTGCCACGGGAACGGGGACATTTTACGTAACATTCATTTCTAGAAGGTGATGATGCCACAATAGTCTGAAGCAGTGAGCACTGAACCCCAGCACTGCTCTGTGGCCCCCAGTTTAACAGGTTTTCCCGTTCCTGGGAGCTTTTTTTTTTGGAAAGGACCAGCCTGTCTGCCAGCAAAGGCTCTGCCAGCTGGGGGATGAGCTGCTGCCATCCCTGGAGAAGCTTTGCACAAGGAGGCAGAAACGCTTCATTTCAGGGGCTTTCTCCTGCTTCTCAACCAGGTGAAATACAGCTCTGGCTGTTTTATTGCCATCACCTCCAAGTGTGATCATAACAGCAAGGAAATACGTCTGTCTGTCGTTCGCTGGGAAAATTACTGCTCCTGGATGAGCTCCTGGGGGGAGGCAGCAGCTGTGGCAGAGTCTGGGAGCACAAACCTTCAAGTGGAAGTGGTCAGAAGCTCCTTCTCTGCCACCTGCTGACCCCAGGTAAGTCCTTTGCCTGCTGCCCACCCCTTGGTTGGCACTTGAGGGTGATGGGCACAGCTCTGGGCTTGTGGATCAGCTGAACAGCTCAGCCTCCTGGCTCCCTACAGGTGCCAGACACATAATTACAGCCATAAATTGGAGCTATAAATTGCTGGAGCACTGCTCTAAATGGTTGATATTTCTGCTGAGTGTACCAAGTGTGTGGCCCCTGTTTGGGTACAGACAGGCTTGGTGGGCAGCTGTGGGTGCAGTGCCCTCTTTCACTAGTGCTGGGGAGTTTCTATCAATTAATTTTCTGTTGAATTAAGTTATTCTGAAAAATCTGAAGGGGAGAAAAACAAGGGGTTTTGCCATAGAGGAGGCGTTCTGCTGAGCCCAGCCCTGCCCTTCCCCTCTGCAGCGCTGCCAGCCCTCTGCCCTGGTGTGCTCTGGGATGACACCGGAGGGATTTCAAGGATTTCAGGTGATGGTGATGCTGCTCCTCTTACCTTGGGCAGGGTTTGAAAGCCTGTGGGAACCCCCCCAGGGGCTGCAGTTCCCTTACCTTTGTGTCGTTCAGCTGGAAGTGCTTTGCAGGCAGATTTGGGGAGGTCACAGGCAGCTTTGGGTGGTCACAGGCAGCTTTGGGGAGGTCACAGGCAGCTTTAGGGGGGTCACACGCAGCTTTGGGGGGGGTCACAGGCAGCTCTGGGGAGGTCACAGGCAGCTTTAGGGGGGTCACACGCAGCTTTGGGGGGGGTCACAGGCAGCTCTGGGGAGGTCACAGGCAGCTTTAGGGGGGTCACACGCAGCTTTGGGGGGGGTCACAGGCAGCTCTGGGGAGGTCACAGGCAGCTTTAGGGGGGTCACACGCAGCTTTGGGGGGGTCACAGGCAGCTCTGGGGAGGTCACAGGCAGATTTGGGGGTGTCACAGGCAGCTTTGGGTGGGTCACACGCAGCTTTGGGGGGGTCACAGGCAGCTCTGGGGAGGTCACAGGCAGATTTGGGGGTGTCACAGGCAGCNCAGGCAGCTTTGGGTGGGTCACACGCAGCTTTGGGGGGGTCACAGGCAGCTCTGGGGAGGTCACAGGCAGATTTGGGGGTGTCACAGGCAGCTTTGGGGGGGTCACAGGCAGCTTTGGGGGGGTCACAGGCAGCTTTGGGGGGTCACAGGCAGCTCGGGGGTGGGGGTAAAGCCCCTCTTGCTGTTCCCAGGGGGATTTCACATCCCCTCAAGGCCATTCCAAAGCAGCTCCTGTGCGAAGCAGCAAAGGGGAGACCTCGAGTTCATGGTGTGGCTTTTTTCCAGGAGACCCCAAAATATGAGGTTTAAGCTGAAATATGACACAGTTTTCCCCAGGACCATCACAAACAGGTTTTTCCCTTCCTTCCCAAGGCCGGGCAGGACCATCCCTGCCCAGGCAGGGGACAGCACGAGGCAGTTGGTTTAAGGAATGCCTCTGGCAGCCGCTTCTGCTGCTGAAATCTCTGGATCTCCATAAAGGATCTTCCCCCTCCATAAAGCACAACCTGTGTTTGGAGTGTTCAGAGCTGTGGGTTTGAGCTGCAGGATTAATTAAATTCTCCTGGGGAAGGAATCGGTCCCTGTTGCCTCTTCCTGATCCTAAATCGTGGGTTGTTCTGCTGGAAATATCCCCTGCCCTCAGCTGGGGGGACACATTCTCATGGGGGCCTCCTTGGGGCAAACACTTGGACCCAAATAGAGGATCCCAAATCAGTGGGACATGCTGGGCTTAACCCAGAACTGCTGCTCAGGCACAGAGTGAGGATAAATCTGTTTTCTTACCTCGAATCCTGGACTAAAACCATCATTTTTTCTGGGTATTTTTTACCAGTGCTGGAGTTTAGGAGCAGGGAGGGGAACCTCTGCTCCTTCCTGCAGGATGGTTCCCAGAAAATATTGTTATACATTTGTTTATTGAATTAAAACACAATGTGATGCTCTCCGAGGCAATTCCTGCGTGAAGGCAGGCACAAATAATGGAAACACATCTTGTGCAGTTATTTGTCTGAGGAAAATGCTTAATGCATTGTGATATCCCACTTGAACTGGAGTCCAGGATCCTGCATTCAGTGCATTAAGCTGTAACTCAATTATCCCAGAAGCTGGAGTCCTAATGAAGATCTGAGGCTGCAGGAATCAGTGGGAAAAAACAGTCTTTGTTCCCAAGATCCCAGTCAGAGCAGGGTCTGTCCTGCTTTTCTGGGTGCAGAGAGGAGGAGCTGTTGTGACACACAGAGGGGGTGGTTTTAAACAAAAGGAGGTTGATTTAGGTGATAAAAGGAAGTTTTTTTACCCTGAGGGTGGGGAGGCCCTGGCACAGGGGCCCAGAGAAGCTGTGGCTGCCCCTGGATCCCTGGAAGTGTCCAAGGCCAGGTTGGAGCAACCTGGGACAGTGGAAGGTGTCCCTGCCCATGGCAGGGCGTGAAATGAGGAACTTTAAGGTCCCTTCTGACCCAAACCATTTTGGGATTCTGTGTAGCAGAAATGGTGTTTTTCTGCCAGGCAATATCCCATAAAATCTAACATTTGATGGGAGGGAAGAGTAAAGGAAAAGCTGCAGCAACACCCTCATGAGATGGGGCAGTGGGGCACCCAAAATGCTTCACACCAGCCCAAATCAGCCTGGGTAAAGGAGCCCAGGTCCACCAAAACTTGTGGTCCTGGAAAAGATCTGCAGGAGAAATTGGGAATCGGGGTCTCAAGAGCTCTTGATACAGACCCTCTTCCTCAGCTGTGCTGGGGAGCAACCCCAGGCCCACCTGAAGGGCGAGGACCTGTCTGGTTCCCAGCCCTGAAAAATTTAATGTAAAGAGCAGGAGGAGACCAGAGATGATCCTGAAAGCTGTAAAAGCTGATCTTTGCTCTGCCTCTTCCCCTCCTCCCTAGAAATTGGGATTTGAATGCACAGAGAGCATGTGCACATCAGCTATTCCCATGGCAGCAGCCCTTTGGTGGCATGGGAAACGTTTCCAAGGATGCCACCATTTACAGTGTCTTTCTCCAGGCTGGATGCTCCGTATCCCAGTATCATGCAGTTCTGTATTCCCTCTGCCAGAGCCTCAGGGAGGTGCTCTTTCAGTGCCTGCTGTTGCTCCTTGTGTTGCTGCTACAGCTGTAGGAATAATATGCTTTATTGATGGCTTTTTTTTTCCTGTTGGGATGGCATAAATATGTATACACACATCGGGAGCGTGTTTATACGAGTGGAAATTGTTGCTAAGCCCCAGCCCAAGGACGGCATTAAAACGAAGCTGATTATTTTTTAAATAGAGACATAGAGGGCTGACATTCAGCTCCTCCAGGATCTGCCTCTATTTGCATTTTTAATCTGTTTCTAAAGTCCAAATGCATCAGCATGGGATGAACACAGGGTCCAAACCCAGAGTCTGGAGTGGTGACAAACTGGAAAATTGTCCCGAAATGTGGTGCTCTCCAAACTCCTGTTTGGCTGCTGTGGGAGAGGGGGGACACTGGGCTGGGCTGTGCTCGGAGCAGGTCCTGTCCCTTGTCTTTTTGGCTGTTGAATTCACACCAATTTTGCTTCTTTCTGGGCAGCGGGGTGGATGTTCCTGGAAACAGAGCTGTCAGTGGTTGTCCCTGGGATTCCCGAGGATGGACCCTTCCTGCCTGCACCCGACACGTGTCCCTGTGCTGCTTTCTGCTGTCAGCGTGGCTTGACTGGCAAAATGACCCCTCTTGTTGTGCAGAGAGGAGGCCACAGTGCCTTGGCAGTGTAATCATGTCAGGCTGTCTCTTACAGCAAAGAGGGCAGCAGGGATCAGCTGGAAAAGCTGCCCACGGTCCCTGAGCCGGATCCATTGGCTCCTCCAGCTCTGCAGCTCGTTCCCACAGCAGGGCTGCAGTGTAAGCCTGGCCTAAATACCCTTAGGAAGGGGAGGCAGAGTGTTGAGTGGGGGGTTCTTGTAGTATTTGGTGTGGAAGGTGAGGAGGAGACAGAAAGGAATGGCTGGAAGTGGCTTCAGGGTGTGATGAAGAACCTGCTCTGGCTGTCCCAGTGTCTGAAAACTTCCCCACTTCTCTGGAAGTGTTCAAGGACGGGGCTTGGAGCAACCTGGGAGAGTGGAAAGTGGAATGAAAGGATCTCTGAGGTGCCTTCAACCCAAACCATTCTGGGAGTCAGTGATTTTTATGATTCTTGGAATGCTGAGACCTGCCTTGTTTCAGGACTGAGGCCTCCCTGCTCCTCTTCTCTGATATTCTGGGTTTTATCTTATCTCAGAGCAAAGCCACTCTTAAAGCACAGAGGTGCTTCTCTAGGACTCTCATCTGGGATTTTGTGACAGAGGTTTTCTGAGCTGTGACCCGGCTGCCACCAGCTTTTTTTTGGGAGATTGTTCCCTGGGGACAGAGTGATCCCTTACAGATGTGCCAAGAGCCGAGAAAGGGAGGGAGCAACCAGAGCTTGCTCAGATCCCTCTGCAGCATCAGCCGGGAGAGGGAAAGGGTTGGGAAAGAGGGAAAGCGCAAACATTTATCTGGTTTCACATATAAATCTGTTTTAATTGTTGTCAGGCGTCATTCAGGGATTTTTTACAGTGAGGGTGGGGAGGCCCT
>VZRE01012690.1:0-18182 GCA_013396775.1 Cephalopterus ornatus | reverse complement strand
TTTTCCCTTTCCTCCTCGTCTTCCACACTAAACCATGACTGGGTGCCTTTGATATTAGATCTTCAGATTATATGGAAAGGTTTAATTGTTTTACAAAAACAAAGCAGAAACCTGGCAATATACACAAATTGTTACATTCATATAGTATATGCACCATTTGGGAAGTCCCGTGATGTCTTCCTACAAACGTATCAGTGCAAGGAAGTCTGAAGAATATGTGCTGGCAAAAACAAGCAGTTACCAAAGGTGTTAGGAATTCCTAGACTTTCTACTCTAAGGTTTATATTGTACATTGTAGTAATAAATTTGGGGTTTGTTTCAAACTGTAAGTCATTATTCTTGCTGGTTCTGAGCTGGAGGGAGTGGTGGGGTATTGATGGAACCTGCCCTTCACAAATTACTTCTCAAAGCCAGAACAATTGACTGTTTATTTTTACAGAGTTTTATGTTTTGTGTTGCCTTTCTTGGCAAAGTAAAGGTATTTTCACACCTGAAGAACAGGATGACATCCAGAGGAACCTGAGCAAGCTCAAGAAGTGATCCTACAGGAATCTTATAAGGTTTAATAAGATCAAGTGCAGTGTGCTGCGTCTGGGTCAGGGCAACCCCTGATATCACTACAGGCTGGGGGATGAACAGTTTGAGATCAGCCCTACTGAGAAGGACTTGAGGGTGCTGGTGGATTAGAGGCTGGACATGACACAGCAATGTGCACTTGCAGCCCAGAAAACCAACTGTATCCTGGGCTACATCAAAAGGAGAGTGACCAGCAGGGTGAGGGAGGGGATTCTGCCCCTCTACTCTGCTCCGGTGAGACCCCACCTGGAGCGCTGCATCCAGCTCTGGCGTCCTCAGCACAGACAACATTGACCTTTTGGAGCAAGTCTAGAGGAGGGCCAGAAAAATAATTAGAGGCATGGAGCACCTCTCCTACAAGGAAAGGCTGAGATAACTGGTTTGTTCAGACTGGAAAAGAGAAGGCTTTGGGATGACCTAAACACATCCTTCTAATATCTGAAGGGGCCTACAAGAAAGATGGAAAAGGACTTTTTACAAGAGTATGTAGTGAAAGAACAAGTAGGAATGGCTTCAAGCTGAAAGAGGACAGGTTTAGATTAGATAGGAAAAAATTCCGTACTGTGAGGGTGGTAAGATACTGCAAAAGGTTGCTCACAGAAATTGTGGATGCCTCATCCCTGGAAGTGTTCAAGGCCAGGCTGCATGAAGCTCTGAGCAACCTGGTCTAGTGAAAGGTGTCCCTGCACATGGTGAGCAATGTGGAACTAGATGATCTTGGTCACTGCCAACCCAAACCATTCTATGAGTCGATGATTTTGGTAATACAGTTACATATAAATTGTTAAAAGTCATCTTAAAAGAAGAAACATAGTACAATTTTATGCAGCCTTTTTGGTTCAATTATTTCCTTCTTTTACCGTCTCATATGATTTTTTGTTCTCCTTTCCTACATAGAACTTGTTCTGACATTACTGTCTTATCAGTATGTTTCATCATCTTGTTAAAAGTGAGCTGTATTAAAATTTAAGAATATCACCTGTGTGTACCAACTTCTTAAGCATTATTTAAAGTCCCCTTCCTGCCAATCGGTTTATCAAAAACGGTTATGTACTGAGTGTGAAAAGATGTTTTCTCTTTCTTCTTTCAGACTGGAAATGATAACCTGCATACAAATGATGAGCAGGAACTCAGAAGAGATAAAGAAAGCTATCTCTGTGCAGTGTGTCTGGATATTTATTTCAATCCTTATATGTGCTATCCATGTCACCACACCTTTTGTGAACCTTGCTTAAGGATGCTTGCCAAAGACAATCCAGCCAGAGCTCCATGTCCACTGTGTCGCACTACAGTTGCCAGAGTATTTTTCCAAACAGGTATAAAAAGGAAAGTTTTTACAATATTAAAAAATATTTGTAGCTTTCCATCCTATGTGCATGCAGAGCAAATTTTGGTGATGTTAATCCACTGTGAGATTTTTGTTCCATTTAATTCCTCCTAGGTCCATTTCATGCAGGCTCTCCTCAGTTCAAGAAACTATTCAGGATGCATACTGTTAAACTTTCGAGTTTAAAAGTGAGATTCTAATATTTTATATTTCTTTTGTTTCCTTTTCCTAAACAAACTCTAAACAAAATAAACATTTTTCAAGCTATTCTACCAGAGAAGTATTTTGAAAATTACTAACTTAATGGCACACAAGAAAATGCTCTTTTTTTGATTTTATGGCTTTAATTTAGACACAAGTGAAAGTAAAGACTGGCAGGACTACAGAATCCTCTTGACTAATCTCAAGTTCTCCCTTTCTGGCCTCTTGCACCCTCATCTCTAGTGTTCCTGACTTTTAGCAGTAGGAAAACATGGTGGATAAGGAGTGTTTGATATTTATGAGGTATAGGAATAGAAGAGGGTAGGTAGTGCTGTAGATGAAATATCTGGAACAGCATGAGTCAGTATGTCCAGAGCTTAAATGGTAGATTCAAGTACCATTGATAAAATTGCACTATGGTATCTGGAGCTAGGTCATTTACAGTACTTAAGACTGTGCATAGATAGGTCACAAAGTAATGGCAATGACTCAGCCATGCAGGAGTGTTTGTTTCATTTTACATGCTGCAGAGATCTTGTAGAGATCCTCTTTAAACTGTTGCGAGTGCTGTTATGATGACAGGTTAGGCATGCAGTATGATTTCACATTGATCAGCAGAACTGCCCACCTTCTATTTCTGGTTGTGCACAGACTCTTCTTCAGAGACATAACTTTGTATAATGGCAGACCAGTTTGAGGAAATGACTGGGAATAATAAGACCTCATTTGAGTGGAAAGGAGTAATTTTTTAGACAAACCAATTGCCCCAAAATGATTCAGTGGGCAGCTGCTGGTGGGCAGGGATAGGGACTTTCTATCCCTCCACAGGCTGCACTGCAGAGAAAATGGATGGAAAGCTGCAGCCTGACCACTCTCAGCACCCTGCCTGGTTGGTGTATAGAGTTTCAAGCTGTTTCATGTAATTTCCTTAATGTTTACTCCCTTGGATTTGATGCATAGATGAAGTGTGTTTTTTTTAGGGCTATTTAAATTTAGAGAAAGATACTCAACGGATTTGCTGCAGAAATATACTACCAAGAGAACACAAAGGGAGAATAAAGATGCTTCCTAAAATGTATTTGGAAAACTTTTCAACATATTTAAAGTACAGACATTAAAGTTAAATGTTAGCAGGATTATTTGTAGCCTTTAAATACTTAATATACAATGTGTAAAAATGCTTGGTGGAAGCAAATGAAGAAGAGGAGCCAGACTCTTCTGAGTGGTGCTCACTGCCAGCACAAGAGGCAGTGGGCACAAATGGAAACACATGAGACTCACCTGAACACAAGAAAACACTCCTTTTTCATGTGAGGATGGTCCAGCAGCCTCGTCAGAGAGGCTGTGGAGTCTCCATCTGGGTACTCAAAGCCAAACCAGACATGGTTCTGGACAACCTGCCGCAGCTGAGCCTGCTTGAGCAGGGCGGGCTGGACTAGTTTTTCTCAAAACATCTCTTCCAACCTAACCCATTCTGTTAAAATATTAAAAAGGTATGTAGTTTTTTGAGGAAAAGATGTATGTGACTAAAGAGGAAATATAGTGTCATAAATATGTAAGTAGAGTCTACTGTAAATAGAGAACCATAACAGTATATGAGATGTTTAGTATTAACAACTTCAGAAGAGAGAAATCAGCAGCTATTTGTATATTGCCATTTCGTGCATAGCAATATATGCTTTATTTAGCAATATATTTAAAAATAGATTCACTAACTTTGTTTTGTTATATGTACATTAAGAAAAATATTTTGAAACTTCCCAGTGCATAACATACTGAATAGGTTTTAAATGAACCAAGGAATATTGATGATGATATCATATCCTTAGAGAAATTAGTAAAATCTATATATTAAGAAGATGGATATGCCAGACCAGTGTAAAGGATAGTGTGGGGTTTTTTCACGCAAAAGACTTATTAAGCCTTTTAAAAGTTATGCTAAAGTCACTGCTGCTGTAAGTTTGTGCAGGCAGTAAATCGAAGTTGCCAGTATTCTCTACATATGTCTTCAATGCTGCAGCTGGGATAGCTTATTTCCCTCACTAAACTTATTCTGGGTACTTTCTGCAGCTTTCCATTTGTATATCTGCATTTCATTTTACAAGGATATGTCAAAAATAAAAAAATTCATCCAAATAAATTTGCTTTTTAGCTTGTACAGTTTTGCAAATCGAACATAATGGCAACAGAGGGAAGCATGTAACATGTCAATAAAAGATGAAGGCCAGCAGGTCAATTATCCATCGATTATGAGGAGTGTTAAACTGAGAGCTCCAAAGTCGGATTTGGCACATGAGGGTACTTCATCTGGCCTGTTGCCTTGATCAACCAAGCTTCTTTTACCCTTGAGCAGGAGTTGCAGTCCGGAGGGGTTGTTCTGATGGTGTCCACCACGCATTCCCATCTTTCTTAAAGGCTTTCTTAGAAGCCCTTCTCCCATCAGAATGAACTCACACCTGATCAGATGACAGGGTGCCCAAAATACATCTAAGACAGTGGCTTTTGAGCTGATGACACCAACCCACTTCAAATAACTATCTCTTTTAAATGCCTCTCATATCAGAGGAGTGAGCTTCTGCACTTTCATTCATATAAAGTTTCATTTATTTTGTTTTCAGCAAGGGCCAGATCTGACAGTCATGTACAGTAAATCTGCCACTTCAGAGAAATGCAGATTCAGGGTAGTGGTTGTGCACAGGAGGTTCAGGTATGTGGCAGGAAAAGTGTTACGTATGTACAGAAAGACATGTGACTCGGCCAGCCTGAGGGGATCTTTCATTAAAAGCCAAACCAAGCAACCTTGGTCATCACCACTGCCTTTTCTGAAATCAGGAATAAGATGCCTCACCAGAAGTTTCAGTGTTTAAATTTGGACAACAAAGCTGAAAGAACCATGTCAATTTTCATGGCCTGTAGAAGGAAGTTAAAATATTCTCTGACGATGCTGTGAGAGGCAAGCCGAGTCTCATCAGAATCTGAGATACAAGGATTTGGGTATTTCTGTGCTCTTCATTTATTATGTAGCCTCATTCCACCTGCATTTTGACATGGTGAAATAAAGGATAATTTTAGAATAAGACCAGCATGGGGTTTTTTCTTTAAATATGCTAATGTCTTCTGCTTATATACACAAAGTTATGAGAACCAAATGGTATTTGGAATTTTTTCTTCTTTTTCTGCTCACAAAAAGCTTAGCCAGAGGAAAAGATTTTATCCTTTCATAAAATATTTATTATTTAAAAAGTATGTACCATTGCAGGGGACCATATAAAGTAATAATACATAAGACTTCTCAAAAACCCGTGAATGTCTTTTTTTATTTGAAGATACAGAAAGAATTATAGTAGCAGCTGCTATTAGTATTTATCTAGAGCTGTGTTGGTTTGGAGGGCCAAACTGGGCAGGGCTTTCAAGTTTTTCCTGTTAACTACTACCTTATGAACCCTGTTTGTTATCAGCAGATCAATTCTGTAGTAGGAAAATATTGTTATTTTTAAACTGTTTTCCATTGTATTGCTATGGATAGACGAGTTTGGCAGTTTTGAGTTGTAATCCATGTGGATATTTCCCCAAATTATACCCCGAGAAGCTTTTGATTTCTTGAGATTAGTAAATTATGTCAACTTTTGCAATGTGTCATGACTCATTCTACAAATGTGTTCTTAATTCTTGTTAATCCAGGGCATTTTAAAAAAAACTCAAAAAAAATTTCAGACTCTTCCCTTTTTTTTGCATTACTGAGTGTTGCTGAGTGGTGGTATTAAACAAAAAGCAGTATGAACTGAGAATTATTACCACAGTCAGTTTGATAGATGTCATTGTTATTTGTAGAGGTCATCATAGTTTTGTAAGTTAAATAACATGATTTATTACATACCTTATTTTGGCAGAATTTGACATCATCTTTTCTAAATTTTTTTTTCCAGAGGAAAAGAATCAAAAAAGATACTGCTCTTGCTATATCTGAAAATGCTTGGGTTAATGTGATTTAAAAAAAAAAATTAAGAGGTGTTAGAAAAAGGATTACACAGTAAATAAGGCATTTTTATTTTGTAGTATAAATTTAAGCCAGTTCTTGCTCTATTTACAGAATTGATGTATACATTCTTTCCCCTTAATTATTATAGAACTGAATAACTCTACCAGATCTTTTTTCCCTGCGGAATATTTGAAGCTAAAGGAAAATTTTCAAAAATCAAATTCTGCAAAATGGCCTCTACCAAGTTGTAAGAAAACCTTCAGAGCTTTTGAAGGTAAGGTTTTTAATTTTTTCCTAAACATCATTCAGTCTCAAGTATAGTATTTGAAAATAAGTCTCTGGCTAATACTTGCCATGGGAAAACATTCTTAAAGTAAAACTAAGTTTAATTCTTCTGGGTGATTCGTACACAGTACTCTGAATCTAAAACTAAACTGCAAATTGTAAAAAGACAATTTGCATATGTACCTTTTCATTTATTCTTAAATCTTCAATTTGTGCACATTATCAAGATAATTGTAGCCTCCTGTTTAGAGAAATTTCTGTCTGTACAGTGGTATACAGAAAATTGCTCTAGGAAAAAAGTTGCTAGTTCTGAGTGTGGTCAATAAAGACCTTTAAAAAAAAAATCAGATTCAGTGTTTTATGAAAGAAGTCATATAAAATTTTAGAATAACATATATTGTTCCATATTTCTTTTTTAATACATACAAAGTGGAGTAAAGGATATGGGTGTTTCAGTTTTGTTTTTGCTTATTATATGAAGAAAGCTCAGTCTTCTTGTTGCTACTTCAGCGCTTAAATATTTTCATGATTATTAACTGGTTGTTAACTGAAAAACATTTAAGTTAGACTGCTGAAATGTAGGATTCACTATCTACCTATATTTCCCTGTTTTCAGTCTAAATGGCCTTTCTTCACCAAACCTCCTCTACATTTACTTACATAGTTACTTATGTATCCTTTCTGTGGTGCTGAGTCTTCCTAGCAGATATATTTTTCCTGTTTGTAAGAACAGTATAAATTGCTTCTAAAAGTACATGGAAAAAGTAAAACAGGACATGCATTCCTTATGAGTCTACCCAGGCCTTTGTAAAAGTGAAATTTGATATGCTGTGATACTCCACTTCTAAAACTATGCCATGCAAGGTTATGATTTGACACTGAAAATAATGAGAAATACTCCTGGCTAATTAAAAAAGAGCAGACTTGAGAAGTTTGAGGCAGGTGATCTTTGGTATTACTTAGAGAGAAGGCTTTTGGCAGGACAAACTAAGATGAGTATTTATTTTCTCTAACAGAGTGTTGATGCTAACCTTATTGGTTTATTGTAATATATATTATGTATGTGACATGGTTCCTATATGTTCTGTAGTGTCATATGAATTATGGCTTTTATACATATGAAAAGCTACAATGCTGAGCATTTTACAAAGCATAAATAATTAAAAATAAAAGGAAGATGTGGAGAGATCATACTGCTTCAGTGTTGTGCTACATGAAATTGGTCATGTTGTTCTACAAAGGTAATTCTAAATGATGGAATTATGTGTCTCCAGACAGTAGCCTAAAAGTCCCACATGGAATGGGATCATGATTAGATCTAGTTAATAGAAAACTCAAACCACATCGCTGTCTGAAACTTTGTCTTTGCATTCTTAAATAAGTGTCGCTGCCATGTCTGTCTCTTCTGACTTTTGTTTATTTGAATAAAAGCTCCTGCAGGTTTGTGTCAATTCAAAATGCAAAGATATAATATTTTTTCTTCCTGGACTGATTTTTGGGGCTTGCATCTAAATTGTGCTTGCCAGCATCTAAAGTTCCATATTTGGTTTTCTTTGCTTGTGTTCCCTGCCTCAGGAGGCTCTCAGGGACTTTGCAGGCATGAAAGACTGAGAATGGTGGCAGCAAAGGTCTTCTGACACAATATTAGATTCCAAAACAAATGCAAACTCTAATATCACTGAGAGCGGAAGGGATAAAGAGGGTACTTAGATTAATTTTCTTTTAATTAAGAAGTTAACAGCCTAATAATATATCAGAATTGCAGAAGTCAAAATATAAAGAATGGGAAGAGGAATAGAGGGTACATGAGTAGAGTGACTGGAGTGAAAAGGGATAAGATTACAGTCCCTAGAAAGCAATGAAAACATGCAGGTTTGAATGTGAAAATAAATGCCTCTATATACTGCATTGTCAAAGAAGAAATTTTGTAACCCTGTTATAAATGTATAGAGCCTTTTGCCTCCAGCAGGTTCACTGTTCATCGAGAATCTAGCAGCTCTTTTCAAACTTTGTATGATCCCCATGTGACAAACCTCATCCACAATAACATTTTAATACTCCAGACATAAAAATGGTAAACATTGAACAGTAAATTACTCATTAGAGGTACTTGATAAAATCAAACCTCAGATTAGATTGGGATGTGAGGAGAGAAAGATAGCTCTTGAGAAGTCTAGATTATGTACAAGATCTATCAGTTTAACTAATTTAGGCTCCCTGAATGTCCCAGGACTGCTAGATTAAATCAAACATCTTTTCTTTTTCCTTACGTTTTTTCCTGAACTGATCCACTGAGCCAAATATATTTGGTAGTCTATATATGTCTTCTTTTACATGATATTTTCCTCGAGGAATGTAAAATTATCTTTTAACTAATAAAAAACACGAACAACCATTGCTTTTGAATTCTTATACCAATAGTAAGAAACCTCAGCACTGGAGCACTTTTGGGTTTTCAAACTGATGAAAATTGTTTCAAAATAGTTTGTCCTTATACTGCACTGTATTTTTTTTCAGTTAAAATCATTAACAGAATTCCCTCTTCTTTTTTTCATGAATATCACTTATGGCGTTGCTCCATATGTATGGTATCCTTTATTTGGTCAAGGATAGGTGAGGCATAGGTTAATGATAAAATGAATATGCTATTCAAGAATGAAAGCAATTATTCTCTTACCATTCAGATTTTTAATATATGTGGAAGTTAACAATCTAATTTTAGATATTCTAAAATATCTTCTGTTTCATATGAGATAAACTACAATATTATATTACTCTTTTGATTACTGGTAACTTTAAGAAAACATAATTGTACAATAGAAATAACATATCAAGTAATGGTTTCCTTAAATAGATTTTAAGATAGATAAATAGTATAGTTTGAATAGGAAAGTTAAATAGCAAATACACTCAATTGGATCCTGTTGTCATATATTCATAGTGTAATAACATCATATGTGTGGTCTTTATATGCCATTAAGTGGAATTGCATTCTTTCAGCACTGTACAGTCAAAGAAAGTTCACAAACTAAGAGTAAGTCTCCAAAAGTAATTCAATACCAGAAATGTAGACTAAAAGAAGTGATTAAGATAACTTAAATTGAAAATACAATACGTGACAGTGACTTTGATGTAGTCAAGTACAGAAATTAAAAATTACTGAGACAGTTAGTGCAGTGGGCCTAAAAGTGTTATTTCAAAAGCTTTTGCATAAATCTGAAATAGAAACACCTTGAAGAGATACAGGATACAGTAGTCAAGCTAGTGATGGTAGTGTTCTAGAAGGGTGCTGGCTGCCTACATATAGAGGAAGATTGTAGATATTGCACAAGATAAGTAAATAGTGAGGTGTTCAGAACGGGAGAATGGGCTTATGAAACCTCTGAGTTATAGCTGTTGGTGACTGTTTAAAGTTATAATTATTCCTAGGCTAGTGGGAAATTCCTTCCAATTCTTATTGTTGCTAAAGCTTTTATTTAAAATATGGAGATTAAATTGAAAGCCTGTTTAAAAATAGAATAATTATCTCTACCTTTTTTTTTACATATTTAATCTAAAAAACATCCCCCCAATGAAATCTGTGCAGGTTCTTTATTGATCTCATTTGTTTAGGGACTTAATAAAAAGCACTGCTGGTTGAGTGTTTCTTAGGTCTTTGTCATTTTGCTGATTTGTCAGTACTTGGACCCTAACTTTTGCACCCACTTTCCTTGCCTATAAGTCCTTTTGGCTCCAACTGGTAAAAATGCAAGACTGATTTCTTGATTCCAAGGTCCCCCTTGGGTCCCGTGGAGCAGCTGAGCTGGAATTAGCATTTATGCCTTTCCTTCTGCACCTCACCAAGCAGAAGTCAATCTGAAAGAAAATGAAAATAGAATGGAAAGGCAACTTTAAGGTACAAAGCTCAGTGCCATACAAAGATATCTTCAAATTCAGGACTGCCACTTTCTGTCCCTGCTTTTTTTTTTCCAACATTGCTAGTACAAAACACTGTTTAAGTATCAATAGCCTTGTTTATCTTTTAAGCTGTTTTGCAGAGGTTGTTCTTCAGAAACTTCTTCAGAGTCACGCTCTCATTGGAAAGGATGTTTCATAACCTTTTTCCAGTCCTGAAGCACTAGCCTGTGTAGGAGAGTAATTTACTACTCAGAAATGATGGTTGCTTATTTGTCTCTATTGGTTCATCAGTGCACTGAAGGGAAATCTAATCTATATGTGTCATCAAGATTGCTTGTTTCCATTAAGCTGTGATATTGTAAGACTGCTGTACCAGGGATACTGATAGCTGTAATTATGCAACACCAAGGATTGGTGATAGAATGGCTATGGCAAAAAAGCATACTATAGCCTTTCCCTGTACATTTCTTGACATGTCCCTCAGTGGATATTAGATTGGCATCTTTAATTCTGCTTGGGGAACCAAGTGTTCATACTGGTCAGTAAGACAAACTAAGAACATCTTGGACCTCTCATGCAGCCACAGTCCAACAGCTGGGACCAGCTGTTTTGGGTTCCAAAAGGGACTCAAGTGAACTTGTAGGGGATTTATTGTATTTTTGACCCTACAACATGCAAGTTCCTGAAGTCTTTTAAGAAAGTCCTTTTCTGAAGATACTTGAAAAAACATAGCATTAAAAGATACCAAACAGAGAATGGAAATTAATTTTTCTCCCTGAGGGACATTTTATGGGTTCTGTATGGGTCTGTATTACAGTTTGAACTATCTGGCATACTTTTTACAAGATATGGAAGCAATACCATGCTAACAGTACTGAAATATTTAGGATAATAAAAATTAAAAACAAGTGCAAGCAGTAGCAGAAGACTGTCTTGGTTCTGAGTGATCTTCAGGAATGTTTACATTGTTTTCCTTTCGTCACAAAATGAGGTAGTTAACTGGAAGGGTACAGAGAAGATAAATTTGAAAGTCAGTTTTAAATTGTTCCCTGGTGAGGAATATGTAAATAGATTAGAATGCTTCACACAAAACAAGAGATTACTAAAGAGGGAGGATGATTGCGGTAGTTGAAATCATGAAAGGCATGACAGAAGTGTATGGGGTGCTGTTATTCACTGTCTCATAATAAAAGAACTAGAGAGCATTAAATAAAATTATCATTACCCCAAAGCATGGGTTCAAGTAATGACAGATCCTTGGAAGAGAAATGTATTAAAGTGTACTAAACTCAAAGATACCACATTTGTCTGCAGAGATCCTGGAACTGCAAGTCCCTGAGACTTGCCCTGTTCTTACTTTTTTCATCGCTGTTCACTAGTTCCTCTTAATTTGACTTGTCAGAGGAAGAATGACAGGTAGGAAGACCTTTACTCTACTCAGTATGCCTCTTCTTATGAGATGTCCTACAATTTGATTACAGTGGTGTTTTCCATTACAATTTTAATTTAGGCATCATAAGAAGATTTTATTACATTTATAAGATCACAAAAATATTTACTATTTGCTCTCTAAAGACAGTTGAGAACAAGACATAATCCTAGTTAAACCACTCTAGGTAAATTTTGAATTACTAGCTTTTTGAAGTGGTAGTTTCATCACCACCAACTTGTTTAGAGCATATAATATCTCTTGGTCTTAATTTTTTATGTTTTGTGTAAAATTCTCATGTGGTTAGCTCAGGTCATGATTGGTCTCTGTGAACAAGTAGAAGAGTCAGATTGAATATACCTTCTCAAAGAAGCAACGGATGAGCAAACAGCAAAGTAAATTCAGGAGACCTTTTGTGAATATCATAGCTGAGTAGATAAAGATGAGTGTTTGAAATGGCAACAGAAAAAATCAGAGATAACAACCATTACATAACTAATCAAGGATTAAAGGAAGGATTTTTTAACTGTTCATAATTTTATTTTTTAATTTCAAATAGCTTCTTTCTTGTTAAGTTTTTTTGTAACTCTGGTTTGTTAAAATTTATGTTTAATTTTCTGTTGAACATCTATGAAGACTTTTAGACAGCACTTTCTGTAATACCTTGGTTATCTTCCTAAAAACTGGTTAAGTACTGTCAGCATCAGAAAACTTTCAGTTCAGTAAAACTGTGCCAGCTTTCTCAAGATACAGTCTTGTGCTTTGTATTTTTCATTCTCTGGAGAAATTAATATTTCTTTTGTTTGCTCAGATGGGAAAGAAGAATTTTGGCCGTTGACATTAACTAAAGCTGAATATGACTTTGTTGAAAGACAATGGTGTGGCTCCAAGATAGGTAATTTACCAGTTTCTCTGGAGAAATTGTTGCCAGATTTGCAAATTAACTAAATATTTTGTGTGGATATTCACAGCCTTGTCTTACAGAGGGCTGTGGTAAGGCCCTGGCATGCCTGTCTTGGGTATTCCCTCTTACCATTGTTGTCGCACTGTCCCTGTCTTAAAATAAGTAGGGCCAATTCATGATTTTTTTGTAAGAAATTATTTGTGTTACTGTATACCTATGCATGGTATTGCATTAAAATTAGCTTAAAACATTAAAGCCTTAAGCAGTGAAAGGGTTGTAACAGCAGTTTATAACCAAACTCTGAAAAGTTTTTGTTAAATCATCATTAGGATTAAATTATTAAGTTTGACAAAACATAGCAATCATGCAGGTCAAGAAATAAGCATCCAGAGAGAATTAAGGAGTTTGCCAAGTAGTGTTCACACTAGAGACAAGAATCAGTACAAGATACTTTTTAATGCTATTTTACACTTACTCAGCCATCTTGAGCTGTTATATTAAGTCTATACGTAAACATCAATAGCTTTTGCTTCTCTATATATTGTATGGTAGTAGTCTGTAAAAATGGAGCCTAAATGAATATACATAGTAAGAGAGGAGTTATAGGGAAGAACGAAATGGGAGGTAGGTGATGTCATTACAGCAGTTTGATACAAAAGAGTATAGACTTTTGTGATGATAACTTACCAAGGTTTGCTGGCAACTGAAATGTAGTATTTAGTCATCTGGAAACATAAACCTGCAACATGATTCTCAGAAATGTTCAGTGATAAAAGTAGGAACAGCAGAAGAGGGATGAATAATGTTGATAATGATGAGTTCAAGAACATAATGAGTAAGAGATTAGATTAAGAGACAGTGGAAGAGAAATAGAAAATAGATTAAAAAATAATAAGAAAATTTATAGATTCAGAATATTCTGAATACTTTTTAAAATTAACTTTTCTCATAAAATCTTGGTGCGCATACCACAGAAAGTTAAATACCTCAAGTTGCTGTTTGAGATTCCCTGGTTTTCATTGTCTGTGCAGTCATGGCAAGGAGAGAAGTTGTCCACAAGTTAAATTCACTGTTAAGATACAGTTTATGTACATGCAAATGTGAACAAAAATTATTACAACTCCCCATCTTAAAGGCATATTATGAAAATTACCTTAAATGTACTTTTTATGTCATCAATATAGATGTAAAAAACTTACCTTATAAATTAAAGGAAGGTATTTTATGGTCTAGAATGTATGCAAACTCTGCATTTAGAACTATGACATGATCTCACACAGAGACCATGCAGCTTCATTCCTTGTTATCAGTTATCAAGACTACATGGATTGAAATCGGAACAGGCATAGGGGAGGGGAAGGCAGGTAAAGAAGCAAGAATGTGCATTTCAATTACTGTTTATTGTTTTTATTTCATCTGTATATTTTATTTCATCTCGCTTAGCTAAAATTTGAAATAAAGCGGTCTTAAAGCAGAAGAGTGGGGTTTTCTATAAATAATTTTAAAAGGCTGTAATATAATATCCTTTCTATTTGGTGCTTAGAGTGTTATGGTTTAGCAGAAGAAAGAAGAAGCAAACAAACAGATAATTCCCCTAGTTACATTAAAAAAAGATCTGCTTGCACACTAGCTTTCAAAATTCCTTCAAGTCTTCTGACGTCAAGTTAGTTTTACGTTGTGACATATGGATTAATTACTCCTGTTTTAGTTTGTATCCTAGCAGTTAAGCTAGCCAATTAGCTTGTGAGTATTGATAATTATAGAGTAATCACAGATGATTATGTTTGTGATAATAATGGCAGACTATGTTTTCCAAGCTCATTCTGCCCTCCCACAGTTCACTTGTTTCTGGATTCCTTTATTTCCAGGAAAATAAACAGCCCAAGAGAGAAATCATAAGTCATCCTACTTTTTATTTGAATTTGTGAGGGGGACTGGATATAGTAGTCATTGAATATTTCTCATACAATTGGTATATATATTTCACATTTAATAAATGAGTGAAATTTTTAGTTATGCAAAATACTGTAAAATATGTATGCTTGCATTTAATCTGGCTTTATGGATTTTGGCATTAATGATCACCTTCAGAAAGTAGGACTTGGATTTTGGGGATGGAAAAGAAATGGAGAGATGTTTAGGCTGTCATGTAAGTTAAATCACACATGGATAAGATGTGGGGGTCAGTGAGAGCCTGTGGGTGAAATCAGAAGGGCAAGAGCAGAGAAATATTTAAAGAGAGCAAAGACAAAGTGAGAGGAGGGTTGGGGTAGGATAGCAAGGGAGATTTGAAAGATGATTTTGCAATGGAACAGGCCTTGAAAAGTTATGGTAGAAGTTTTAACATAGGAAAGCTGGAGGTTCTGGGTTCTGGTGTGCATCTTTAGGCAGGAAGAGTTTGGAAATTGATTCTCTCAAAATAAAAGAGATTTCTGAGACAACAGGTGTATGGAGCTGAAACACTGAGGCAAGAGAGTGGAAAGGTTCAAGCTTTTCGTGCAGGAGGAGGGGAAAAGCTAAAACTCTGGATATGAGAAGGTCAGAGGTTGCATTGAGTGGCCTTGATTTGGGGAAGGAGCAGGATGCTTTGGGAACTTGAGTTCGCTGGAGAGCTTGAGACTGAGTAAGAGCTTAGGATGTGAGATCAGGACTCAATGGGACATGCCTGCAGGCATTCACACAGGAGAAGTGCTATCCTCTCATAAACCTCTCTGCTGATACATGATGTTTCTTTGTTGGAAATACAAACTTATTTTAACTAGCAAATCTTGCAATTTAGCTATTATGTTAGCATAACCAGAATATGATGCTGCTTGATTTGTGTATGAGAGAAGGCTGCCATTTGAGCAAGAAGTTTGGGATGATACCTTATTCGTAAAAGCACCTGTATCCTTGAAGCGTTAAAGAATGCTTGGAAATTTTGGCCTTTCTCTCCATGTTGTCTGGTCTGCAGGTGACAGCACATTGGTAGGTTCAGTGGTGGGGCTGCTATTCAGAGAGAACAAAACAGGTTAGAGAACTGCAGGGGCTTCAGCAGGCAAGGACGCTTTTGCCAAGCACCTAAAAAGAAAACCAGACTAAAGCAGAAGATGTAAACTACAATGTAGAAGATCATGTAGCAAGCTAAATTGGGTTGTTGTCAGAATGCTACAGCAGTCTGTATAGTTAAGAAGATTCATATCTGATTTGGGAAAGTGCTACATATACAGGTGATAAAGTTTATTAGTGATATTATTCACTTCACTGATGAAAGTAAACATGAACTTGACAGCTAACAGTTCTCTTGATCAGTGACCTCAAGGAGGCAACAGAATACATTTTCATCAGGGCTGCGAAGGACAGCAAAGTCAGGGACAGATTGACAGACTCAGCACAGGGCTGCCATTCAGAGAGACGTAGACAAGCTGCAGAAATGTGCTAAAGGAACTTTGTGAAATTCAACAAGGACAAATGTACCTGGGAAGGAAGAGCCCCTGGCAATGAGACAGGTTGGGCACTGACAGCCTGGAGAGCAGCTCTCTGGAAAGGACCTGGGCTTCCTGATGGGAGAGCAAGCTGCATGTGAGGCTGGAAGTGTGCCGTCAGCAAAGGCGGCCAGCAGCATCCTGGGCTCTATGAACTGCAGCATTATGTATGAACAGCAGTAGATGAAGCTTTTATCCCCTACTACTCAGCACACCACATTTAGAATACTGCAGTTTTGCCTAGCAGAGGGTCATCAGAATGCTCAGGGGCTTGGAGAACCTGACTTGTAAGGAGAGGCTGATGGAGCTGGCTTGTTCAGTTTGGAGAAGGGTAGGCTTTGGGGAGGATCTCCAGTCAGCCTTATCATACCTAAAAGGAGACCACCAGGAGATTACAAGCCAGCTGTTCACAGTGGTGCATGGCAGGAGGATGAACATCAATGGATATGAAAAGTTCAGAGTGCAAGTAAGGAAAACGCTTTCACTGTGAGGACAGTCAGATGATGGAGCAGTTGCCCACAGAGGCTCTCCATCTCCATAATGCATAATATTCACTATGTTGTGCTGTATATTGCCACTTCAGAAAAGTTATCTGGATAATTCTGTGATTAGCTTTCTGAAAACATTCCATGTACAGCCATAGTCAAAAGGTAAGCAGGAATTTTTAGAATTGTAGCAAAATGGAAAGCATTGTGTCATTGTCGAGATTTGTGGTGATCCCACATCTCCAATTTTGCATATGATTTTAGATTATATCACCCTAGAGAAGGATAAAGCAGAGTGAAGCATAATAATGAAAGGATGACCAGAAGTATAAAAGCTGTTCCATACAAAGGAAATTTAGAAGTTCTTTTGTTTGGAAAGGATATTACAAAAGAGAGATACAAGAGACCGGTGCAATTATGAATAACATAAAGATGTTTTAGGAAAGATTGTTCCCTGTCTCTCATAGTCATTCTTGCATTAGCAATTATATCAGTCATAATAGAGATAGAGCACAACAATTGACGCTGTGGAGTCAGATGTCCACATTTGCATGTGGGGCAACTTACTTGCAATCCCCAGGGCTCATTAGTGGTTGAACATTATTACTGGAACACATAGGAGCTCTTAGAGCTCATCTTCTGGTTTAGTTTCACCTGAAAGGAAATAAATTTATTTGCTCCACCAAGGGACACAAAGTGCAGTAAATGGAGGCAATATGAAATCTGGTTCTAAAGCACGCAGAGACACATGTAAGAAAAATAAAAACCCATCAATACCATTTTAATACAATGTTCCAAAAACAGCTTCCAAAGCACTAGGGCCCTAAGGTGCCTGTTGCTGTAAGGGCACATATGGGAAGGTGTCAGTCTGTACTTGCATTTTTTCTCACAGTCTTTCAATAGCTCTATCTTATCTGCTGGTTTGGAAGCTTATAATCAGAAAGAAAAGACTCTGCCAAAATGATGCACCTTGGTGCATCTGATTACCTAAGAACACTTGTTCATATGTAATTTAATTTTACATGAGCACTTAAAATGTTAATGGTTATTGTAGCTTGCACATTATTAATTTGGGCACATTTTTAGAGTAAAATTTTCCATCTCATATCTTAAACTCTTAAGTAATAGAAAAATTAAGTCAGTCAATTTATACAATTGCCAGAATGTTTTGAATTGTTTGTAGTCTAATTTTATGTTTCGGTAGTACCTCAACAGGAGGTTGCAAAAACTTTGGCAGGGACACATGCAACAGATGTGCCTGCTGATGCTCTGGTGAAAATCCTTCTTGGTTGCGTGCATTGGTGCGTATAAAAGTGTCATTTGCACACAACATTGTTTTTGTTATCTAGTAAAAGGTTCCCACTAACAGTCTGCCAGACTCTGCTGGCACTGTACATGCATATTCATGTGTTTTGAGTGGAAGTTCTTGTTCCAAAGTATAGCAACAGAGGCATGCACAAGGAAGTTAAATAAAACATATTTTTTCACAAATACATGTCTGTGGAGAATTTATTTGGGGACTGAATTATTTGGAGACTAAAATCCTGTATGATAGGATTTCCTTTTCTAAAATTAAAAAATATATTAGAAGTGATTTGAAGCTTCCTCACGTCTTTTGTTTCATAATTCAAACCC